>CM076570.1:816120519-816721431 GCA_034641835.2 Pinus albicaulis
ATATAAATATCATGATAATAATATATGAAAAGTATAGTTTACATTATGAGTATCTTGATAATCATACAAGAAAAGTAGGGATAGATTGCCATATAAATGTCATGATAATAATTTATGAAAAATACTTCGAATGTAGAATAGAATAATTTTTTCTTACAATAAGAAATGGGTTTATGTTTAAAAGAATTAGATATTATAGAGGGAGAAGGGATTATCAATATCAATATCTTGCCTTATCTGAGATAGCTGACATCTCTAAGATTTTTTTAAAAATTGTTTAGTGATATAATGAATTTATTGTAAAGGATATTTTGCCATATAAATATCATGATAATAATATATGAAAAGTATAGTTTACATTATGAGTATCTTGATAATCATACAAGAAAAGTAGGGATAGATT
Organism: Pinus albicaulis; assembly: GCA_034641835.2. Taxonomy (NCBI): domain Eukaryota; kingdom Viridiplantae; phylum Streptophyta; class Pinopsida; order Pinales; family Pinaceae; genus Pinus; species Pinus albicaulis. Next base: position 816,120,923 of record CM076570.1, read on the forward strand.
TCCATATAAATGTCATGATAATAATTTATGAAAAATACTTCGAGTGTGGAATAGAATAATTTTTTCTTACAATAATAAATGGGTTTATGTTTAAAGAAAATTGGAATTATTAAGCAGGGATTATCAATATCAATATTAAGAAGTATACGAGATAGCTGACATATCAATAAAAAAATTTTCAAGAAATTGTTTAGTGATATAATGAATTTATTGTAAAGGATATTTTGCCATATAATTATCATGATAATAATATATGAAAAGTATAGTTTACATTATGAGTATCTTGATAATCATACAAGAAAAGTAGGGATAGATTGCCATATAAATGTCATGATAATAATTTATGAAAAATACTTCGAGTGTAGAATAGAATAATTTTTCTTTTTATTAAAAATGGGTTTATGTTTAAAAAAAAAATTGGAATTATTAGCGAGAGATTATCAATATCAATATTAAAAATTATACGGAATGGCAACCATATATTAATTTTTTTCAAGAAATTGTTTGACGGTATAATGAATTTATTGTAAGGATATTTTTGCATATAAATATCATGATATAATATAATAAAAGTATAGTTTGTATGAGTGGCTTGGTAATCCTTACAAGAAAAGTAGGGATAGATTGCCATATAAATGTCATGATAATAATTTATGAAAAATACTTCGAATGTAGAATAGAATAATTTTTTCTTACAATAAGAAATGGGTTTATGTTTAAAGAAAAATGGAATTATTAAGCAGGGATTATGATGATATTTGAAATTATTGGGATTGGATATTATATTAGAAGGGATATATAGATGAATGTTTGAATTTATTAACTATTAGAATATGAAATTCACTTTTGAGTCGAATCTTCTATCATTTTAAACTTCTTAAAAATATGGTTTTTTTTATGATATTGATAAGTGAGCATTTAAATGAAAAGTCATCCTAGAAGTGATTCAAAACGTTTTTTTAGTTGATTCGTAGCAATGTTGTAATGTGGAATCAAATCTTTATTTAAGTGGATTCTAAACGAAGTTGTAATGTCATCAACCAAAAACCACATTTCCTCGATCTTTTGAAAAGGAGACAAAAACTTGCCTTGTCAAAGATTTTATCGTTTAAACTTAAGGTGGGAAAATGATCCATGTTCTCCAGTGCTATGGACGGGTCTTCAATGTGATGAAGAAAACGACGTTGTCTCTTTGTAAGTAGTAGAATGGCCATGGTGAATGACCTCAGAATCTTGAAAACCTCGAGAATATGTTGTGCACTAGTTATAATTGAAAAGAAGTAATATTCAGAACCAATAATTATCTAAAAAAAACTCAAGAAATTCAAGAACAAGATGTAAAATGTTTAATTTAAAATTAACAAGGAACAACTATTCACTCTACAGGGACCTCTCAAACATGAATCTGCAGGGACCAATATCTGTTGCATTTGGGGACCTTCTAAAACTTCAAAACCTGTGCGTGAAACTCAACCCTTGACTAAATGACAAATATAGTGATATATTTATTTTTTACTGCTTGTAACTAGAGATCCGCAGACTTATTTGAGTCAAACACGTTATTTTTACTGCACTGCTTGTAACTAGAGATCCGCAGACTTATTTGAGTCAAAGAAGTTATTTTTACTGCAGGGATTTGCATAATAACTCAGTGACTGGACAAATTGAGAACTTTACTGCTCTCTCTCTACTTTAAACACTGTAAGAATTATTTTTTAATGGGATGTTGACCGCATATACATGTTCCGATCAACGTTTCATATGGAAGGTATTAAATGGTGTTATATTGTACAGGAACCTGAGCTTCAACAAACTAAACGCACCTGATCTAAGTTCTTTAACTAGCTTGCAGAAACTGTGAATCCCATTTACCATATTCTTTTTATCCACGTTATATCTGTTCTTGTACCATATGTACATCCATGTTCAGCAGCTTAAGGAACTGCACCCCACCGTAGTGGGTCTTAAGTTTCATTATTGAAATGAACTCATTGTGGATCTTAAGTTTCATTGTGTTGAGGTGGAATTACAGGGATTCCACTGGTGTAAAGATCTGTTTTGGGCATTCCTTCTGTTCTTTTTTACGAGGAATTACATGGATTTGGCTGGTGTTATATTTTACGAGGACATAGAAGTGTATGGAGTTTGGGTGAAACTCCAGTGACAGGAGGGGTTTCAGATTTAATACGAATAATTATTACTGACACTCATGCAAACACAAGTTTTGATTCCATGCAATGAATAGTTACAATGGTTGGGTGTTTCGAGATCACCATGTGAAAACAGGCTTGATTCAATGAAACGATTAATCATTCAAGGCACGAGGTAAGGAGGGGTTGGAGAAGCCAATAGGCGGGCTTAACATGGCTTTATCTTCAGACAATCTCACAGGTTTTATTCTGGTTGTGCTATCTAGCACTTTTATAGGAGCAAGTTTCATAATTAAGAAGGGACTCAAGAGGGCAGCAGCTGCCTCTGGGGTCCGTGCAGGTGAGTTCTACAAACTTTATACAAAACAAATGCGATATGCGAATGCTTCATATGAAACTCGCTAAACCCTGAAAGTTTGTATCGTTTACATTTTGTTCTGTTACGTTCTGGCTCAATGAACTGTGATGCTGATCAGATAATCTCAGAGCGTTTCTTAGTCTTCTCTTTCTCTGTTTTAAAATGGTTTTTGTTACAAAATACTAAAAATTATCCAAAATATAATTACAAGGGAACTCCAAAATGGTTTCTTGGTTGTGGAGGAGCGAAATTGCTGTTAGTAAACTTTTCAGAAAGAGTGAAAAGGGAAAGACAGATAACAGGCTTGAGCGTGATGCAGAGCAAAAGGGAAAGACAGATAACAGGCTTGAGCGTGATGCGTTACTTACCGGGTTTCGAACAGGAATTGCGAGGAGGTTTCGAACAGCGATCCGGGAGCAATGGTGTTCGAATAGAAAGACCAACAGAAATCCGGGAGCAATCGAGAGCAATGGGGTTCGAACAGAAAGGCGAACAGCAATCCAGGAGCAATGCGCGAGGGGAGCATTCCAGCGACGTCTGAGCGGAAGAGGAGCGAGAATGAAAATTAGAAACATACCCTCGCATTAGATTTTTCTGACAGAGATCCGGATGGTTGTAAGTTTCCATATCGGAGCAGTCCGGGTTTCTGACAGATCGGGCTTCTGACAGATCAAATTTCTGCGGATGGGATGAATGTCAGAGGCTGGAGGAATTGCGCCGGACGATGAAGGAGCCGGATTTTTTTCCGACCGGTGACGGAAACCGGGTAATTCCTCCGCCCAGTTAGACTACTCCTATATATATAGTCATTTTATGGATTTTTCTATCTAGATGAACCTATAAACCCTAAAAAAGAAAAAAAAATTCTAATTTTTTGTCCTAAAATCCCTAAAAAAATTAGTTTTTTTTTATACTTTTCTTCCCTAAAAAAATATAAAAAACTTACGGTTTTTGAACCTAAAAAACTTTAAAAAATAGTTTTTGAACACAAAAACTATAGAGAAATAGATTTTCAACAAAATCATCTTTAAATGGACAGAATAGAAGGAAAACTAACCTTTGGAATGCAAAAAACTACTGTCACAAATGCCAACACAATGTCTCTACAAAATTACCAATAGCAACACAATGCCTCCAATGCCAATGCAATGCCTCCACGAAGTTACCAATGCCAACGCAACACCTCCACAAAATTACCAATAGCAACACAATGCCTCCAATGCCAATGCAATGCCTCCACAAAGTTACCAATGCCAATGCAACACCTCCTGAAAATTACTCTAACAAATACCAGAAAAATTGATGTGATATGATGAATAGAAACAATGATTCTTATTATATAGCAAATATTGTGTGATTGGTTTACTGTTTAATGAATGTGGGATTAAAATTTAAAATTTAAAATATTTACATGTAGCTTATTATAGTTCATATTATAGTTAAAATACTTAATATATGCATGTAATTATCATATTTAATATTTACATGTTCTGAAAGTTAAATAATTCAAATATAATCTCGGATTAAAATATAAAATATAAAATACTTACATGTAGTTAATTATAGTTTATATTATAGATAAAATAGTTAATATTTTCATGTAGTTATCATAGTTAATATTTTAGTTAATATTTACATGTACTCAATGTTTAAAATCATGGGATTAAATTTTCAAATTCAAAATATTTACATGTAGTTAATTATAGTTAATATTATAGTTAAAATAGTTAATATTTGCATGTTGTTATTATTGTTAATATTTACATGTAGTCAATCTTAAATCATTCAAATAAGAAAATTATTTTAGTTTGGAAGGCATGCATGAAAGGAATATTTTGTGGATATTTTGAATAGAAAGTATGGTGAAATATTTCAAGACCAACCATTTATTAAGAAATTTTGAAATATATTTTAGATGAATATAATGTAGGTTTAAAATTTAAAATTTAAAATATTTACATGTAGTAATTATAGTTAAAATAGTTAATATTTTCATGTAGGTATTATAGTAATATTATAGTTAATACTTAAATGTAGTCAATGTTAAATCATTAAAATAACAACATTAGTTTAGTTTGGAAGACATGCATGATAGAAATATTTTATGGATATTTTGAATATAAATATCGGTAAAATATTTCAATACAAAAAATTTATTAAAAAAAAAATTAAATACAGTTTTTGACTAATATTTTGTGCGAAATATTTGAAATGAAAATTTTGGAGGGAAAGTTTTTCGCGAAATTTTTTTGGGGGGGGGAATTTAGAGGGAATGTTTTTCGCGAAATTTTGTGGGGGGGGAATTTGGAGGGAAATTTTTCAGTCTTTAAGCTATATATTGTAAGTGGGAGAGGCATTTGTATCATTCAACCTATTCTTGTTGAAAGCCATGGTTTCTTCTGATAGCGAAGTTTCTCTTTGTACAACATCAACATCTTCGTCACGCAACAACTCTATTTAGAGTGATGAATATAACAGGAGTTCTTTCACCATGAATAGAGAGTCAAAAAATCGACTTGGTCGTAATCCTAAGGATGATGAGAAAAAAATTGATGAGACGCAGCAAAAAGAAATTTATGTAAATCAAGAATCAGTTATTCCACTTACTCTTAATCCTGAGGATTATGAAAGCAACAGTGATGAAGGGCATGATGAAGAATTTCCAGAGTCAATATTTTCACTTCCTCCTAATCCTAAGGATTATGAGGGCACCATTGATGAAGGGGGAGATGAAGAATATCCACTTTAGCTTAATTCTAAGGATTATGCGAGAACCACAGATGAAGAGGAGAATGAAGAATTTGCAATGTCAAAATATCCACTTTGTCTTAATACTAAGGATTATGCCAACACCACTGATGAAAAGGGGAATGAAGAATTTGAAACGTCAAAATATCCACTCTGTCCTAATCCTAAGGGTTATTCCAGCACCACTAATGAAGAGGGGGATGTAAAAATTATAGAGTCAAAATATCCACTTCGTCCTAATCATAAAGATTATGCCACCACCACTGATGAAGAGGGGAATGATAAAGTTCCAGAGTCAAAACATCCACTTCGTCTCAATCCTAAGGATTATTCCAGCACCACTCATGAAAAGGGAAATGAAAAATTTAAAGCGTCAAAATATCCACTCCGTCCTAATCGTAAGGATTATGCGAGCACCACTAATGAAGAGGGGGATGAAAAAATTCTAGAGTCAAAATATCCACTTCGTCCTAATCCTAAGGATTATGCAAGCACCACAGATGAAGAGGGGAATGAAGAATTTTCAGAGTCAAAATATGCACTTCATCCTAATCCTAAGGATTATGCCAGCACCACTGATGAAGAGGGAAATGAATAATTTGCAGCGTCAAAATATCCACTTCATCCTAATCCTAAGGATTATGCGAGCACCAATGATGAAGAGGGGGATGAATTTCAAAAGCCAAAATTTTCACTTTATCCTAATCATAACGATTATAAGTTCACCAATGATGAAGGGGGGGATGAAGAATTTCCAATAAATATAGATTCAAGGCATTCACTTATTCCTAATCCTAAGGATTATGAGAGCACTAGTGAGGAAGGGGAGGGGCAGGATGAATAAATTCTAGTGAATAAAAATTCAAAGCTTCCACTTATTCATAATCCCAAGGATTATGAGAGCATTACTGAGGAAGGGGAGAATGAAGAGTTTCTTGCAAATGATAATTTTAGAGGCACATATCTGAATATTGCATTTTCTCTAAGTGATCATTTCAAAGACACTCATAGTGATGAAGAATTGAATCCTCCTAGGGAAGAATTTGAAAGCATGGATCAATATGGTGAAGAATTTTGTCTGGTTTGGGGTTACAAAAGCACTGATGATTCTTGTGAAATATTTTATTCAAGTGATGACGGTAAAGAAATTTTCCAGGCAATGATGTTGATGAATTTATTAACTATGTTGAGGATGATGATAGTGGGGATAATATTCCTCCTAATGGTGTTGAAACTACTTTTACGAAGGATGATGGAATGATGAAGCCCTTGCAAGCAAATATTTCAACTAGGAGTAGGAGTAGACCTTTTCATATCAATCCAAAACATTCTAGTTTTACAATGGTGAGGAAAAAATATCTCACAAAAAAAAGTTCTATCGTTCATTTGTTTTCAAGTGAATTTTGTTGAAGGGATTGCCTGAAACATATGGAATTCAAATTTGTTTTGGAGAAAAGGAAAACATATATGTTAATGAATAAAGGCATGCAAAATTCATATTTAGTGGGTTGCATGCAATCTACACTAGTAGGTTATGATTGTCATATTTGGAATGTATTGCTTTGCAGAAAGGCTTTCAAAATGTTGCATTCAATTGGTAACTGTCATTTGTCAAGAATCCAAGAAAAACTGGAAAATAATCCCACATATTATTCAGAACTACGTTACAAATGGGAGGTAGGACCGTTTGCAAATACTTCTAAGACATGGATGAAATACTTCTTTTCAAATCATAGAGAGTGTATGCCAAATAAAGACACAATACATATTCCAGATAATTTCTTGAGATGAGAAATATTCATCTTATACAGAGATTATGCAGAAAATGTTGAAGGAGTTGGTAATTTTACTACATATTCTTATTTTACAAGGTTATGGAAAAATGAATTCAACAATGTTCGTATTCCTAAGAAGACAAGGATGGGGGTTTGTAGCACATGTGCTTCTCTTAAAGAAAAAAGAGATAAATGTCAAGGGGTAGAAAGAGGTATGCGTTCAAAACATTGCTTTTTAAAATTGGATAGTTATCAACTATGAAAATATATTTATTCATATCCTTCTTTTATTTCATGTACAGATTCCGTTGTCAAAGAACTTCAAGACCATCGCAATCGGCAAACATGTGAAAGGAAAAAGTTGTATAAACATCGAAAGAAGTGTTATAATCATCCAAATAAATATCTAGGTTTGATAATTGATGGTATGGACCAAAAGAGAACACTTCTTCCACATTTTGTCCACACATCAAAAAAATTACAGGAGAAAATTTTCATTCAGTTTCACTTGGTTGGTTGTATGGTATTTAATGAGAAGATGTTTCCAAGAGTTTTCTTCACAACTCCAAATATTCACAATGATGCAAATCTAACCATAACTATAATCCATGATGTTGTTACTCATTGGTCTGGTATTCTTCCTGAAGTTTTATATTTACAATTAGACAACACAAGTCGTGAAAACAAAAATCAAGTTCTTTTTGGGTATCTAAACATGCTCATTCAATTGGAAATTTTTAAAAAGATAAAGGTTGGTTTCCTTCTTGTTGGGCATACTCATGATCATATTGATCAAATGTTTAGTCGTTTTTCAGTAACATTGGGGAGGAAAGGTGTTGGGAGCCCGCCATTATTAATTAAATGTATTAAGAAATTGTAAATTCCAGAGCCTATTTTTCATGTGTTGGAAGAAACTATTGACATGTGAAGGTTTATTTTTGGATCTCAAGTTGAGGAGAAATGCATTGAACAACTTAACGACATTAGCTTCCAGCATCTATTTTGTATCAAAAAAATTGATGGGATAACACTTATATGGGGCCATCATCAGGTTTAGCATTTTTGAAGTTCATTCCAGAGCATCCAATATTTTCATCAAAGATATTGTTATTACAGTTAGTTGTTGAACTCCATAATGCACGAAGGCATAAGAGAGACATAAATTATTCTAAATGTCCGGAGGAAATTAAAATATGTATTAGATATACATATGAGTACTTCGATGTTGTTGATTCAATTTGGTGGGAGTATTTTTTCAGTAATCAAAGTGATATGATTTCAAGATCAATAAATGTGGATACACTTTTGAAGACTCCTTTTTTTTTCCCAGAAAATATGAAAAATGAACATCAGGAAACACACATTGTTGAACAACAACAACCTCAAGCTATTTTTAATTCCCCACAGGTAGAGGAAAGAGAAATCTATATTGATTCTAGAAGATCACGTGCACAACGTGAAGCCATGGAAGACCTCTACAGGGTTTCTGTGTAGGACTTTAAGGAGGGTTGCATGATAGCAATGTTAGCAGATGAAGATACACTTGGCTATCCATTCTGGATTTCAAACGTTATAAAGGTCATTAATGAAAATGAAGATATTACAACTTTTGATGTACATTGGTATGCCACAAGTACCCACCCTTTCAATGGTGTGTACAAGCAAGAGATGGTAGTTGAAAAGAAAACTGGTAGAAAGAGAAAATAAAGGGCACAAATATAGATCGTCGCCGCACAAATGTCTTAAAATTGGAGGATGTTGAAATACTTGTGTATGACTTCAATTTGGCAAAGAGAGGAACTCTTCAGTTGAAGACCATAAATATCTTAAAGAAATTGCTACCAGAACAATTACTGTTGAGATGGGACTCTGCAGAATGTAGTCGTAGATCTACAAGACATTTGAACTCTGAAATGGTGGGCATGCATGTTGACTCAGATGGAGCACTAGTTGATGAAAGAGAAGAATATGGATCATCTTCATCTGAAGATGTAGGTTCTGATGGTGTGCTAGAACCTATGGTTGATTTTTAATAACTGTCAAAGACACTTTTATTTAATTGATGTTTGCATGGTAACTTGAAATAATTTTTTTGACTTCCATATGATTTTTCATGAAGCTACAAAGCATTTCTATGTTTTTTGGATTATATGTTTTAATTATGAATAATTCATCTCTTTAGAATGTAGACAACGGAAAAATGAATTACAAAATAATTTATGTTATATTCAATGTACCATTGTTGATATTTTGATTAAAATTAAAATAGAAAATAGAAATTAATGTTGAATTTTTAGATTATGCAATGATATTACCATGATAGTATGTATTGTTACCATTTGGTATAAGATACTTTTAAAATTTTTAATAATTATATGCATCATTGAAAGGGGACACTTTGTCTTGATGCTTGATTTTTAGGTTTTGGCTGCAATTAGATTTAAATTTGTCTTATGCTAAGATTCGAAAAGAGGTAATTTTTTATCCTTTAAAATTAAAATTACTCTTGGAATAACAAATTTTTCATTTACTTGTTCATTTTTTGAAATTGATTAAGTCATATAATTTCTCCATAATTTCATTGTTCAAGTATGTTGAAAACTTAAGATTGAAAAACTTGAGATTTACAACTTGTCATTAAAGTTTTTATGCACTACAAAATTTTATCTTTAATGTTATGGTTGAAAATAATTACAATTTTAGGGCTGTTTAGAGTTGAGATATTTTATGTTGAACAACATGGATGAAAATTGTTCGAAATGATAAGCCCTTCAAACATGTTTTTGTTTATCTTTAACATCATCTATCAAAGTTTTTAGAATTTTACGATTTTTCAATCTTCTAATATGTTCTCTTTAATTCCATTGTTACAATGTGTCAAAAGTGTGACACAATTTTTTTTTTGTTATTCCAACATCAACAGGTTCTGTTTTGAGGGTGTTTTTTCAATCCTTTTTTCAAGAAACAATTTCGTTTTTAGCATAGTTTTATGAAATGTTGAAATTTGACTTTGAGAAAAAGCAAAATGCATTCTGGAATACAAAATTTTTGTTTTGGCAGTGTTTTTTCACGTTTTTTAAGTGTTTTTGGGCTAGAGTTCCCGTTATGAGGTAATAGTTCCTGTTTCATCGGTAAAAATGTTTCATCCCAATCCTCTCCTTCTAGAAGTGGGATATTTGCATCACCGGTGAAATCTGTGCCACAGTAGGGCCAGTCCTCCATGACAATCAACTCTCGGTGAAGCCACTCAAAGAACTCTGGTCTCTAGGACATATGTTGACCACCCCTTGACCTCGACAACAAAGCTACCCAATGTACCATCCGTGGCTCCTGTGCTAGTTGTGTCGGAACTATTACCTGCTCACATTGGAAAATTGGTAACCATTCTAAGATGAAAAGTAACAAGATGGATCCGTAGCCGAACTGCTTCAGCTTACCATTCTTGCATTTTCTCAACTAGAATTTTATGTTGATTGTTATTGCCTCTTCCTAGTTGTAGAGTGTCGGTGCCATGCAATCCAATATAAGAAGTAATTGTGATTTTGTGGCCTCATGTGGAGCTTGAAATCTTGCCACTCATGTGATGGTGTGTAGTACTACTCTGAGTGCCAGATTGGGAATGGTTTGGATATGTACCTTCCTACTTTTGGATCCTTTCCATGCTCCTCGACACACTCAGTCAATAACCATACTCATATTTTCCATTGTGGGCCAGGTACCAGTCAGGATTGGTACTTCCCCCCTCTGCGACAATATGATTAAGAAGTAAATATCTGAGATTTCAATCTCAAGTTCCTAATTGCGAATAATGACTATTTGCTGATTAATGTCCCAAACACTGATCAAGTGCTGCAATAGCTCTCGTTGAGCTCTGAGTCATGGTGCCATAAAGAATTTATTGAGCCCACATTCTGTAAGAGCTTCTATGCATCTCTCATTGCCCATGGCCTCCACATATTTTTCACTATGCTCTCGCTCTTTCCATTCATTCACCATTTTGTCCTTTCACACCTACAAAAACATGCATATGATTATCATTAGCCAAATAAAATTTGTTTGAAATGGTTAAATTGGGCTTACTTGTTTAAATTTTCAAGCTTAAATGGTCGGCACGGTTGGTGCGCCCCCGTTTGATTTTTAGGTTGGCTGGCACGAGTCCATGCCTGATACCTGTGCTGACCGCCACACCGTAATTTTTACAAAATCTCCCCATAGATCTACAAAAATGGGTTGCAGGTAATGAAAATCCTATCAAAATGCAGGGGAAGATATGATTTCTTACCCTGGAACAGATGGATTTGTGATTGCCCTTCTCGATTGCCCACTGTCAGCTCTGAAAAATTGAAGTGAAAAGGGTAACAAATTTCTCACAAGAGGTAAAAGTGAAAAGTAATTTATATTTTACCATTTTTGGCATTTAAAAAAAATTTCAGAAACCTAATTAGGTTTTAAAGCATATTTTTCGATTATTTTGCTATTTTATCTTCGTAAAATGGTTTTTATGTGTGTCTCTTGTGTAGCGATAGGTCCTCAACATGACGACGATGAAGTGACGAGTTGTATTTTATACTTTTCGAATTCGGTAAAAACACGAAAAAGTCACTCCTAGAGCCATATTTCAACTCTTTTATGAGTCTTAAAAATTGAAAAGATTGTCGAGAACCTTGTCGTTTTGAACTCGTTAAATGGCTGTGAAACGATATCTACCTAGTATATTTTTACTTCACTTTTGGGCTGGGATATATTATTCACAAAAAAGGAATACCTTAGCCTATCGCGACTAAGATGTTCTCTCAGACATAGTTTTCTACATTTTCAGATCTGTAAGACTACCTACGAAAATGAACCTATTGGATTTTTATTTTCCGCTTCTTTTAGAACTCTCAAAACATAAAAAGATGTCGAGTTCTTCCTTTTTTAGACTTGTTAAAACTTAAATGACATAGGAAACTGTCACCATGACGTAACCGAGTTTCTCCTTCCTAGGGCTCGTAAAATGTACTAGAATGGATTTTTTCGATGGACAAACTTACATGACAAGAATATGCTATCCCCTTCAAGATTTTTTTCGAAAAATAATCAGGGTACTTGCCAACAATGGTGGGGGGAAATGGAACTAGTTCTCAGTTGTGTCGGTAGTATGTCGCTCTTGAACAAGACACTCATCTGCATTCGTTGGGTTTGGGACATCTCATTTCGTAATTTTTGCCTCCATGGGTTTAGGTAATATGTTTTTACCTCTCATATGTTCTTTCCCATGTCATCATGACCTAACATCCCTTGATGTCAAATACTTCCAAATCCGGAGTCATGTCGCTCATATGCTCAAGTGAAGTTTCCGTTTGGAGTTTTCAACCTCCCTCTAATCTTGTTTTTTGGTCCTAATTAACTATCATCATATTCCTCAGTCTCATGTTGATGATATGGGAAATATTATGGCCCACCTTCGACCAAGTCACATCCATTCGACTTCAACTCATTATCTAAGAAATTGATCCAGAGACTCCTTTCCGGTAGCTTGGAGCTTGCATGCCTTAATGGAAAGTTCTTTGCATTCGACGATAGGTCCTCATCATTGGCCTTCGATTGAGTGATTCTACGGGTGTTCGACGTCAGATCATTGTTCGCATTCTGTGGATTTTACTTGTTGTACCTTGAGAACCATTGTGATTATTGGTGCTTTCTCTCGTGCATGTTAACAACTTACATCATTGGCTGGTAATAAGGTGACTTTCTTGCATGTTCGACTTCATCTCGCATATTCGAATGATTGAATTTGTACTTATTCGAGTCGAGATGGAGCGCAAGACCCTGGGTTTCGTCTGATAAAATCCAGGCTGCGGGATATTTTGGTTTATCATGACTATATGTATGACTCTTTTGATTGGATGGCTGCGACCATACGTGAATATATTTATGGATCCTTACTACTAGATGGCTACATACATACCTTGGATCTTGTTTATATATGTACTCTATTATAGATGGTTGCGCCCATGCCACATGTTCATATATCAGAGATATTAGTTTTATTTGTATTTGCTGGTCTTTTGACGGCAGTGTTTGGTTTGAATGCATTGTCGTAAATAATTTCACTCTTCCCTCTCTCTCGGACCTCATGCTTTAGGGGGACTCTATTACACAAAATTTTGTCACCGTCCCTACAATCCCCATCCTCCACATTGGAGGACCATTTCTGTGGCTTACATGAAGTTTAATGCCTTGCAAAAAGTGTCATTTCATCCCTTGAAATGAGAGGTCTATTTCCTTTGTTGACTATTCCTGGAACAGAAAATAAAAAACACATGATTTTGGGTTGGCGCTGGCAGGAAGTTATGGCCTCATGCCCATAGAGAAATTAACACTGGGCCCCGTGCCCATTGGCGCTCTGCCTCAGTGGACTACCTGTGCCAAGATGTTTTTGGAAATTTTTTTAAATATAGAAGTGAAGTTTCCATTGCCAACCACGTCATGAGCAGAGTTAGCATGAGTTGTTCGATTGAATAACGTTGGAAATCTTCCTTTGAATTCTTGTTTCCTACTTTTGAGAAACCTCCCAAAGGATAAGGCCTCCCTTCCACCATTTGAAAGATCCCAACCTTCTCCTCCTCTCCTATAAGGCTGAACAGTATGATATAGTTGGTGTGAGATAGAGTAGAGAGAGACATATTGTCGAGAGAGAGTCTAGGATTATTTCCTCGCGAAGTCTGATTCCCCGACGAATTCTTGAGATACATTTTCACTAGACCCACTGAAGGAGGCTGCAACGTCAAGGATCTTTTGGTTGTAAACTCTTTCTCTCTTCTTAATTAATACATGACTAATGTTTTGGTTCCCGTCTTACTTTGATATGACTAGTCTTGTGCAATGCGTTTAATTCTCCTTGACCAATTAGATAGTCATGAATGCAAATATTGTTCTGTATGCTGTTATCATTTTCTGATCCTTGTGTAAGCACCTGAGTACCACCGTCGAAGGACCGCGACGTGTCAAGATAAAGATCAGGAGATTGCTGACACAACTAGGAAAAGTGCATTGGAACAAACGTAGGACATCTATCGCGACTCAGTTTCATTCATTAACTAGGAGTCGATGCATTAGTATGTCCTCTTGCTACTAGACCCACCCTAGGGATATAGGGATTGCCTGTATCCGCAAAGGGATTTTACCTACACAACAATGGTATTTATCAAATATGGGTCTACCTTGACTTAGAATTTTAGCCAAAACCATGTGTGCATCAATGGAAGAGTTGAGGAGGCATATTCTTTGTTCCACATCTTGAATAACAACTTGTCTGTCAGATTTCAAGGATTTCACCCATGATTGGATATAATATTTGAATATTTTTATCTTACATTCCCATATTGGAATTGAAATACCCGCCATCGAGCTAAGTTAATATTGAGTGAAAAATCTATGAAAACATGATTGTAGGATCCATAATGGGTTAAATATGCATGGGATATGACCATAACTAAGAGGATTGGACATGTCCAAAGTGATGAGATGATGATCAGATCCATTCCAGGGGAGGATAGTAGAGTTGATGCAAATATTACAATGATAAAAAGTCATCTAGGATAAGAGAATGGTAAAGTATGATAGAAATATGATTAGGTCCAGTCCTCATATTGTTCTAGGTGTACATCAAACCTGAAGGTTTGATATCCATTAATTTAGAATGAGAAATAAAGTCCTCCATTTTCTCTTGAAAGGGATCCCTAGTTTTGGATCCACCATTTCTCTGCCAACTGTTCGAAGTTGCGCTCAATTTGCAGCCAAATATGCTAAAGGCCCCAAAATCAAAGTCCCTTAATCCTTGATGGGAGGCCCAACAATCCTTGTTTTCTAGAAACTAATCAGCCATATAAATATTTATAACATAACATACCTGATTCATGGAGAGGACAAGAAAAGAGATACCTATCTAGTGAACATGCTTATGGGAACTTAGCATCTCAACCTCGGACAAATCCCATAAAGTATAGTGACCACCTGAAGCCCCTATGGCACTAACTATAATACTACCACAACCATTCCATAAATTTTTTTGTTGAGCTACTAGTTCTTGTTCTCCCTTTTCGTTTCCTCGAGAAGAGTAAATGAAGGTATTTCTCTCCTTATTAGAGATTTGACTTCCATTCTTATTTTTTCTAACCTCAGTCCCTGACAATTCCAGGAGAGGACTAGAATTATTTACTTTTTTATTGAGATTCCCCTTTGGGAGAGGTATATCGAAACTTCTTTTGCTTCCTTTATCATTTAAGTCTCCCGATTGATTTTTTTTTAGAGTGGATTTGTGTTGAACTCTTTTTCCTTCTTCGTTTTTTTGAACTTGATCTCTTTGTTTGATTTTTAGCCTGATATACAAGCATGACTATCTTTCTCCATTACTTTCTTGGCTTTGGATTTCTCACAAAATGAACATGTGAAAGTAGATATAACATCTTCCTCTCTTGGAGAAATGAAATCTCCCTCTTCGGTTGAGGATTCATCTCTAAGAGTTTGAGGCTCTTCATTAATCTTTGAATCCATCATGGGATATGTTGCTCCCATAAATGCAAGAGGTAATCTAGGTTGGATTGAGGCTGAATGATATTGAGGAGGATTCTTTCCTTCTTCTTTTTCAATGGATAAGGCACCAAATTGATTTCTAGAAACTACACCATTGGCAGATTTACTCATCCCTTCACCATCAACCTAAAATTTTTTATTTGGATAAGCTAGACCATATCCCTCTTGAATAACAGGCTCTTGTTGCTGATTGGGAGTTTACTGCTACTTTTGGGATCCTTTCCTTCTTTTTTCTTACTACCACTGATCTTGAGATTCACATTGATTTTCTAGTTCTTCAGACTTCTTGGGGTAATTTTTGGTGAAGTGGCCATAGTCATATAAGATCTTACATTTTAATGAAAGTTGATCGTAGTATACTTTTTTAATGTGTGTCAAACTATCCAAATTGAGATTGATCACAACAGGTAAGCCTTTGTCCAATCAACAAAACATATTTGGGCACAAAAAAGGAGATCATCATGAGGCTTAGCACACTTGATGTATTTGGAAAAGAATGTAAGAGAAACTATGGAGCATAGATTTCTCTTCTCAATATTAAAAAATAGTTAAATAGATTACATTGTAAACATGAATAATAAATGTCTGGAATAAAACTCGACTAAACTAAAGTAGAACTGAATTGTCTACGACACCTAGAAGACAAGAGAATTAAATGTAATGACACCTAATAGAAAGTGAGATTAGTATCTCAACATCCCCTCCTAATATAAACTGTTACAAGTGGAGGCACTAATAATGCCTAATTTCTTTCTTTGAAATTCAAATACATTATTTCCCAATGGATTTGTGAAAATATGTGCAAGCTGATCTTTGGAACAAAAAAAAAGAGAGTACTATGTCTCCATCATTGAAAATTTCACGAATGAAATGAGAACGTGTGTCAATTTGCTTGTTCTTTTTGTGAAAACATGATTTTTTGATAAAGAAATTTCTGAATTGTGATCACAGTAAATTGCAGTTGGCTCCTTCTAAATATTTCAAATATCTTTCAATAATATTCTCAACCGCACTACTTGACAAGTTGCTGGATTTGCTGCTACATATTCTTCCTTTGTAGAATATATTGAAATAATTGACTATTTCTTGGATGCCATGAAATCATATTCATTCGAAGATGAAAACCATACCTTGATGTACTTTTGTGATCATCTAAACTTCTTGCATAATCACTATCTATATAACCTAAAAGTGAACAATTTTTTGAATGTGTGTAAAACAAGCCATAATCTATGGTCCCTGTATTATACCTTATGATTATTTTTGTAACCTTCTAATGAGTAATCCTTGGTGATTTCATAAACCTGGAGACACAAATTTATGGAAACATAATATCAAGTCTAGTTGCAATGAGATACAAGAAACTACCAACTAGACTTTTATATAATGTGGGATGAACGAGTGGTGATACATATTCTTTGTTGAGTTTGGTACCTTGAGAAATTGGAGTATTAGGTGATTTGGAATTGGTCATTCTAAACTCTTGGATGATTTCAGTGGCATATTTTTGTTGACCAAAAAAAATTCCATTAGAATATTGGTGAATTTTAATGCCTAAGAAATATTTCATGACTCCGAGACATGTCATATCAAACTCTGTTTGCATTGCTACTTTGAAGTATTCTAACATCATATTTCCTGTCTAAATAAGATCATCTACATAAAGGAATATAGTAAAAAAATTTCCTTCATGAGATTTGATATACAGAGTGGGTTCATGGCTTCTTCTGGAAAAACCACTATTTGTGAGATAGGTTTCGATGTGGCTGTACAAAGCCCTTGGAGCTTGTTTCAAACCATACAATTCTTTCTTCAATCTATATACTTTATTCTCTTGTCCTAGCACTTCAAAACGAGGAGGCTTCTCTACATTAACTTATTCTTGCAATATACCATTTAGAAAGGCATATTTTACATCAAGATGATAGCCTTTCCATCTGTGTTGAGTTGTTGTGGAAAAAATGGTTCTGAAAGTGTTTGGCCTTGCTACTGGAGCAAATGTTTCACTATAGTCAACACCAACCTATTGTGATAATCCTTTGCAAACCAACCTTTCATTATGTTTCTAAAATTTTCCTTTCTCATTTAGCTTGGTCTTATATACCCATTTTACACCAATTCTGGTTATGTATCTTGGGAGAACAGTTAATTCCCAAGTCTGGTTCTTCTCCATGGAAGCAATTTCTTGGTTCATTGCGTCAACCCAATGCTTTTCTTCAATTGATTCGTCAAAATGGGTGGTTTGAGTTGAAATAAAGGAAAACATATTCTGCTGGTAAAACTCATGCTTCTGCTCATATATTTCTTTGATGGTTCTTGTTTTATGTCTGGATTCTAAATATATTTGATCACTCGCAGAATCATTGCTTGATGATGTACCAATTTCATAAAGGTATGGTTGTTCTTGAACCTGCAATATTCGTGACTGTGTTGGATAAAAAGAATAATTTCAAATTTCATCAACATAATCAAACAAAGATTTATTTTCGAAAAAATTGACATCTCTGCTTAAAATAAACTTTTTGTAGCTAGATTATAAAGTCTATAGGCCTTTGACTATTCACTATAGCATACGAATATGCATAATTCACTCCTATTGTCAAGATTTTTTCTTAGTTGTTCAGAAAAATGTGAAAAAACTTTTGATCCAAAATTTGTAAAGTGTGCTACATTTAACTTCTTACCATCCCATACTTCTTCAAGTACTGTATCTTTGAGACTGGATGTTGGTGATCTGTTGAGAACATAGAACATTGTCGACACTGCTTCACCCTAATAGTTATTTGACAACTTCTTCTCACCTAGCATGCATCTTGCCACGTTCATGATCGATTGATTTTTTGTTTTTGCTACTCCATTCTATTGTGGAGTATAACTTGTAGTGTTTTGCATTATGATTTCTTGTTGTTGAAAGAATGTTTTGACTTCATTGGAGTTATACTCTCGTCCTCTATCTAACCTTAGTGTTTTCAAGAGTTTTCCACTCTAATTTTCTACTTATTCTTTGAACTCTTTAAATCTCGAGAAGGTATCTTATTTATTTTTTTAAAATTACACCCATACCTTCTTGCTAAAGTCATCAATAAATGCTAGAAAATTGAAATTGCCACGGATGAAATGTTTCTGAATTGGGCCATATATATATATATATATATATATATATATATATATATATATATATATATATATATATATATATATATATGGACAAGTACTAGAGGATATTTCTCTCTAGAGGAATATGTGAGAAAGCTATCTCTTTTGTGCTTGGATAGAACACAAATTTCACAATTACAGTCTTTTTCACTCTTAGAAAGAAGACAAATTACTATAGGATTCTTTTGAGGCAGACTTAGAATATTGATTGGGATGTGTCCATACCTATAATGCCATATATGGGTCTCATATATTATTGATACATTATGGACTAAATATTGTGAGGTATTTCGACTTCTAAGAGTTAATGGAAACATCCTATTTTCGGTCTTTCCAATCTTTTCTATCAATCTACTATTAAGAAGTTTATCATAGATATAGCATGTTTTCTTTTGAAATAATACCTCATAACCATGTTCTAATAGTTTTCCTACATTAGTAAGGTTATGTTTAAGATTTTAAACATAGTAAACATTAGGGATGTGCTTGTGCCAATTCTGTTTAGTAAAAATAGGTAGAGTACCTTTCCCTTCAGATTTAATACATGAACGATCTCCAAGTGTAATATATGATGTTATGAAAGCATCAAGAGAAGAAATAGAATTCTTGTTACCATTCATGTGATTGCTGCATCCATTTTCCAATAACCAAAGGTCCTCATTGTGTCTGTCTTCAATAATATGGCATGAAAGGAACATCATTTTAGAGGATTCCATTTCATTGTTGGAGAGATCGACAATGACTCATTGCCGGTATGATTGTTTCTTTCTGCATTCATGTTCATAATTCCCAAACTTCTTGCATTAATAGCATTGGAAATTATATTTTTGCCAAGATCTGCCTCCCTAAGTTTGGTTTTGTGGAGGTATCCATTGCTTTGTTGCATGATGATGATCTGATCTTCCACTGCTTCGGCATCTACCTCGCTTACTACCACCTCAATATCCTCTACCTCTGCCTCAACTAAATGAGAGTTATGTTTTGAAATCTTGTTTTGTGGAGTCTTCTACCAAGTTGAGTCTTGTTTTGTGTGCCAAAAGTGATCCAGTCAACTGTTGTACTAAGAAGGTTGCAGAATCTTTGGATTACAAAATGGATGTTACAATCATGTCATATTTCTTGGGTAGGCTTCGAAGGACTTTTTCAACAATTTTCTGATCTGTAACGGTTTTTCCAATGAGTTCGATCTCATTTACTATTCCCATAACTCTAGTCATGAACTGATCTACATTCTCGGTGTCAATCATCTTTAGGGTTTCAAACTGTGCTCTCAATGTCTTCAGTGTATCATTTCTTTGATATGAAGCTTTCAAAATATCCCAATATTATTTTTCTATCGGAACACCGATTATCTTGTCAAAGATAGAGTCATTGACTGAGTTTTGTATCCAACATTTGGCTCTCTTCTCCTTCTTTTTGAGTTCGATAGTTGCATTCCTCTAATTATTGGTTATGTCCTCCCATGCTTCTTATGTCGGCTCTACATAGGTGATCTGAAGTGTATCCCAACGCTCTTGGGCTTAGATAAAAGTCTTCATTATTAAACTCCAAAACTCATAACTTTTTCCAACCAGATTTGGGGTCTATGGTAAAGCACTAGGAAGCCATTATTTCTTCAAATTTCTACTGCAATAATCGCTATCTACAACGAGCTCACACCGGCATAGCTCTGTAACACCACTTCTGTAATGATCGTGTTGAGATCAAATTGGAGTAAGGTTTTACTAGATTGGTGTAGGTATTTGGGTCAAACCTACGCTGATCGGCTTAGATATCTAGCTCAAACCTGCGTTGATTGGCTCGGGTATCTGGCGCAAACCTGTGATGATCGGTTCGACTATATGGCTCAAATATTCATTGATCGGCTTCAGTATCCAGCTAAAACCTCTGTTGATCGGCTGACTGGTGCATCTGTTCCTCAAATAAACATGTTGATTGATGCAGGAGCATCTAGACTTAGGCAGCAATGTGATGTTTTGTTCACATGTTGTGGCTAATCCAAAGAAATAAACATTAGTAATATTCTTTTATTTTATTTTATTTTATTATTATTGTTATTTATTTATGAGAATAGTTAGTTTGTTTTGTATTTTTAATCAATTAGGAATAAAATAAGGAATTGGTTTCTTTCCCTGCGTGGATATAGAGCAAACATAGGGATAAGCACTTAAAAATAGGGAGGTATTTATTTGTTGAGAAAATTCAAGAAGAAACATATTATAAGAGGAACAATTTCATATTTCAAGTATAAATAATAGGGAAGTAAGGAGGAAACACCAAGAGTGCCAGTGTAAAGACTGAAAACACAAAGGGGCAATCAATGAATTATTCAGCTCATGCAATGTTAATGTAATTTGGATTTCGCATATTATGTTTATTTTTTAGTCTGAAAACTGTAGGTATATGTTGTCTATGAGTGTGTGATTGTAGGGAGATGATTTTCATTGTGGAGGGTGGTGCACAGTTGTAAAGTATTATAGTGGAGTGTGGCCTTGGTGTGGATGCAGGCAAAGGCACCATAGGAAATACGTTCAGGTATTGGAAGCGTTGGACTGTGCTAAGTATACGAAGTGGAAAAGCCATTACAACAACGAAAATGACACCACTTGCACTGCTATAATGTGGCACTATGGTTTGGGTGAGTGGTTTTCATTTTCTGTGGGACTGCGTAAAGACATTAACGCCAGACTTCATGGGATTATGGTGCAAGAATTTTTTTCGGCTTTATTAGCAGAAATATAAACTATGCAATAATATTCAGATGTGTACATAGTCACTGTGTTCATGTTTTCATGTTTTGGCATGTGTAGTTCGAATTTCCAATATTGTTGAGTGGCATGTTATTGCGTTGACATTTTTGGTTATCTTGGCATCGAAATTGCGTTGACATTGCTGGGTATATTGGCATAGTAATTGCGTGGAGATTAGTGCAATCCCAAAACGAAATTCCAACTTATAGAGCTGGAATCGTATTTTGTTTGCTTTTATTACTGTGGTGGTTTGTGAAGCCATGGACTCAAACAACTTGCAGTGTTTTTTTTCCTTAAGAAAACTCCATATTGGTAGTGGGCCTCAATAAATCAACGAACTTGATTTACCTCGTTATATATTCAACAATGATGCTTTAAGGATTACGTTGTTTTTTTTTCCAAATGGATTCCAAATTCCAAGTTTCAATTATGTTATTATTATATACAATAACAATGGTCCTTTAAGGACCCATCTATTATTGAAAAAATGGAGTTTGCATAAAGCTACAATATTTCATTATTATATGTATTAATAGAGTGGAATTTGGAATTACATACTAAGTTGTGAAGAACGAATCAATTCCATCATTTTGAAGAGGAAACCTGGGTCTTAGTAAAATTGAACATTTTACTATACTAATGTGTAAAGTGGAAATTGTGTTTTCTACATCATTTTGGTATCAAAGCCATTGAGTTGTTCTTGAGCATTTCTGAAAATGCCGCCTTGAAGAGGAGCTGGGATAGGTCGGGGGATACCTATAGAAAATGTACTTTTTCTAGAATAAATCTGGCACTTGCATATAAGGATGGCCATAATGGAAGCTACTCAGAGGAGGGCAACAGATGATGGTGTTTCCATTGTCGATCAAGAAGAGACCACCGAAGAAGAAGTGAAGGAAGAAAACAAGACAATTAAAATTATGAAGATGCTAGCAAAGGCTAGTAGCAGACCAAAGGTAGAAGTACCTTTATACGATGGAAATATTAGAGTGGAAGTACTAATGGATTGGATCAGTTCATTAGAAAAATATTTTGAATATGAAGAAGTTGATGACAAGAATAAAGTGAAGTTTGTAGCTACGAGATTGAAAGATCATGTATCCCTGTGGTGGGATGAATTGCAGTTGTCTAGGGAACAAAAAAGGAAACCCAAAATCAAGCAGTGGGATGAGATTGTGAGTAAAATTAAAGTTAAGTTCATGCTGAAATATTATCAATTAAATCTTTTTATAAAATTGTAAAACTTAAAGAAAAAAGGGATGACTATCAAAGAATATACTGAAGAATTTTATAAGCTGAGTATTAGAGTGGGTCATCTTGAAGATGAAATAGAAAAGGTAGCTAGATATATAAATGGTTTGAGATATGAAATAAAGGATAAGATCAGCTTATTAAATCTAAATATGATTGAAGATGCATATCAAGCAGCTTTGAGGGCATAAGAAAAGATGTTGTGCAAACAAAATTAGAGAAATAGAGGCAAGATTCCGACAAAAGGAAGGGGAAAATTGAAATCCAAATTTCAACACTCCCAGAATGAGGCAAGGAGTTCAAGTAATAGATCACCACAAAGAGGACTTTCTGGTCGCAGAAGGTTTGTTCCCAGAGGTAGAGGCTGAGGAAGAGATGTTTGATGCTTTTCATGTGGTGAGTGGGGACATGTGCAATGGGATTGTCCGCACAATAGACCAACAACCTAGTGAAATGTGAACGTTTCTGAAACAAAGGAAGAAATTCCTTAGAGTATAGCCAAAGAGGAACCACTTGAAGCTGGAGAATCCTTGCTGATGAAAAGGATATTGCTTAAAGCATTTAAGGAAACCAGAGAACCATCTCAAAGAAAGAATCTATTTAGAACTGTATGTAAGTGAAAGGGTAAGTGTTGCAAATTGGTAATTGATAGTGGTAAAACTGATAACCTTGTTTCTACAGATATGGGCGACAAATTGAAGTTGGAGAAAACAATACACCCTACTCTTGATAAAGTATTGTGGCTCCAAAAAGGCCATCAACTTATTGTAACTGAACAATGTAAGTCGAAATTTAGATTGGTACTTATAAGGATGTTATTTTATCTGATGCAATACCGATGGATGTATGTCACATATTTCTAGGAAGGCCTTGGCAGTTTGACTGAAAATCCATAAATGATGGCAGAATAAACACTTATACTCTTGAGAAAGATGGGAACAAGCATACACTGATGCCATTGAAAGATGAAGCTGGAGAGGAAGCACTTGCAAACAACGTTATGTTGATGAGTGGAAAACCCTGTTGCAATAAGTCAAGAAGGGCGAGGAGATGTATTTTTCTATTGTTGGGAGACCCAAGGTAATTTTAACTTCTACAAATTTAGAATATTTACTTGAAGAAATTCCAAATATTTTGAATGATTTTGCTGATATTATTGTGGATGAGTTACCAAATGAGTTATCGCCCATCAGGAGTATTAGTCACCACATTGATATAATCCCTAGAGCCAATGTGTTGATTAAAGCAGTATAGGTTAAAGCTGTAGGAAAATTCCAAAGTTGGAAGACAAGTGCAAGAGCTGATGTTTAAAGGATTAATCAGATAAATCCTCAGTCCATGTGCTGTACCAACAGTACTTAGTCCAAAGAAAGGAGGTGAATGGTGCATGTGCATAGATTCTCGAGCCATAAATAAAATCACCATCAAGTATCGTTTCCCTTTACCATGAATGGATGATCTAATGGATTGTTTGAGTGGGTCAAATTATTTTTCTAAGAGAGATTTGAAGAATGGGTATTATGAGATAAGGATTCGAGAAAGGGATGAGTGGAAAACCGCATTAAAAAAAAACAGTGGTTTATATGAATGGCTAGTAATCCCTTTCAGACTTACTAATACACCTAGTACTTTCATGAGGTTAATGAATGATGTTTTGAAGGAGTATGCAGGTAAGTTTTTAATTTTTTTATCTTGATGATATTCTCATTTTCAGTTGAAGTAAAGAGGAGCATCTGGAACACCTTAAATTAGTTCTAAAGACTTTACAAAAAGAAAAATTGGTAATAAATTTGAAGAAGTGCAGATTTATGAAGGAATAAGTAATTTATTTCAGGTTTGTATTCTCTAACGAAGGGTTGAAAATGGATCTAGAGAAAATCCAAGAAATTGTGAATTGGCCAACTCCTAGAAGCATATTTGAGGTAAGAAGCTTCCATGGTCTTGCAAGTTTCTACCAAAAATTTATTCAAAGTTTTAGTCAGATGTGTGCACCCATTATAGAAACAATAAGAGAAACTAATTAGCCATTCAAATGGATAAAAGTAGCAGATCAAAACTTTAAGTTGCTAAAGAAAAAGGTTGCTGAAAAACTAGTCTTGGCTTTACCAAAATTTGAGAAAGTTTTCCAGGTTGAAACTGATGCTAGTGGAATTGCGATTGTAGTAGTTCTGAGCCAAGATCAGAAACCAATAGCATACTTCAGTGAAAAAATAAATGAAGCAAATAAGAAATATTCATCTTATGACAAATATTTTTACGCTGTTGTACAAGTTTTGAAAAAATGGAGACATTATTTGTTGCCAAAAGAGTTTCTGTTATATTCTGATAATCATGCATTACAATTTATAAACAATCAGCCACAGTTAAATCAGAAACATGCCAAATGGGTAGAATATTTGCAGAGTTTCACTTTTGTAATCAAACATATGAGTGGTAAATTGAACAAAGTTGCTGATGCTCTGAGAAGGGTGAACTTAATTATGCAGGAGTTACAAGTTGGTGTTGTAGGGTTCGAGGAGATGGTTGACATGTATAAAGATGATGCAGAGTTTAAAGAAATTAATGCAACTGCAGAAAATCCAACAGTCCATAACATAAGACAGTTGTTGGATTATCTTATCCAAGGGGGGTTACTACTCAAAAGTAATAAGTTATGTATTCCTAAATGTTCTATGAGGGAAACAATAATTAAGGAGAAGAATAGTGGAGGTCTATTTGGACATTTTGGACAAGACAAAACCTTTGCTCACGTAAATAATTTTTATTATTGGCCAAAGATGCAAACTAATGTTAAACGGTTTGTGGAAAAATGCAGGATTTGTCAGCATGCTAAGGGGAAAAGTCAAAATATAGGATTGTATCAGCCATTACCAATACCCGACCGACCATGGGATGCAGTTAGTATGGATTTTTTTTGGGTTTGCCAAAATATCAAAGGGGAAATGATTCCATTTATGTTGTTGTGGATAGATTTTCTAAAATGGCTCATTTTATTGCACGCAAAAAAACAAGTGATGCAACACATATTGCTAATATATTTTTTTTAGAAGTTGTAAGATTGCATGGATTACCTGTAAGCATTGTGTCTGACAGGGATACCAAGTTTGTGGGACATCCTGGAGAACTCTATGGAAGAAAATAGGTACCAACCTTAGTTTTAATTTAGCATATCATCCTCAAACGGATGGATAGACCAAGGTCATGAATAGAAGTCTGGGAAACATATTGAGAAGCTTGTTGTATAAAAATCCTAAACAACGAGATTTAGCCCTTTCTCAGGGTGATTTTTCTTACAACGACACTCCAAATCGAAGTACTGGCATGAGTCCATTCCAAATTATTTTTGGAATGCATCCAAGAGGTGTATATGAACTCAAGGATATGGAAAAATAGGAGGTAAGGAGCGCACAGGCTGAAGAATTTGCAGAACAGATGTAGGACCTATAGGAAGATGTCAAAAGAATATTGTAGGAAAGCAGTAGAAAATACAAGAAAAGAGAAAATATGAGGAGGCGAGAAAAAGAATTTCAAGTGGGTGATCTGGTTATGGTATATTTAAGAAAACAACTATTTCTTGTTAAAACTTATAACGAATTAAAACTGAAGAAGATAGGGCCATGTAAAATTGTAAGGAAATTTTCTTCAAACGCATATGAAGTTAAATTTCCAACAGGAATTGGAATATCACCAATCTTCAATGTTGCATATTTGTACCTATATCAAGAACCAGAGGAAGAACCACAAGGGGGTGCCACAACAGAAGAAAATCCAACGATAAATTGGGAAGAGAAGATGCCCAAAGCAGGGAAGAGGGAAGTCAAAGCCATTTTGGAGAAGAGAGTGTCAAAGAAAACCAGGAGCCAAACCTATTATCAGTATTTAGTCAAGTGGAAAGGAGAGCTAGTGGAAGACACCAGTTGGATGACTGCAACAGAGCTACAGAAGTTGGGAGTATATTCTGAAGCATTACAAAATTAGTTTTCTTCCCTGGGAGTCTAATGCAGGAGCATCGGGACTTAGCTAGCAATGTGATATTTTGTTCACATGTTGTGGCTAATCCAAAGAAACAAACATTAGTAGTAGTATTTTATTTTATTTTATTATTATTGTTATTTATTTATGAGAATAGTTAGTTTGTTTTCTATTTTTAATCAATTAGGAATAAAATTAGGAATTGGTTTCTTTCCCTGCGTGGATATAGGGCCAACATAGGGATAAGCACTTAAAATAGGGAGGTATTTATTTGTTGAGAAAATTCGAGAAGAAAAATATTTTAAGAGGAATAGTTTCATATTCCAAGTATAAATAATAGGGAAGTAGGGAGGAAACACCAAGAGTTCCAGTGTAAAGACTGCAAATGCAAAGGGGTGATCAATGAAGTATTCAACCCATGCAGTGTTAATGTAATTTGGATTTCACATATTATGTTTCTTTTTGAGTCTACAAACTGTATGCATATGTTGTCTATGAGAGTGTGATTGCAGGGAGACGGTTTTCATTGTGGAGGGTGGTGCGTAGTTGTAAATTATTCTAGGGGAGTGCGGCCTTGGTTTGGACGCAATAAAAGGAACCACAGGAAATATGTTGAGGTATTGGAAGCGTTGGACTGTGTGGAGTAACCGAAGTGGAAAAGCCATTACAGTAATGACAATGACACCACTTGCGCTGCTATAATGTGGCACCGTGGTTTGGGTGACTGGTTTTTATTTTCTGTGGCACTACGTAAAGACATTAACCCCAAACTTTGTGGGATTATGGTGCAAGACCTGTGTTCGACTTTATTAACAGAAATATAAACTATGCAACGATATTCATATGTGTACATAGTCACCGTGTTCATGTTTTCATGTTTTGGCATGTGTGGTTTGAATTTCCAGTATTGCAGAGTGGCATGTTATTGTGTTGACATTGTTGGTTATCTTAGCATCGAAATTGCATTGACATTGCTAGGTATATTGGCATAGTAATTGTGTGGAGATTAGTGTAGTCCCAAAATGAAATTCCAACTTATAGAGTTGGAATCGTATTTTGTTTTCTTTGATTTCTGTGGTGGTTTGTGAAGCCGTGGACTCAAACAACTTGCGCTGTTTTTTTTCCTTAAGAAAACTCCATATTGGTAGTGGGCCTCAATAAATCAACGAACTTGATTTACCTTGTTATATATTCAACAATGATGCTTTAAGGATTACGTTGGTTTGTTTTTCCAAATGGATTCCAAATGCCTACTTTCAATTACGTTATTATTATATATAATAATAATGGTCCTTTAAGGACCCATCGATTATTAAAAAAATGGAGTTTGCATAAAGCTGAAATATTTCATTATTATATGTATTAATATAGTGGAATTTGGAATCACATACTAAGTGGTCAATAAAGAATCAATTCCATCATTTTGAAGAGTAAACCCGGGTCTTAGTAAAATTGAACATTTTACTATACTAATTTGTAAAGTGGAAATTGTGTTTTCTACATCACTGGTCCACATATTTTCAAATTAAAAAAAAAAAACTTCACTCAATTATCACGGGCTTCTCCGTTGTTGATTCTTTGTTATTCTTTCACTGGCTTCTTCGATCTTTTTCCTTTAGATCTTTGCACCTTAATATTATTTAAATACTTCTCTTGCATTCACGTTTTTTATATGTTGTCTTATACAACGTAGTTTCAATCTCTATTGCTCTGAAGGAGTATTACATAGGCTAATATCTGATACCATGACAAAGAATGGAATCGAAAAGATGGGGCCATTAGGGCAATTTTGAGGCATAAAATGGGCCTCCTAAGAAAAATGTACAACCAAAATAAAATTTATGAGAAGCAATAGGACTCAAGATGATAATGTCAACCACAGGGGATGATTCACTATTTTTGGAGTAAAAAAGTAAAAAGATTAAAAAATAATAGAATAATAAAACTACTTTTCAACTGGTAATTTCAAGTTATCTCCCTAAGGGTTTACTCAAATTTCGAGCAGGAATACTCGTTGGATGAAAAATTTAATTTCCCATTCAAGGAGTACCCATGTTGCATACTTTTGATGGACTCTTCTATGCAAAAAATGAGAAATACATGAAAAACCGTGATTCCAATCACATTTTTCATTTATTTCTGATTTTTTGTGTAGCCGAGTCTATCAAAAGTATGAAACATGGGTACTCCTTGGATGAGAAATTAAATTTTGCATCCAAAGAGTATTCCTGCTCGAAATTTGAGAAAAACCTTAGGGAGATAAGTTCAAAATATGAGTTGAAAAAGTAGTTTTTTCTTTTTTCCCTCTAAAATTTGATGACGTAATCAAATGTTATTTTATTACTTCCACTATTATTTTATAATTTCCTTAGAAGTCCCATTTTAGACCTTAAAATTCCCCTGAATGCAGATATTTCTCTTCTCAATATTCAAAAATAGTTAAATAGATTACATTGTAAGCATTAATAATAAATGACTGGAGTAGAACTCGACTAAACTGAAGTAGAAATGAACTGTCTATGACACCTAATAGACAAGATAATTAAATGAAATGACACCTAACAGACAATGAGATTAGTATCTCAACAGTATTTCCCTAGTTCATTCCTAATTTTCTTTAAGCTGAAATTATTCCAGTAGTAGAGGGGGAGAAAGGGGAATTTCACCCAAATAGGGATGGAGGTCGGGACATCGTAGTCAAGATTAAAGTTGGGTCTCCATAGATCTAGCGATCAAACATCTATCTATTTTGTTCTCAAAGTAGAATTTGAAGAAGACCTTGCCACAAATATTCTTATTAATTTTGGTTGAAGTTTCAACTTTTTAGCTATAGGTTAGAATTTGAAGCTTTTCTATAGCTCTGGTTAGTTAATAGGTCGAAAGGTATGTAGCGGTAGAGTTTTTTTTATATCCTTCTAACCACGTAACAACACATAAAGGTTTTCACATTAAAGTTTTGATCTTTATACTTAATAGTACCATATATTTACATCTAGAAATCCATTTATCCCTCTAAGTCATTAACAATGCATTCGGCTTTGCACCTGAACATTTTTCATGTGTCCCAAGCTTAAAGAGAATGGACAGATCTACACTTTAAAATTTTCATCGAGCTTTTATATGAATCTGAGTATATAATACATATTTTGTTAAGCTTGGGTATGGTGATATATAAGGTTTTTTAGTTATACTGAGGAAATTAAATTGGTTTATTCATGGGAAGGATATTATTTTAAGTTGAATATACAAAAAGGCTGCATCTCAAAAGTCGATGGAACAACATTTAAGAATCGATCATGTTGTAAAGGAAGAAACGGTGGTTGGAGCTGATGAATACAAATATACGTCTCAATAAACGACCCTTAATGATGACGGTCAATTTTGAAATGCAATGACAGAGATCAAAGTTTCCTTGTTATATTATCAAAAAACGGGAGATAGTGTATTCTTCTGATCAATTTAAAACCAACAATGAAGCTAGTGTGTTTGAGTGAATGGAACTGATCATGATTTCGGAAGCAACAAGGATTTTGAGGAGCCCTAAAGCCTGTAATACATATCAGTTAGTGTTTCCCAACTTATCTTCAGACTGCCTTATGATCCAGTCTATAGCAACTTTTTATGCTCTTCTTTGTAGGCTTCTTTATTTTGAATAGCTTAACACACTCTTTCAAATGTGTAGAGAACTTTACATTCAATGCTCAACTATTTCATGGTACTTTGGTTCACGGAAAAAAGCCAAGATCTCTCATTTCCTTAACTATTAGTATGTATGTGCTCAATGGTTGCCCTTTTTTCTTCTCGAATATTTAGTTACTTTTCATAATTACACCAAATGTGTTCTTAATATGAGTTTGGCTGGCTAGATTTCGCCAATGAGATCTTTTGATTTTCATCCACTTCCAACTAATAATTTTTTAGCACGTAGCAATATGAATCTCGTTGTTGATCTATATGTATGAATGATATTTTAACATCCATGACACTAAAAATAGTCTATGGGACTACCTACTTCCTTGTTATTTTCCCTCTTTAATTCAATCATTTTCTTACTCAAATCGATGATGAGATAACCCAACCTTCTAACAGTTCCCTCACAAAAGAGACAATGCCACAGAATTGATGTTAACAGACTACGATAACTATCCCCGATGTCTCTAAAAGCATCACATTCCAAAATGAAATGATTTTCTGATTTCACTACCCCAGAAGTGCAAAAAGGAAATACCCTTTATTCCATAGCTTCTTTAGGTCTCTTCCACCATCTCGTTTCACACTAAAGTTGATGTGAGTTAGTTATTAATTTAACAATAAGAACCTTTTCTCTCCATGGAATAGTAGCTCCAATGTACTCTTTTTTTTTGGAGACCACAAGTGGGGTTGAATTCCTGAACATAATACTTCTTCTTTCTACCCAACTCTTTTCCCCATATACCCTTACGGAAATTCTCCAACACAAATGTCTTTAACTCCTTGCTATTTGTGGGACAATATTAAGGTAAATATTCCATTTTTGCATCCATTTGTTGTTTTGTCTCATCCATGATTTCTTTATTTCACTCATACATTCATTGAAGATAACTTTCGGCCATTTACCTCCTCCCATTTTCTCAATTCTTTTTAGATATCTTGATAAGATGCACCATGGAAATTTCTTCGATGGGAGTTGCCCTTGTTTCAGTCAACATTGTCTCATAGGGAACTGAAATTTTTATTTTTAACTTGCCCATAATCAAGCATTCTTGAATTTTTTCATTTTGTTTCCATTTTGAAACACGGATGCTGCTAGCCCACAATTCACACCCATTTAATAGCACTCGACAAACTAGGAGTCCAAGAAGCACTTTGATCGTGTTCCAAGCCCATAACTCCGCCTCTCTACATCTCTTTTGAAGGGCATATAATGCTTTCCACCCTCCTAAAATTCTTTTCTTTCTGCAATCCTCCTAATTAAGCTTGTTGTTGAAATCGATCCCGAGGTACTTGTATTCATTTACTTCTTCAAGAATGTTGCCTGCAAGGAGGAACATATATTGAATTTGGCTCCTTTTATTAGAGAAAATCGTTATTTTGGTCTTACTGGTATTAAATTGCATCCCCACTGCTTTACAAAAATGCTCAAGTGCATATAGGTGCATCTACAATCCATGGGCCGATTTAGCAACCAACAAAAGATGATTGGCATATAGAAGAAGCTTTATCACAAACTCCCCCAATCGAACACCATCTCGACCTTAACAATTTAGCCACTCTTCGAGTTTGTCAATATATAAACCAAAAAGGGTAGGGGATAAAGGGAAACCTTTCTGGACTCCGATGTCACTTCTAAAACTTTCTGAAATTCCTGCTGAAGTTCTAATTTTGACTTTCACCTCTTCAAAAAGCCTATGGACAACAACTCTATATTGTAAAGGAATTTCAACTTATTCCATTCTATGCAACAACTTATCTCTAGGGACCGTGTCATTGCCTTTTTGAAGTCAACAAAGCAACAAAATACTTCTTCTTTTCTCCCCCAAACCTTTTCAATAATGTGTCTCAACGTGATACCGTGATCTATTGTAGAATGCTTCGGCATAAAACCCACTTGCCCTTTTTCCCTTTTTTATTTTACTTCTTCCCACTTACTGAATTTATTTTCTACCATGCCACTGAAAATCTTTGCAAACAAAGGATTGATCATGATGGTTCTATAGTTGGAATGATTATTAATGCCTCCACTTTTAAAAAGGGGAATTTCTAAATTGGTTGTCGAATCACTTGGGAATCTTTGTTGAATGACATTGTTGAATATTTCCATGATGTGCGGTGCCAAAATGTTCATTCCCCACTTTAGATATTGTGCTTCAAGTTCAACCAAGTCCTTTGCCTTCCCTTTTTTCAAATTTTTAATACCTCCCTCCACCTCATGTAATGTGAAAAGCTTTGTAGTTGTGTTGATCCTGGGAGGAGGCTCAACCTCTAATTATTATTCATAGAGTTGCCTTGCATAGTCAAACCATTGATTGAATGTAATATTATTTTCAAATTGCTTCTTCCTTGGTTGAATTTTTTTGGGTTATTCTTGCCTAAATATATCAACTATTCCAGCCTTCTCTGCACGAACTCATATTTTTTCTTTCTTAAACTCTGTTTATATAACTTACATTCATTTGAATCTCCTCTTCTTCCTTTTTCAAAGTTCTTGCCATTTTTCATATCTCATCGAACCACTACGCATTCACATTCACGAAAACAATTTGGTTCTAATTTCCTATTTTTCTCTCTTTGGCACTTCTCAAGTGCACCTTCCATTATATTTGTTAACTCATGTGTATTGAAGCATTGGGGACCAATTTTCTCCTTCTGAATTGATCAACATTATTTTGAAGATGGTGCAATTTTCTTGTGGTTCAAGAATTTTGCTCCTTAATACTTGAGAACATTGGATTTTCCTCCTATTCTGTCTTTCTTCTAACTAAAATAACTTCATATAAATTAAGTCCTATCTTTCTTCTGAACAAACTAACTTTATATAAATTGAGTTAAGATGTGATTTTAAGGTTCATTATCACTCCAAGCTAAACCCTCGCAAACGCTCGCAGAACCGGAGCAACCGCAACAAACGCGAAAGCAGCTCACACAAGTCACCACAGTTCAAAGGAATCCGAATAAGAAAATGGGGAAATGGGTGTCTAAATTTGAATGCCCCATTCTACACGCAGAATTTGGCTGGGCTCCTATGAGACGCCGGAAATGCCTGCCGGCGGCTACAATTTATTTTTGACCACGACAGGCTAAGCCCTCGCAGAACCAGAGCCACCAAAACAAACGTGAAAGCCATTCACAGAAGTCACGACAGTTCAAAGGAATCTGAATGAGAAAATGAGGAAAGAAGTGTCAGAAATTCGAATTCCCGATTCTAAATGCAGAATTTGGCTGTGCTCCTATGACGCGGCCGAAATGGATGCCGGAGGCTACGATTTTGTCGTGTATTGTGTCAGGATCGATCGAAACCCAAGTACAATTTTCCCCACTCCCTTCCGGAAATCTGCTGCGCTTCATCTCTATCACCGCTACAAATTCAGTCTGTCGCCACCAAGTACGCACCAGAAGAATTCCCGCCGCCTTCTGAAGATGCCGCGTTCTCAACGTCGCTTACGAAAGCGGACAACCAAGATATTTCACCATTTTGGGACTCTGTTCCTGAAGATATGGATAATGGCGAGTTTTTAACTTTACAGTATTTTCCATCCTTTTTTTATTTTCAGGGAAAATACCGTATTCTCCATCCTGGGATGTGCCTATGAAGGATTTTAGGTTTTTCTTCCTGATTACGGAAAAATAGGCCAGTGGGCCTTTATAAAATTAATTTTCTCTGCTGTAGATTCTGCCATAAAATTCGACTTGAGTTTTATACTTGCTTAAGAAATTGATGAGATTAAATAATTGATTCGCCATTTTCCAATAATAGAGCCTGAGTCGTTGCTTGAAAATGGGTCATCGTTGGAGCGAAAAAACATAAAACTTTGAATCTCGCAAAATTTTAAAGGAATGATCGGTGTTTTACTTTTGTATCAGACCTCTGAGTTAAACAAAATTTCACGGGATGATCAGAGTTCGCAGTTTTATCAAAATTTTAAGGGATAACCAGATTTCTGAGTTTTTAGTGTTATGCAGATTGGAATTTTATGATGAATATTTTGTCCCAGTTTTTTTGCACCCGGATCAAAATGTTTAAAAAATAAAAGGTCACGCAAAATTTGCTAACGTTTATATTGAAAAAATAATTAATATTTCCATACCCTTTCAGCAGCAACTCTAATAGCCAGACCATTGTACTAGTAATTCACATTTAAAAACGATTTTTTTCCGGCTACGAAGAATAAGCCATATTTAACAATTTTCATTTTAAGGTTTACAAACTCTAATAGCCAGACCATTGTAATAATAATTCACATTTAAAAACGATTTTTTTCCGGCTACGAAGAATAAGCCATATTTAACAATTTTCATTTTAAGGTTTACAAAGGTATAGTTAATATTCTTCAAACCTGAAGAAGTAAAAAAATTAGTTCAATAATCTATACAATCTGAACAAGTCACAAAAGATTATTGTCTTTGCTCACATTATAAATGAGAATACAGATCAACTATACAATCTGAACAAGTCACAAAAGATTATTGTCTTTGCTCACATTATAAATGAGAATACAGATCAAGTGAAAACAACACTGGTTTAGGATAACATTGCTCCCACTTTTATCCAATTAAAATATTGCATTATATCTCATAAACAAATTAGATTAAAATAATGAGAATACAGATTAAATCAAAACAATACAGGTTTGCATCACAAAATATACCTCCCAATTTTATAAAATCGAAATATTAATCTTTTTATTAAATGCTTGCAATAAATATCCAATATTATTTATGACAGTTTTAAAATGCCATATGGTAATATTTTTTGATTCAGATCATTTTTCGGTTTTTATTTAAGCGTTGACGGTATCAAATTTAATTTATTTAAAATTGATTAATAATTTAAAAATATCCAGAAGTTTTTATAGATATATACCAATAATTATAGTAAATTATTATTTTTAATAATAATCGTATCAATTTTTATTTTTTTATATTTTTCCATTTTCAAATATTAGATTTTGTAACATGATTATTTGAAATTTTTATTTTAGTTTATAATTTTTTGAAAAAAATAACTCTTTAAAACAATATTAATTATATCATTAAAAAAACGAAAAAATTCAGTTATCAAAGATATAAATATAAATTTAAAAAGTATAAATTAAATTTTAAATTATTTTGGAATGATGGGTTGACCAAAAGTTAATTGACTAATAGATACAAAATTTAATAACGAAATAAAGAAAAAGTATTACTTTTATGAAAAGGGCATTAACTTTTATTAGGAATTTGTTATGAATGTCTTATTGCATCATCTACAAATGGAAAATTAAGGTAGAAGATGGTTGGATCATGCATGGAAAATTTTATGGGCGAATTTTAGCCAAAGGGCGATTTATATATATATATATATATATATATATATATATATATATATATATAAAACTTATTTTTTATAGTTTTATAAAGTTAGTCTTATAATTATTTTAAAAATGATTAATTATTAAGTGTTAGCTCAACAAAATAAATGCGCATAAAACTGAAACCATAGAATTTGCCTCCCGATTTTCTAGTTTCGAGAAGATTTCAATGGAATTCACCTCGATTTACTGGGTCGGGGTGAGGGATTGGAGTGATTTGCCCCCATTTTTATTGGTTGGGGCTTGGAAGTTGGAGGTGAAACAAAGATTTGAATGGAAGTCGCCAGAATTTACTAGGTCGGAGGAGGAATTGGAGTGATTTTCCCCCATTTCAATTGGTTGGGGCTTGGAAGGGGCTTGGAAGTTGATTGTTGGAGGTGCAACAACGCTCACGGTTTCTGGATTATATGCAGGGAGGCTGATGCATTGACAAGGGCAAGAACTTACAAGATCTTGTTCTGATGACACTGCATGCATTGACGAGGGCAACAAGAATCAAGATCTGGTTACAGGTGATGGTAGCTGCCCAAAAAGGGATTTATAGTACCAAGATGGTCCATTTCCTCGGTGCCATGGAGCTAATCCTGCGAGGAGGAGTTTGGAAAATGGTGTTGCCTTGCAACTGTAATTATGTTTTTAAAAAAATAAATTTGCTAAGTTTGAATTCTTCAAGTGTGCTGGTGATTGCTTTGGCGAGTCTAACAAAACTCTGTAATTATTATTTTTTAATAAATTTTCTAGTCTGAATGCTTCAAAGTGTGCTGGTGAATGAAGGTGATTTCTTCACCGAGTCTAACAGTGCTGGTTAGTGGTGAGTGCGGGTGCTCTGTGGGTGATTTGCAAGTGGTAAGCCAAAATCCAGAAGTTTACACTTGTTCTAGCCTTCTTTTAACCTCGCAATTGATAGAAATCCAAACTATTGACACTTTCCATCAAAGGTCTCCCATAGGCTTCGATTGCAGCTCTCAATTACATTGGTTTCATACTAGTTTGATTGAGTACGGAAACATATGTCAGAGTTGTTGCCCTTTGATCTTCCATGTTAATAGGTTAATAGGTATGAGTATTTCATGTAATAAGGGTTATCAAAGCTGTATTGTTCCTATCACCATGTCTCATAGCAAGCATTGTCAACTCCTTCTAATCCTGTTGGTCTACCACGAGTCTCATCCTTGTACATGGTCATTGGTTATCTATAATATGATAGACTAGTATTCCCATAGATCTACTTAATCTTAAAGAGTAGTAATGTCATTAGATCGACTTAATCTAACTACTATACAGTGGCTAAATTAACTAAGTAGGAGACAAAGATTGATGGTTGAACCAATGCTGCTAAATCATGCCAGCAGGTTAGGTGAATTACAACAATCGATTCGACCATACTTGAATGGGCATAACATATTATCTTAGATCTTGATAAGCTTGGTATTCAGATTCATTATGGAGATAAGCATAGTGAGTGTTAGACATAAGATTATTTTATAAACAATATAAAGCTATTTTGTTGCAGATTGGCTCCAGGGTTTTTTTTCTGCCAAGATAGACCTTAAAACCCATACAAAACAAATAAGAATCCCAAACGCCCAAACTTATGTCATAAAGGGGTGAAAACACTGAATGATAGCAGGGTGCGATAGAAAAAACATAGAGTTTCATGGTTTGAAACTTAGATTTAAATTTTACACATAAGTGAATTTGGGTCTCGGTTAGTTGAATGTGTCCAAATCTGATTTCATTTCTTATGCTTTGACCGTCCAGGTGGTGTGAAAATGCAATGGAAGCAACTTATCCCCCTTAAATCCATCCAGTTCCCGTTTGAGGTGTTGGCAATGAAGTTGCACCAGCTAAAGATTCTCAACGTGGTTTATTAGTGATAGTCTGGGATACCTTGGATATTCCATGTTTACATGATGTTAATATATGTTGAATGCATTTGTTTAGGAATAAATATTAACATGTTGTAAATATTTGTACATTTTTTGTTTGAAATGTGAAAATCCTAAATTGAAATTCCTAGAAAAATCCTCGGTGTCGCCATAGAGTGAAGTTAATTTTTTGTTTGAAATCTTTATATGCAATAAATACAAGCTATATTCATATTTAGATTCTTGATCAAGGTGCTTATGGGATATTGTCACTCATTAATTGTGGCTAACATTAGGAATGATTTTTTTATGGGGTGAATCTTTAACTACAGTCGCTATTGGCATTATGACTGTTTTTTTGATAAATAACTTGTTCAATCATAGAATTAATCATGTGATTGGGGATATCAAGCCATGGTTACGAGATGAAGCCTCGGTAAGCTTTTATTTGGTAGATGCCCCCATTGTTGAATGATGGTATAGTATATTGAACAATGAACTCATTACCAATATTAGGGTCTCTTTATCGCTTTACAATTTCAAACTCCTTGGGAGTTTCTTGCTTGGAATTCTCCTTGAGCTTCCCACTCCAAGTGGTTAGAGAAATTTCTAGGTTTGTTGATACAACCAACTCTTATATTCAGGACATTAACAACATGCATCATATTTTTTCACAGGTTTCCTTCGTCCTTTTTTCATATCCACTTTTTTTCATTTTTTATTTTTTCATATAACTAATTTCAAATTTTATTCTCTCTCTCTCTATTGCTTTGTCCTTGTTTCTAGGCGCTTTAGGGTTGAAAACTTGTTGCTTGCATAATATTAAAGCTGCTTGAAGCATGAGGGCTAGATACATTTCTTTGGAGTATTAGAATGCAGAATTCAGAGTGGGGCAGAGGAGAGGATTTAGTGACAGAATAATTCATGGTGGGGCAGGGAAGAGGATGGGTAATTTAATATGAAAAATTCAGAGTAGTGGATAGAAAATGGTGGGAGATTTTCATGGCAATGTTAAGATGCAATTGAATATGTCTTCATGAACATAACCCAACTTCTATCATCATTTTAAATTTTTGTTTTCTTAATTACTCTACCGCATTTATAGATTACCCATATGGGACCTTCATTTTCCCCCAGGAATGACATATCAAAGAATTTTAAAGTCATTTTGAAAACCTTTTTCGTGCAGTGAATTCCATGACATTATAGACTGGGATGTTTCATGTGTGTGCAAACTTGAGAACATAGATACTGTGTTTATTACAAGCACAAAAATATTTATGATTTGTATCATAACCTATACAATGCATCAGGGATATACTAATGGATTCATCTTTGGATCTTTGAAAATTGAATTCAAATTTCAAAGTATCTTCTCATAGTGAGGCAGGGTATGCATTACTTGTATAGGCCTACAAAACCAAAATTTTAACACTTTCCATCATTGGCGAGTTTTTTTGGGAACAAGAGTTTATGATTTTTAGCATAACCTTTACACGGGATAAAGGGTATGATAATGGATCCATCTCCGTCTCTCTGAAAATTCAGTTCAAAGTAACTTTTCATAGTGAAGTAGGGAATACATTTACTTATATAGGGCTAGAAATCCAAACTGTTGACACTTTCCATCACCAGAGAGGTTTGTCAGGAAGAGAAGTTTCAGTATATCGTTTTGAGAATCAATTTAGGACTTATTTTGTGATAACTAACTTGTTCAATCATAGAACTAATCATTTGATTGGGGATATCAATCCATGGTTACGAGATGAAGCCTTGGTAAGTTTTTCTTTGGTAGAAGATTTCCCCATTGTTGAATGATAATATAGTGTATTGAGAAGTTAAGTCTCTTTAAGTATATGTATCTAGGGGTACTACAAAACATTAGTCAAGGAGATTGAGGTGTAGCCCCATGCTCCCATTCGACTTAGTTAGACTAGGTGTTATAATTATAATTACATTTTCACTCTGTTTTTCCAATTTCATCCTATATATTTCATGGGGGGCTTGGTCACATGTGATCACCCACATAAATATGTATTTTATAATTATTACCTTTGGAAACATGGTTCAATATGATCACTCTCCACCAATGTTGTACCTCTAGAAATAGATATTCCAATGAAGACTGTACCATAGGTTCACCTTGCAACAATCTCCTCTTTACTTGCATGCTCGGTTTCTTGGGTTTCTTTATTTCTTAGACACAATTATTCACATTGCTAATGTGTGCTCGTACCAATATTTAATAGGGTATCTTTAGCGCTTTGAAATTTCAAACTCATTGGGAGTTTTATTGCTTGGAATTTTCCTTGAGCTTCCCACTCCAAGTGGTTAGAGCAATTTCTAGGCTTGTTGATACTGCAACACCCCTAGTTTTGTGTTTTTCAAGTTAGACATTTGAACTTCAATCCAAAGGGGAGTGGACCCCAATGGGTAATTATTGTGTGGATGTAATTAATTATTTAGTTATGAAAGATAAAGAAAATATTTCTGTGCATATTGACCAAATGAGAATTTTGAGATCACTTTCCAAATCCATGAGGTATGGAAAGAGGCTAAGACTTTCCCCAAAAATCCTTCAAAAATCCTCGAAATAATTTATTTCTAATTTAGATTTTTGAGGAAAAATCTAGATTTTCCCAATGGTGTGGAGAGTAGTTGGGAAGAGGTAAAAAGTTGGAAAAGCAGAAAGTAGTTTTAAAGGTCCCTAAGTAAGGGAAGCCTAGGTAATCAGGAATAAAAGCATCCTATAATTCTAGAAGCAGAATTAGAAACAGGCTTTGGGGAGCATAAGCTAAAATAAGCTACTCTAGAACAGATTGAGGTTGGTTTGTTCTAGGAGAGGATCTCAGCTCGAGGGTGAGTTCTGGAGACAAAGGAACTCTAAGGTTGGGAGGATTGGTCTGCACAGAAGTGGTATGCACACAAATTTTATGAATGGTTAAGCTAATGATGTTAGTCAAGATGGATAAATGATGTAATTGTTATGTTTAATTTAGTTACTATGTTATCATCTTCCTTACATTTCACAGAATTAAATAGAAGAAATAAATCTTCTGCTTTTCTGTATGGTAGTAAGGAAAAATCCTAGGGAATACTGCCAGAATCTCTAAACCATTATTTGGCTTAAATCTAGAGATAGGAAAAAAAATGATTCCCGGGAAAAATTAGAAGTGTAACTTTAATCTGCTTCTATAAGGAACAAATACTAGAACAGAAATATATAGACTTTTCATATTCATATCTAATAGTTGTAACTACATTATACTTTGTATACATACATGCATATTAAAAGAGCAAATAAATTTAAAGTTAAGGGAAATATTTATGATCAATTAAGCTATAGAGTACATCCGAAAAGAGTAGTGCACTGTGAATAGGAAAAAAATATAAAATTCTTATGTAGTATATGGTATGCTGGCCATGAGAAATATAAATTCCATTCAGAAAAAAATTAGCTGATAAATTTATGGAAAAAGATATAGTACTGCTAATTACATCATTGTGGAGTTTTTTTATTTGTTGCATTTAAGAAAATTGATTTAATGGAGTAAATAGAAAAAAAAAAAAGGTATTATATATGGTGAACAAGGAGATGCATCCACAGAATTACCAAACAATCATTGTAAATTTTTTTTTGCTATACTGCACCCCATTGTTAAATTATTACTATGTATAGTAAACGACCATTCATTCAAACAACTAACAGAGAACCAGAAGAGAACCTATTTCTCTACCTCAGTATTTGAGATATACAGTAGCCCTAACTTAAATTTATTGACTAAACAGTAAAATACTCTGTGTTTATCAAAATACAGGTGAACTGCATACCTATAGAAATCATGTAAAATATAGGTAAATAATGTTATTTTAAAGAACACTCAGCGAGATATATTTAGAAATTCCTTGCAGAGGAATATTAGAAGAACGATTATTATGAACATTAAAAATGCTCAAAATACCTCTGAATAAGTATATAAAAGTCCTAATAGAGTTGGCAGACTGTGGAAACAACTAATAGTAGAAAATGAACCCCTAACGAAGGTTAACAAATATTCTGGTGCCGAGATTCATGCTAACGAATCTCCAACTTCTTGTTTGCCATATTACAAATTACATTGAGTAAATCTTCCCGAAAAAAATATCAAGGTATTGCTCTCCAGCAATTAATGATAACCTCTCGGAATACATGGTTCCATATAAGAATTAAAATGAGTCATTCATACCGACCTGTGACAATCGGGAATAAGAGTGGTGTCAATGGACCCCGGTAAAAGAGTTCAAGAGTTTTCAACAAGAAAATAAAGTCGCCTCGGATTAGGAAATTACCTAAAAAATCAACTGAGACAAATGAGTATAGATAAGAGTATTAACCAGTATATAAAAATATGAGTTAATAGAGGCTAAGGGAAGTCGAACGAAAAAATATATACCTCATTAAATATAGAGTAAGAATTTAACGCCTCTGTGTAAAGAAACGATGATTTAGTTACAAAGAACGATGACTGTCAGTGGCCATAGAAACAAAAATACGAATAAACATTTTAGTTGAGGTAAAATCACCCGAGAAAAATTCATGCTAAGGGAAAATGCAAGGAGGGCCGAGGAAATTCCGTCGAAATTATCATTGGCATGAAACTTGAGCCTAGGAAAGCCGCCCAACTTGCCAGGGAAGAACCCATAAATCATATAAGAAATAAATGGAGTGACTGGTAATCGATTTCCATAAGAAAACGTAAACCGAAAACAAATCAAAATAGAAATTGATGTCTATGCCAGGTAACGCTAGAATCAATGGTGAATAGAGTGAAATTGTTTGTAATGAAACCATATATTATACAACGTTCGACATGGAATGATAATCTAAACCAATCTTGTCTGAGCTTGAATAAATTCACATAATGTATTCAAAATACAAGCAATAGATTTCATACCTGAAAAAAAAACGTCTTCGTACAGAAACAGAGCTCTGGTGATGAACGATAACACAAATGAACTGGAAAGAGGAATAGAATGCAGGCGGGGAAATTTATGGTAAAACGAAAACCTAACCAATTAATAGATCCCATTGTCCACGTGTAAGGATCTGAGAGTAGAGGAATGGATCGAGACCTCGACCTCTGGTATGAATACTGTGATAAAATGACGATACAAATGCCAACCACATAAATCGCATGGAATAGATTCATACATTTATGATGCAGGACGTGATCACATGGGAGAGCGACGGAATGACAATAAAAATCTTATCACTCAACTCGTTCCTCTTGTCACATAAATGATCCATAATCATCACAGTACAAGTGACTTAAAACTCAATACGGAGTTCAGATGTCGAGGTGTACAAACACGTCCATCCTAGTGGTTTAACCAAAACCCACGATACCCTCAAATAAATGCAACTACACAAATATCACCAGACAAAGATTCAACGTATTTAAAAGTATAATCTGACGGAAGCCATTATCGTAGAGAGAACTTAAAAATTCAAGGCATTAAGTGTGAGACGAACAACATATAGGTACATAGAAACATTTTCATAAAGCTCATATATAAGTCAAAATCCTTAAGGTCAATATAAAAATGGCTATATGCTCACCAGGACGGTAAGGGTGAAGTTATATAAATATCATGCGAATCAAATGAAATGTTGACCATACTTACATAAGAGGATGTTAGCGGTCTAGTCCACAAAACGATTAATACAAATAATACCGTCCCCACTGTTATCGTATACAATGGGGGAGTGACCCTAGCATCAGGAGACACATTACAAAGACTACCACTTGTAGCATTGAAGTAAATATTAAAATTTCATACCCATATGTTGTGTACACTTGACTAATTATGACATAAATTACCATCATTAAGTGTCAGGATTGAAAGCATATTATATGGTACAAATTAAATGAAGGGTGAGGGTCAAAGGTAGAAATATATTGACCCTTATACTAAATGGAGATTATATAGGTTGACATAAAAATTAAAGAGGATACAAATCATTTCTAAGGGTATTGATATATATATGGAAGAAGTAAAAGAGATAACCATTAAAGTGGTCACTGGTCTTAAGAGTATAGTTCAAAAGTAAGTGAAGATTTAATTACGAAAAATTAATGTATATGCAGAGTTATATAGATTGGTTAAAAAGGTAGATAAGCTTACTGTAAGTGGAATTTCAACATGGAAAATTAATGCAAATTTATTCTTACGGGATTGGGAAAATTTTTTTAGTAGGGGAGACATGAAAAATGGTATCAAACCTCATGTTAGAAAAACTGGGCTGTTGCTGTGCTCACTATATAAATTATTTCTTGTTGAATTTTTTTTATTTTATTTTTTTTTACTGATGTTGTTTTGTTTAGTGTACAGTGGTACTGGAACTGAAAAGTCAGTGGCTGAAAGAGTTGAAATTTATGTTGATCTACATGAGGAAGATAACACGCCAGATCCCAATGCTCCTTTGATGGCTATGCTGCATTGGTTGCAACGGGAGATGGCTGAGCTAAGAAGCCAGAATGACAGGCTGTCATTAGCTAGTGAGGATAAGGAAAAGCTCATAAGAGAACTGACTTCGTGGAACAGCCAAGAAGGTGAAGGTTCTGGAAAGAGGAAGAAAGGCAAGTTCTCTGATGATTCTGAGGAAGATGACACTATTAGACATCAGTCTAAACAAAAGAAGGAATTACAGGGGGAATTCCGAAAAATTAAGCCTCCCTCCTATGATGGGGAGAAGGAGGAAGATGCTGACGCATGGTTGTTGCATATGATTAAGTATTTCTAGGTCTATGAATACGAGAGCAATCTGAAGGCTAGATTAGCTATCTACCAGTTGCAAGGTAAGGCTACCTTATGGTGGGAGGAGACG
Source organism: Pinus albicaulis (assembly GCA_034641835.2). Lineage (NCBI taxonomy): Eukaryota > Viridiplantae > Streptophyta > Pinopsida > Pinales > Pinaceae > Pinus > Pinus albicaulis. Next base: position 816,165,443 of record CM076570.1, read on the forward strand.
AAAATGGTCCATGCCATTGATGAAAAAAAAGTGAATTGGGAAAATTTCCAAGTCAAGTTTAAAAACCACTATTTGAATGAACATTATTATGATAATAAAGCAAAGGAGTTCCATGAACTCAGATTGGGATAGCTCACCATAGATGAGCTTTTCACCAAGTTTAAAAATTTGTTAATATATGTTCCTTATATTTGTGAAGAGAAGGCAAAGGTACAAAGGTTTTTGAATTGTTTTCCTACTGTGTATAAGGAGAAAATAGAGTTCAATAATCCAAAAACTATGGACGAAGTGGTGAGGAAAGCTAGATTATGCTACCAGAAGTTTAAAGGAAAGAATGAACATGGAAAAAGCTAGGTAAACAAGGTTGAATTCAAAGGAAAGAAACAGAAACCAGCTTACTTGAAGAACTTTGGTAGGGATGAGCAGCGAGAAAAATTTAAAAAAGAAAAAGAAAGTCAAACTGCTCAGTCCCAAGTTGGTTCAAAATAAATAGAGGGAGATAATAAGGAGGGAATAGTTAAAATGCAGGAGCCTTTGAAATGTTGGGGTTGTGGAGAACCTCATCTGTTGAGGGGCTATCCACACCAAAATATTCAGATGATTATGAGAGATCGAGAAGCACCCATAGTGAATGATATCGCAAGGAACATACCCACTATCAATGCATATTTGGAGAACCGGCAAGCATAACACCAGGCTACCATGGTTGAGATTGAAGGTAAGATTGCTGACCAATCTGTTACGGTTATAATTGATCCAGGTGCTTATTTGAGTTACATTAGTCCACAATTTGTAGAGAAATGCAGTCTCAAGACTAAAAAATTTCAGCAGTCTTGGTTGGTATAGTTAGCCACTTGCACCAAGAGAAAAGTAACTCATAAGTTACCTCAAAAGCAGTTAAATTAAATGATTTTCAGACAGAAGTAAATTTAAACATTCTTCCCTTAGCCTCATATGACTTGCTGATAGGAATGGACTAGTTAGAAAAGAGAAGGGTTATGATGAACTTTTAGGATAAAACTCTGCATTGCATAGATGAGGAAGGGAGACCCTTTATACTCAAAGGAAAACCAAAACCAATTTCTGTAAGACAAATATCAGCTCTGTAATTAAAAAGAACAGCTAGGAAATGATATCAAGTATATGTTGTACATATTGAAGAATTAGGACAACAACCTGAAGAAAACCTGCTAGACACTCTGCCAGTGGTAAGAGAGTTTAAGGAAGTTTTTCCAGATGAGATTCCCCATCTTCCCCCCAAAAGAGAGATTGACTTTTCCATCGATTTGGTGCCTGGAGCAACACTCGTTTCTAGAGCCCCATACCGGATGAGCCCCCCTGAACTCATAGAGTTGAAGATACAATTGCAAGAATTGCTAGATAAAGGATACATCAGACTGAGTGTATCTCCTTGGGGAGCACTGGTGTTGTTTGTGAAAAACAAGGATGGAACCCTTAGAATGTGCATTGACTATCGTCAGCTGAATAAGTTGACAATTAAAAACAGATACCCATTGCCCAGAATTGATGACCTTTTTGATCAGGTAAGAGGGGATTCAGTATTTTCTAAGATTGATCTGAGGACTGGTTATCACCAACTCATAATTAAGGAGAAAGATCTTAGTAAAACAACTTTTTTAACGAGGTTTGGTCACTACGAATTTGTAGTCCTACTTTTTGGGTTGACAAATGCCCCTACCACTTTTATGTGCTTAATGAAAAATGTTTTGAACAAGTACTTGGATAAATTTGTACTAGTGTTCATAGACGATATTCTGGTTTATTCAAAATGTGAGGAAGAGCACAAAGAACACTTAAGGATAGTTTTGCAAACTTTGAAAGAAAACTAGTTATATGCCAAATTCAGTAAATGTGAATTTTATAAAGACAAGATTCAATACTTGGGGCATATTATTTCTGAACAAGGATTGGTTGTTGACCCTGAGAAAATAAAGGCTATTAGAGAATAACCGGTGCCGGCTGATGTTTCAGTAGTGATATCATTTATGGGAATTGTAGGTTATTATTGAATATTTTTGGAAATATTTTCTACAATAGCATATCCCATAACTTGACTATAGAGAAAAGGCACCAAATTTGAGTGGAATAAAAAATGTCAAAATAGTTTTGAACAACTAAAATTAAAACTCACTACAGCCCCTATACTGAAAATTGCAAATCCTGACAAAGATTTTGTTGTGTGTACGAATACATGTAGAGAGGGATTGGGAGGAGTTCTGTTGCAAGAAAATTCTGTTATTGCATATGAGTCTAGAAAACTTAAGAAACATGAACAAAATTACTGTGTATATGATCTGGAATTGGCTGCGGTAATTCATGCCTTGAAGATGTGGCGACACTATCTTCCTAGAATTTTTTTTACATTGATGACAGATCATATTAGTCTCAAGTATTTCTTTTCTCAAACCGATTTGAATGCTTTACAAGCCAGATGGCTATATTTTATGAGTGAATTTGATATGGACATGAAACATATCCAAGGGAAAGAAAACAAAATTGTTGATGCGCTAAGAAGAAATGCTTGCAAAAACATAAGCAACATTGGGAGTCGTGCTAGTTTTGATTTAGAATAACTAATTAAAAAGGTAGCAGATCAAGATCCAAACTATGCGAATCTACAAGTGAAAGTCCTAAAGAAATAAATGGCTAAATATAACCAAAACCAGAAAGGGTTGATCTGCTATAAAAACAGATTGTATATCTCAAATGTAGGGTCCTATAAAAAAGAGATCCTAGATGAATATCATAAACAACCATATTCAAGACATCTTGGATATCAGAAAATGCTAACAGCTTTGAAAAAGAATTTTTTTTGGCCAGGAATGAAAAAGGATGTAGCAGACTATTTAGCTAGATGCATGGAATGTCAACTAGTCAAAGTTGAACATCAGCATCCAGCTGATCTTTTAAATCCCTTGCCAATTGCAGAATGGAAATGGGACACTGTTTCTATAGATTTTATAACCGGGTTACCTAGAACCAAGTACCAGCATGACTCAGTGATGGTATTGGTAGAAACTTTAACAAAAGCTGCACACTTCATACCTTCAAAATCTACTTTTGGGATAACCCAAGTAGCAGATGTGTTCCTGAAAGAAATAGTAAGGCTACATGGGGTTCCAAAGATGATTGTTTGAGATAGAGATGCTAAATTCACATCAGCCTTTTGGAAAGGTCTGTTTGGGGGCATGGGCACTAAACTAAATTTTAGCACTACTTATCACCCTCAGACGGATGGTCAAATAGAGAGAACAAATCATATCTTGGAGGATATGTTGAGAATGTACGTGATGGATAGGACATCAAAATAGGAAGACTACTTGCATTTAGTTGAATTTTCTTACAATGACAACTATCAATCCTCCATGAAAATGAGTCCATTTGAAGCACTCTATGGAAGGAAGTGTCGTACTCCTTTAAGTGGAGCCAACCTAAAGATAAGCTAGTATTGGGGCCAGATACTCTACAAGAAATGGAAAGGATTGTCAAACAAATACAAAGGAACATCAAGACTGCACAAGATCGACAGAAAAACTATGCTGATAAGAAGAGCGTGCATCGAGAGTTAAAAGTGGGTGATCATGTGTACTTACATATTAAACCCAAAAAGAGCACATTTTATGATGGAAGTTGTGCAAAATTGGCTCCTAGATATTTTGGGCCTTTTGAGGTGTTAGAGAGGGTGGGACCAGTGGCTTATAAGCTGGCCCTACCGCCCCATGTTAAAGTTCATGATGTGTTTCATGTTTCATTATTAAAAATATATGTACATGATGCTTCTCACATTGTTGATTAGAATGTGATTCAGGTGGAACCAGAAGGGGAGTTCCTTCAGAGCCACTTCAAATATTGGAGCAGGAATAAATTGAATTGAGAAACCGAACCGTAGCAAGAGTAAAGGTATAGTGGAAGCACTTTATTGCTGAAGAAGCTACATGGGAAAGAGAAGCTGAGATGATGGAAACATATCCATATCTATTTTCAAAATAACCTCTAGCAGTTAGCTACTAACACCAAGGACGGTGTTAGTTTTCAGAGGGGGAATATGTAACACCCCTAGTTTTGTGTTTTTCAAGTTAGACATTTGCACTTCAATCCAATTGGGAGTGGACCCCAATGGATAATTATTGTGTGGATGTAATTAATTTGTTAATTATGAAAAATAAATAAAATATTTCTGTGCATATTGACCAAATGAGAATTTTGAAATCACTTGCCAAATCCATGAGGTATGGAAAGAGGCTAAGACTTTCCCCAAAAATGTATCAAAAATCCTTGAAAGAATTTATTTCTAATTTAGATTTTTGAGGAAAAATCTAGATTTCCCCAATGGTGTGGAGAGTAGTTGGGAAGAGGTAAAAAGCTGGAAAAGCAGAAAGCAGCTTTAAAAGTCCCTAAATAAGGGAAGCCTAGGAAAACAGGAATAAAAGCATCCTGTAATTCTGGACGCAGAATTAGAAACATGCTTTGGGGAGCATAAGCTTAAATAAGCTACTCCATAACAGATTGAGGTTGGTCTATTCTAGGAGAGGATCTCAGCTCAGGGGTGAGTTTTGGAGACAAAGGAACTCTAAGGTTGGGAGGATTGGTCTGCACAAAAGTGGTATGCACACAGATTTTATGAATGGTTAAGTTGATGTTGTTAGTCAAGATGGTTAAATGATGTAATTGTTATGTTTAATTTAGTTACCATGTTATCATCTTCCTTACATTTCACAGAATTAAATAGAAGAAATAAATCTTCTTCTTTTCTTTATGGTAGTAAGGAAAATTCCTAGGGAAGACTATCAGCCAGAATCTCTAAACAATTAGTTGGCTTAAATCTGGAGATAGGAAAAAAAATGATTCCCTAGAAAAATTGTAAGTGTAACTTTAATCTGCTTCTATAAGGAACAAATACTAGAACAGAAAGATATAGACTTTTCATACTCATATCTAATAGCTGTAACTACATTATACTTTGTATACATACATGCATATTAAAAGAGAAAATAAATTTAAATTTAAGGAAAAGATTTATGATCAATTAAGCTATACAGTACATCCGAAAAGAGTAGGGTACTGTGAACAGGAAAAAAATATAAAATTCTACTGTAGTATATGGTATGCTGGCCATGAAAAATATAAATTCCATTCAGAAAAAAAATAGCTAATAAATGTATGGAAAAAGACAAAGTACTGCTAATCACATCATTGTGGAGTTTTCTTATCTGTTATATCTAAGAAAAATTATTTAATGGAGTAAATAGAAAAAAAAAAGGTATTCTATATGGTGAACAAGGAGATGCATCCACAGAATTACCAAACAATCATTGTAACAATTTCTTTGCTATATTGCACCCCCATTGTGAAATTATTACTATGTATAGTAAATGACCATTCATTCAAACAGCTAACAGAGAACCAGGAGATCACCTATTTATCTGCCTGAGTATTTGAGATATACCAGTAGCCCTAACTTAAATTTATTGACTTAACAGTAAAATACTCTGTGTTTATGAAAATACAGGTGAGCTGCATACCTGTAGAAATCATGTAAAATATAGGTAAATACTGTTAGTTTAAAGAACACTTAGCCAGATATATTTAGAAATTCCTTGCAGAGGAATATTAGAAGAACAATTATTACGAACATTAAAAATGCTCAAAATACTTCTGAATAAGTATATAAAAGTCCTAATAGGGTTGGCAGACTGTGGAAACAACTAACAGTAGAAAAGGAACCCCTGAAGAAGGTTAAAAAATATTCTGGTTCCGAGATTCATGGTAACGAATCTCCAACTTCTTGTTAGCTATATTACAAATTACATTGAGTAAATATTCCCAAGAAAATTCTCGAGGTATATCTCTCCAGCAATTAATGATAACCTCTCGGAATACATGGTTCCATATAGGAATTAAAACGATGCATTCATACCGACCTGTAGTAATCGGGAATAAGAGTGGTGTGAATGGACCCCGGTAAAAGAGTTCAAGAGTTTGCAACAAGAAAACAAAGTCGCCTCGGATTAGGAAATTACCTCCAAAATTAACCGAGTCAAATGAGTATTGATAATAGTATTAACCAGTATATAAACAAATGAGTTAACAAAGGCTAAGGGAAGTTGAAGGAAAAAATATATACCTCATTAACTATAGCGTAAGAATTTAACTCCTTTTTGTAAAGAAACGATGAGTTAGTTACCAAGAACGATGACTGTCAGTGGCCATAGAAACAAAAATACGAATAACCATTTTAGTCGAGGTAAAATCACCTGAGAAAAATTCATGCGACGGGCAAATTCAAGGAGGGCCAAGGAAACTCCGTTGAAATTATCATTGGCATGAAACTGGAGCCTAAGAAAGCTGCGCAACTTGCCAAGGAAGAACCCATAAATCATATAAGAAATAAATGGAGTAACTGGTAATCGATTTCCATAAGAAAATGTAAACCGAAAACAAATCAAAATAGAAATTGATGTCTATGCCAGGGAACGCTAGAGTCAAATGGTGAATAGAGTGAAATTGTTTGGAATGAAACCATATATCATACAACGTTCGACACGGAATGATAATCTGAACCAATCTTGTCTGAGCTTTAATAAATTCACGAAATGTATTCAAAATACAAGCAATAGATTTCATACCTAAAAACAAAATGTCTTCGTATAGAGACGGAGCTATGGTGATGAACGATAACACAAATGCACTGGAAAGAGGAATAGAACGCATGCGGGGAAATTTTATGGTAAAACGAAAACCTAACCAGTGAATAGATCCCACCGTCCACGTGTAAGGATCTGGGAGTAGAGGCGTGGATCGAGACCTCGACCTCTTTTATGAATACTGTGATAAAACGACGATACAAATTCCAACCACATAAATCGTATGGAATAGATTCAGACATTTATGATGTAGGACGTGATCACATGGGAGAGCGATGAAATGACAATAAAAAACTTATCACTCAGCTCGTTCCTCTTGTCACATAAATGAGCCAGAATCGTCACCCTACAAGTGACTTCAAACTCAATACATAGTTCAGATGTTGAGGCATACAAACACGTCCATCCTGGTGGTTTAACCAAAAACCAAGATACCCTTAAATAAATGAAACTACACAAATATCGCGAGACAAAGATTCAATGTATTTAAAAGTCTAATCTGACGGAAGCCATTATCGTAGAGAGCACTTAAAAATTCAAGGCATTAAGTGTGAGACGAACAACATATAGGTACATAGAAACATTTTCATAAAGCTCATATATAAGTCAAAATCCTTAAGGTCAATATAAGTTATATAAATATCATGTGAATCAAACGAAATGTTGACCATACTTCCATAAGAGGAAATTAGGGGTATAGTCCACAAAACGATTAATACAAATAATACCATCCCCACTGATATCGTATACAACGGGGGAGTGACCCTAGCATCATGCAACACATTACAAAGACTACCACTTATGCATTGAATAAATATTAAAATGTCATACCCATATGTATGTGTACACTCGACTAAGTATGACATAAATTACCATTGTTAAGTGTCAGGATTGAAAGAATATTATATGTTACAAATTAAATGAAGGGTGAGGGTCAAAGGTAGAAATAGATTGACCCTTATAATAAATGGAGATTAAATAGGTTGACATAAAAATTGAAGAGGATACAAATCATCTCTAAGGGTATTGATATATATATGGAAGAAGTAAAGCAGAGAACCGTTAAAGTGGTCACTGGTCTTAAGAGTATAGTTCAAAAGTAAGTGAAGATTTAATTACGAAAAATTAATGTATATGCAGACTTATATACATTGGTTAAAAAGGTAGATAAGCTTACTGTAAGTGGAATTTCAACATAGAAAATTAATGCAAATTTATTCTTACGAGAGTGGGAAAATTTTTTTAGTAGGGGAGACATGAAAAATTGTATTAGAGCTCATGTTAGAAAAACTGGGCTGTTGTTGTGATCACTATATAAATTATTTCTTGTTGAATTTTTTTTATTTTTATTTTACTGATGTTGTTTTGTTTAGTGTACAGTGGTACTAGAACTGAAAAGTCAATTTTTGAAGGAGATGAAATTTATGTTGATATGTGTGATGAAGATAACACGCTAGATCCCAACGCTCCTTTGATGGCTATGTTGCACAGGTTGCAACGGGAGATGGCTGAGCTAAGAAGCTAGAATGTCAAGCTGTCATTAGCCAGTGAGGAGCAGGAAAAGCTCATAAGAGAACTGACTTCGCGGAATAGCCGAGAAGGTGAAGGTTCCAGAAAGAGGAAGAAAGGCAAGTTCTCTGATGATTCTGAGGAAGAAGACACTACTAGACATCAGTCTAAATAGAAGAAGGAAGTACAGGGGGAGTTCTGAAAAATTAAGCCTCCCTCCTATGATGGGGAGAAGGAGGAAGACGCTAAGGCATGGTTGTTGAATATGATTAAGTATTTCCAGGTCTATGAATACGAGAGCAATCTGAAGGCTACATTAGCTATCTACCAGTTGCAGGGTAAGGCTACGTTGTGGTGGGAGGAGACGAAAATGGTCCATGCCATTAATGAAAAAATAGTGACTTGGGAAGATTTCCAAGTCAAGTTTAAAAACCGCTATTTGAACGAACATTATTATGATGATAAAGCAAAGGAGTTCCACAAACTCATATTGGGACAGCTCACCATAGATGAGTTTGTCACCAAGTTTACAAATTTTTTAAGATTTGTTCCTTATATTCAAGAAGAGAAGGGAAAGGTACAAAGGTTTTTTAACTGTTTGCCTGCTATGTATAATGAGAAAATAGAGTTCGATAATCCAAAAACTATGGATGAAGCAGTGAGGAAAGCTAGATTATGCTACCTGCAGTTTAAAGGAAAGAGTGAACATGGAAAAAGCTGGCTAAACAAGGGTGAATTCAAAGCAAAGAAATAGAAACTAGCTTACTTGAAGAACTTTGGTAGGGATGAGCAGCGAGAAAAAATTAACAAACAAAAAGAAATTCAAACTGCTCAGTCCCAAGTTGGTTCAAAACAAATAGAGAGAGATAATAAGAAGGGGGGAATAGTTAAAATTCGGGAGCCTTTGAAATGTTGGGGTTTGGAGAACCTCATCTGTTGAGGGACTGTCCACACCGAAATATTCAGATGATTATGAGATATCGAGAAGCTACCATAGTGAATGATATCGAAAGGAACATACCCACTATCAGTGCAGCTTTGGAGAACTGACAAGAAGAACACCAGGCTACCATGGTTGAGATGGAAGGTAAGATTGCTGACCAATCTGTTATGGTTTTAATTGATCTGGGTGCTTCTTTGAGTTACATTAGTTCACAAGTTGTAGAGAAATGCAATCTCAAGACTGAAAAATTTCAGTAGTCTTGGTTGGTCCAGTTAGCCACTGGCACCAAGAGAAAAGTAACTCATAAGTTACCTCAAATAGCAATTAAATTAAATGATTTTTAGATAGAAGTAAATTTAAACATTCTGCCCTTAGGCTCATATGACTTGCTGATAGGAATGGACTGGTTAGAAAAGAGAAAGGCTATGACAAATTGTTGGGATAAAACTCTACATTGCATAGATGAGGAAGGGAGACCCTTTATACTCAAAGGAAAACCAAAACCAATTTCTGTAAGACAAATATAAGCTTTGCAATTAAAAATAAAAACTAGGAAAGGATATCAAGTATATGTTGTACATATTTAAGAATTAGGACAACAACCTGAAGAAAACCTGCTGGAGACTCTACCAGTGGTAAGAGAGTTTAAGGAAGTTTTTCCAGATGAGATTCCTCATCTTCCCCCCAAAAGAGAGATTGACTTTTCCATCGATTTGGTGCCTGGAGCAACACCTGTTTCTAGAGCCCCATACCGGATGAGCCCCCCTGAACTCATGGAGTTGAAGATGCAATTGCAAGAATTGCTGGATAAAGGGTACATCAGACCAAGTGTATCTCCTTGGGGAGCACCGGTGTTGTTTGTGAAAAATAAGGATGGAACCTTTAGAATGTGCATTGACTATCGTCAGTTGAATAAGTTGACAATAAAAAACGGATACCCATTGCCCAGAATTGATGACCTTTTTGATCAGGTAAGAGGGGCTTCAGTATTTTATAAGATTGATCTGAGGACTGGTTATCACCAACTCATAATTAAGGTGGAAGATATTAGTAAAACAACTTTTCAAACTAGGTATGGTCACTACGAATTTGTAGTCCTACCATTTGGGTTGACAAATTCCCCTGCCACTTTTATGTGCTTAATGAACAATGTTCTGAACAAGTACTTGGATAAACTAGTACTAGTGTTCATAGACAATATTCTGGTTTATTCAAAAAGTGAGGAAGAGCACAAAGAACACTTCAGGATAGTTTTGAAAACTTAAAAAAAAAACCAGTTATATTCCAAATTCAGTAAATGCGAATTTTATAAAGACAAGATTCAATACTTGGGGCATATTATTTCTAAACAAGGATTGGCTATTGACCCTGAGAAAATAAAGGCTATTAGAGAATGGCTGGTGTCGGCTGATGTTTCAGCAGTGAGATCATTTATGGGAATTGCAGGTTATTATCGAAGATTTGTGGAAAGATTTTCTGTAATAGCATATCCCATAACTTCAATACAGAGAAAAGGCACCAAATTTGAGTGGACTAAAAAATGCCAAAATAGTTTTGAACAACTCAAATTAAAACTCACTACAGGCCCTATACTGAAAATTGCAGATCCTGACAAAGGGTTTGTTGTGTGGACGGATGCATGTAGAGAGGGATAGGGAGGAGTTCTATTGCAAGAAAATTCTGTTATTGCATATGAGTCTAGAAAAATTAAGAAACATGAACATAATTACAGTATATATGATCTGGAATTGGCTGCAGTAATTCATGCCTTGAAGATGTGGTGAGACTATCTTCTTGGAAAAAGGTTTACATCGATGACAGATCATATTATTCTCAAGTATTTCTTTTCTCAAACCGATTCGAATGCTCGAAAAGCTATATGGCTGTCTTTTTTGAGTGAATTTGATATGCACATAAAACATATCCAAGGGAAAGAAAACAAAATTGCTGATGCGCTAAGAAGAAATTCTTACAAAAACATAAGCAGCATTGGGAGTAGTGCTAGTTTTGATTTAGAAGAACTAGTTAAAAAGGTAGTAGATCAAGATCAAAACTATGATAATATACAAGTGAAATTCTTAAATAAAGAAATGGCTGAATATACCCAAAACCAGAAAGGGATGATCTGCTATAAAAACAGATCGTATATCCTCAATGTAGAGTCCTTGAAAAAAGAGATCCTAGATGAATATCATAAACAACCATATTCAGGACATCCTGGATATCAAAAAATGCTAACAGCTTTGAAATTTTATTTTTTTTGGCCAGGAATGAAAAAGGATGTAGCAGACTATTTAGCTAGATGCATGGAATGTCAACTAGTCAAAGTTGAACATCAGCATCCAACTGGTCTTTTAAATCCCTTGCCAATTGCAGAATGGAAATGGGACACTGTTTCTATAGATTTGATAACTGGGTTACCCAGAACCAAGTACCAACATGACTCAGTGATGGTAGTGGTAGACACTTTAACAAAAGTTGCACACTTCATACCTTTAAAATCTACTTTTGGTACAGCCCAAGTAGCAGATGTGTTCCTGAAAGAAATAGTAAGGCTACACAGGGTTCCAAAGATGATTGTTTCAGATAGAGATGCTAAGTTCAAAGCAACCTTCTCGAAAGGTGTGTTTGGGGGCATGGGCACTAAACTAAATTTTAGTACTGCTTATCACCCTCAGACGGATAGTCAAACAGAGAGACCAAATTAGATCTTGGAGGATATGCTAAGAATGTATGTGATGGATAGGCCATCAAAATGGGAAGACTACTTGCATTTAGCTGAATTTCCTTACAACAACATCTATCAATCCTCCATCAAAATGAGACCATTTGAAGCACTCTATGGAAGGAAGTGTCGTACTCCTTTAAGTGGAGCCAACCTGAAGATAAGCTAGTATTGGGGCCAGATACTCTACAAGAAATGGAACGGATTGTCAAACAAATACAGAGGAACATCAAGACTGCACAAGATCGATAGAAAAACTATGCTGATAAGAAGAGGGTGCATCGAGAGTTCAAAGTGGGTGATCATGTGTACCTACGTATTAAACCCAAAAAGAGTACACTTTATGCTGGAAGTTGTGCAAAATTGGCTCCTAGATATTGTGGGCCTTTTGAGGTGTTAGAGATGGTGGAACTAGTGGCTTATAAGCTGGCCCTACCGCCCCATGTTAAAGTTCATAATGTGTTTCATGTTCCGTTATTAAAAATATATGTACATGATGCTTCTCCCATTGTTGATTGGAATGTGATATAGGTGGAACTAGAAGGGGAGCTCCTTCCAGAGCTGCTTCAAATTTTGGAGCGGGAAAAAATTGTATTGAGAAACTAAACTGTAACAAGAGTAAAGGTGCACTGGAAGCACTTTACTACTAAAGAAGCTACATGGGAAAGAGAAGCTGAGATGATGGAAAAATATCCATATCTATTCTCAAAATAAGCTCTAGCAGTTAGCTGCTAACACTGAGGACGATGTGAGTTTTCAGAGTGGGAATATGTAACACCCCTAGTTTTATGTTTTTCAAGTTAGACATTTGAAATTCAATCCAAAGGGGAGTGGACCCCAATGGATAATTATTCTGTGGATGTAATTAATTATTTAATTATGAAAAATAAATAAAATATTTCTGTGCATATTGACCAAATGAGAATTTTGAGATCACTTGCCAAATCCATGAGGTATGGAAAGAGGGTAAGACTTTCCCCAAAAATAATTAAAAAATCCTTGAAAGAATTTGTTTCTAATTTAGATTTTTGAGGAAAAATCTAGATTTCCCCCATGGTGTGGAGAGTAGTTGGGAAGAGGTAAAAAGCTGGAAAAGCAGAAATCAGCTTTAAAAGTCCCTAAATAAGTGAAGCCTAGGCAAACAGGAATAAAAGCATCCCGTAATTCTGGATGCAGAATTAGAAACATGCTTTGGGGAGCATAAGCTTAAATAAGCTACTCCAGAACAGATTGAGGTTGGTCTATTCTAGGAGAGGATCTTAGCTCGGGGGTGAGTTCTGGAGACAAAAGAACTCTAAGGTTGGGAGGATTGGTCTGCACAGAAGTGGTATGCACACAGATTTTATGAGTGGTTAAGTTGATGCTGTTAGTCAAGATGGTTAAATGATGTATGTGTTATGTTTAATTCAGTTACCATGTTATCATCTTCCTTACATTTCACAGAACTAAATAGAAGAAATAAATCTTCTGCTTTTCTATATGGTAGTAAGGAAAATTCCTAGGGAATACTATCAGCCAGAATCTCTAAACCATTATTTGGCTTAAATCTGGAGATAGGAAAAAAAATGATTCCCTAGAAAAATTATAAGTGTAACTTTAATCTGCTTCTATAAGGAACAAATACTAGAACAGAAAGATATAGACTTTTCATATTCATATCTGATAGTTGTAACTACATTATACTTTGTATACATACATGCATATTAAAAGAGAAAATAAATTTAAAGTTAAGGAAAAGATTTATGATCAATTAACCTATACAGTACATCTGAAAAGAGTAGGGTACTGTGAACAGGAAAAAAATATAAAATTCTCCTGTAGTATATGGTATGCTGCCCCTAAAAAATATAAATTCCATTCAGAAAAAAATTAGCTCATAAATGTGTGGAAAAAGACAGAGTACTGCTAATTACATCATTGTGGAGTTTTCTTATCTGTTGTATCTAAAAAAATTTATTTAATGGAGTAAAAAAAAAAAAAAAAGGTATTCTATATGGTGAACAAGGAGATGCATCCACAGAATTACCAAACAATCATTGTAACAATTTCTTTGCTATACTGCACCCCATTGTGAAATTATTACTATGTATAGTAAATGACCATTCATTCAAACAACTAACAGAGAACCAGAAGAGAACCTATTTCTCTACCTCAGTATTTGAGATATACCAATAGCCCTAAATTAAATTTATTGACTAAACAGTAAAATACTCTGTGTTTATGAAAATACAGGTGAATTGCATACCTATAGAAATCATGTAAAATATAGGTAAATACTGTTAGTTTAAAGAACACTGAGCCTGATATATTTAGAAATTCCTTGTAGAGGAATATTAGAAGAACGATTATTATGAACATTAAAAATGCTCAAAATACTTCTGAATAAGTATATAAAAGTCCTAATAGAGTTGGTAGACTATGGAAACAACTAACAGTAGAAAATGAACCCTTGACGAAGGTTAAAAAATATTCTGGTGCCGAGATTCATGTTAACGAATCTCCTACTTCTTGTTTGCTATATTACAAATTACATTGAGTAAATCGTCCCGACAAAATTATCGAGGTATTTCTCTCCGGCAATTAATGATAACCTCTCAGAATACATGGTTCCATATACGAATTAAAACGATTCGTTCATACCGACCTGTAGCAATCAAGAATAAGGGTGGTGTCAATGGACCTCGGTAAAAGAGTTCAGGAGTTTTCAACAAGAAAACAAAGTCACCTCGGATTAGAAAATTACCTGCAAACCGAGACAAATTAGTATTGATAAGAGTAATAACCAGTATATAAACAAATGAGTTAACAGAGACTAAGGGAAGTCGAATGAAAAAATATATACCTCATTAACTATATCATAAGAATTTAACACTTATGTGTAAATGAATGATGAGTTAGCTACCAAAAACGATGACTGTCAGTGGCCAAAGAAACAAAAATACGAATAAAAATTTTAGTCTAGGTAAAATCACCTAAGAAAACTTCGTGCTAAGGGAAAATTCAAGGAGGGTCGAGGAAATTTCGTCGAAATTATCATTGGCGTGAAAATTGAGCCTAAGAAAGTTGCCCAACTTGCTAGGGAAGAATCCATAAGTCATATAGAAATAAATGGAGTAACTAGTAATCGATTTCCATAAGAAAATGTAAACTGAAAACAAATCAAAATAGAAATTGATGTCTATGCCAGGGAACGCTAGAATCAAATGGTGAATAGAGTGAAATTGTTTGGAATGAAACCATATATCATACAATGTTCGACACGAAATGATAATCTGAACCAATCTCGTCTGAGCTTGAATAAATTCATGGAATGTATTCAAAATACAAGCAATAGATTTCATACCCGAAAACAAAATGTCTTCGTATAGAGACGGAGCTCTGGGGACGAACGATAACAAAAATGCACTGGAAAGAGGAATAGAATGCAGGCGGGGAACTTTTATGGTAAAACGAAAACCGAACCAGTGAATAGATCCCACCGTCCACATGTAAGGATCTGGGAGTAGAGGCATGGATCGAGACCTTGACCTCTGGTATGAATACTGTGATAAAACGACGATACAAGTGCCAATCACATAAATCGCACGGAATAGATTCATACATTTATGATGCAAGACGTGATCACATGGGAGAGCAACGGAATGAAAATAAAAAAATTATCGCTCAACTCGTTCCTCTTATCACATAAATGAGCCAAAATCGTCACAGTACAAGTGACTTAAAACTCAATACGGGGTTCAGATGCCGAGGCGTACAAACACATCCATCTTGGTGGTTTAACCAAAAACCATGATACCCTCAAATAAATGCAACTACACAAATATCGCCAGACAAAGATTCAATGTATTTAAAAATCTAATCTGACGGAAGCCATTATCGTAGAGAACACTTAAAAATTCAAGGCATTAAGTGTGAGATGAACAACATATAGGTACATAGAAACATTTTCATAAAGCTGATATATAAGTCAAAATCGATAAGGTCAATATAAAAATGGCTATATGCTCACCAGGACGGTAAGGGTGAAGTTATATAAATATCATGCGAATCAAACGAAATGTTGACCATACTTCCATAAGAGGACGTTAGGGGTCTAGTCCACAAAATGATTAATACAAATAATATCGTCCCCACTGATATCGTATACAACAGGGGAGTGACCCTAGCATCATGCGACACATTACAAAGACTACCACTCGTAGCATTGAAGTAAATATTAAAATTTCATACCCATATGTATGTGTACACTTGACTAAGTATGACATAAATTACCATTGTTAAGTGTCAGGATTGAAAGCATATTATATGGTACAAATTAAATGAAGGGTGAGGGTCAAAGGTAGAAATAGATTGACCCTTATACTAAATGGAGATTAAATAGGTTGACATAAAAATTGAAGAGGATACAAATCATTTCTAAGGGTACTGATATATATATGGAAGAAGTAAAAGAGAGAACCATTAAAGTGGTCACTGGTCTTAAGAGTATAGTTCAAAAGTAAGTGAAGATTTAATTATGAAAAATTAATGTATATACAGAGTTATATACATTGGTTAAAAAGGTAGATAAGCTTACTGTAAGTGGAATTTCAACATAGAAAATTAATGCAAATTTAATCTTACGGGAGTGGGAAATTTTTTTTAGTAGGGGAGACATGACAGATACAACCAATTATTATATTCAGCCAATAACAACATGCATCATATTTTTTCTTAGGTTTCCCTCCTTTTTGCATATCCAATTTTTTCAGTTTTTATTTTTGCATATATAACTAATTGCCACTTTTATTCTCTCTCTCTCTATTGCTTCATATTTGTTTCTAGAGCATTTAGGGTTGAAAACTTGTTGATTTCGTAATATGAAAGTTGTATGAAGCATGAGGGTTAGCTACATTTCATTGGACTAGTACAATGCAGAATTCAGAGTGGGGCAGAGAAGATGATTTAGTGACTAAATATGCATAATTCATGGTGGGGCAGGGAAGATGATGGGTAATTTAATATGAAAAATTCAGAGTAGTGGAGGGAAAACGGTGGGAGATTGTCATGGAAATGTTAAGATGGAGTTGGATATGTCGTCATGAATAGAACCCAACTTCTATCATCGTTTTTACTTTTTTTTTTGGTTAATTACTCTACTGCATTTATAGATTGCACATATGGCCCCTTCATTTTTCCCCGGGAATGACATATCAATGACCTTTAAAAGCATATTGCAAACTTTTTCATGCAGTGAATTCCATGACATTCCATATTGGGATGTTTCATGTGTGTCCGGACTCCAGAACATAGATGCCATGTTCATTACAAGCACAACACTCTTTATGATTTGTATCATAACCTATACCATGCATCAATGATATAATAATGGATCCATCTTTGGATCTTTGAAAATTAATTCAAATTTCATAATATCTTCTCATAGTGAGGCAAGGTATGCATTACTTGTATAGGCCTACAAAACCCCTTAATCCTCATAAAAGTTTCATGATCTTCCTCGATTGCTTGTAAACTTTTATCCTTCTAATTGTTTGTTTCATGGTGATTTATTCTTATTTATATAAATATGCATGTCTTATTCAGTAAAAATTAGAATTATACTTCATGAAGGTGACTGTAAGAGGTATTATTTTTCATCGTATTTTTATTGTTACAAAACTTGAAGTTTCCCATCATTGAACCAAGGAGATAGTTCCTTATTAGAGATTGTATATTATTCTTATATGATAATGGATATTGTTGTTAGGCTTGATCCTGCATGTCATGATCATAAAAACTGTCTTCAAGGGGTATAGTTCCTTTTATTAATGTCACGTGAAGAATTCTAATTGTAGACATCCTTCCTGTCTGGTTATGTGGTGTACATGTCTTAAGATATCGATTACTTTCATCAAAATTTATTTGTAAAGATCTTCAAGAGAGACACTTGAAACTTCTATTGGCTCACTAAATTGTATCAGCTTAAGTTGTGTATACATATATACCAATCTTGAAATTGAAAGTCTACATAGAACTTATACTACAAATTGTATCTTCTAAGGTCACTGTAGCTAGATGATAAGCCTGGTGAGTCTTCGCTCTTGGTATCATTTATGCTTAGAAATAATTTGGGGAATATCGGTTCCTATGATTAAATCCTTTTAATATGCTTATTCTTAGGAGGTGGTCTTATGGTAACTAATTTCACTTCTTATAGTCTTAAAAACAGTATTTTCTATATATATATATGCCTAGAATAAGGGCTATTTAGCACCAAATTTGATGTGACATACTAATGTCATATTATTGAAATACTTTATCCAAGATGATGACATAAAGGAGAGTGATGGATTAGTTTATAATTATTGGCTTTGAGTTTATTTTATCCATAAAATGGGTTTCAGTCCTCTTGAAACAACACATAACAAAAATCTATGAAACAACACATAATTCAAATATTTTGGTGTGATTCCAAAGCATGTCAAGTGTGCTCAGAACTTCGATATATATCCCAAGAATTTTGGTCTAAAGAGAGATTATTTTCCACCTATTCGGATTCTTCTAATGGAGATTAGACTAGGACCTTCATTGTTTTGCCTTAGGTTACTAGATTATCCTTTTGGTCCTCTAGAAAGAAACACATCTCTGCCATTTGTGCTAGTGTATGTGCCCTAAATAATTTAGCCTTAAGCCTATATAATTTTATTTCCCCTTCCAAAAAAATCCCATGGAGGTCTCATCTATATGTAAAATAGATAAGTCTACCAATCTAACCCCTCACAAAAAAATTTATTTTCTAATTTCCTAAAATTAGTGTGTATCCAGACTCCAGAACATAGATATCATGTTTATTACAAGCACAACACTCTTTATGATTTGTATCATAACCTATAAAATGAATCAGGGATATAATAATGGATCCATCTTTGGATCTTTGAAAATTTAATTCAAATTTCAAAGTATCTTCTCAGAGTGAGACAGGGTATGCATTACTTGTATAGGCCTACAGAACCCCCTAATCCTCATAACATTTTCATGATCTACCTCGATTTCTTGTTAACTTTTATCCTTCTAATTGTTTGTTCCATGGTGATTTATGCTTATTTATATAAATATGCATGTCTTATTCACTATTAGTCAGAATTATACTTCATGAAGGTGACTGTTACAGGTATTATTTTTCATCGTATCTTTATTGTTACAGAACTTGAAGTTTCCCGTCATTGAACCAAGGAGGTAGTTCCTTATTAGAGATTGTATATTATTCTTTTATGATCATGGATATTGTTGTTATGCCTATTCCTGCATGTCATGATCACAAAAACCGTCTTCAAGAGAGACACTTGAAACTTTTCTTGGATCATTGAATAGTATCAATTAGAGTTGTGCATACATATATACCAATCTTGACATTGAAAGTCTACATAGAACTTATAATACAAATTGTATCTTCTAAGGTCACTGTAGCTAGATTATAAGCGTGGTGAGCCTTTGCTCTTGGTATCCTTTATGCTTAGAAATAATCTAGGGAATATCGGTTCCTTTGATTAAATCCTTTTAATATACTTGTGCTTCGGAGGTGGTCTTATGGTGACTGATGTCACTTCTTATAGTCTTAAAAATAGTATTTTCTATATGTATGCCTAGAATAAAGGGTCTTTAGCATCAAATTTGATGTGATATACTACTGTAATATTAGTGAAATACTTTCTCCAAGATGATGACATGAAGGAGAGTGATGGCTCAGTCTATTATTATTGGCTTTGAGTTTATTTTATGCATAAAATTGATTTTAGTCCTCTTGAAACAACACCTAACATAAATTTATGAAACAACACATAATTCAAATATTTTGGAGTGATTCCAGAGCATGTCAAGTGTGATCAGAAATTTGATATATATCCTAAGAATTTTGGTCTAGAGAGAGATTATTTTCCACCTATTCAGATTATTCTAATGGAGATTAGACTAGGACCTTCATTGTTCTACCTTAGGTTACCAAATTATCCTTTCAGTCCTCTAGAACAAAAAACATCTCTGCCATTTGTGCTAGTGTATGTGCCCAAAATAATTGATCCTTAAGCCTATATAATTTTATTTCCCCATCCAAAAAAATCCCATGGAGGTCTCATCTATATGTAAAATAGACAAGTCTACCAATCTAACCCCTCACAAAACAAATTATTTTCTAATTTCCTAAAATTAGTGTGTGTCCAGACTCCAAAACATAGATACCGTGTTTATTACAAGCACAACACTCTTTATGATTTGTATCGTAGCCTATACAATACATCAGGGATATATTAATGGCTCCATCTTTGGATCTTTGAAAATTTAATTAAAATTTCAAAGTATCTTCTCATAGTGAGACAGGGTATGCATTACTTGTATAGGCCTACAAAACCCTTTAATCCTCATAATATTTTCATGATCTACCTCGATTGTTTGTAAAATTTTATCCTTCTAATTGTTTGTTCCATGGTGATTTATGCTTATTTATATAAATATGCATGTCTTATTCACTACTAATTAGAATTATAGTTCATGAAGGTGACTATTAGAGGTATTCTTTTTCATCGTATATTTATTGTTACAACACTTGAAGTTTCCCATCATTGAACCAAGGAGATAGTTCCTTATTAGAGATTGTATATTATTCTTTTATGATCATGGATATTGCTGTTAGGCCTGCTCCTGCATGCCATGATCATAAAAACTGTCTTCAAGGGGTATAGTGCCTTTTATTAATGTCATGTGAAGAATTATAACTGTAGGCATCCTTCCTATCTGGTTATGTGGCGTACATGTCTTAAGATATCGACTGCTTTCATCAAAATTTATTTGTAAAGATCTTTAAGAGAGACACTTGCAACTTTTCTTGGTCACTGAATTCTATTGGTATGAGTTCTATATACATATATACCAATATTGACATTGAAATTCTACATAGAACTTATACTACAAATTGTATCTCTAAGGTCATTGTAGCTAGATGATAATCCTGGTGAGCCTCACTCTCGGAATCCTTTATGCTTAGAAATAATCTCGGGAATATCGGTTCCTATGATTAAATCCTTTTAATATACTTATGCTTAGGAGGTGGTCTTATGGTGACTGATGTCACTTCTTATAGTCTTAAAAATAGTATTTTCTATATATATGCCTAGAATAAAGGGTCTTTAGCACCAAATTTGACGTGACATACTACTGTAATATTAGCGAAATACTTTCTCCAAGATGATGACATGAAGGAGAGTGATCGCTCAATTTATAATAAAAAAGCTTTGATTTTATTTTATGCATAAAATGGGTTCCAGTCCTCTTGAAACAACACATAACATAAATTTATGAAACAACACATAATTCAAATATTTTGGAGTGATTCCAGAGCATGTCAAGTGTGCTCAGAACTTTGATATATATCCCAAGTAGTTTGGTCTAGACAGAGATTATTTTCTACCTATTTTGATTCTTCTAATGAAGATTAGACTAGGACCTTCATAATTCTGTCTTAGGTCACCAAATTATCCTTTTGGTCCTCTAGAACAAAAAACATCTCATCCATTTTTGCTGGTGTATGTGCCCAAAATAATTAAGCCCTTAATCCTATATAATGATATTTCCCCATCCAAAAAAATACCATGGAGGTCTCATCTATATGTAAAATAGATAAGTATAGAAATCTAACCCCTCACAAAAAAAATTATTTTCTTATTTCCTAAAATTAGTGTGTGTCCAGACTCCAAAACATAGATAAAATGCACTGTTTATTACAAGCAAGACATTCTTTATGATTTATGTCATAACATATACAACACATCAGGGATATAATAATGGATCCATCTATGGATATTTGAAAATTTAATTCAAATTTGAAATTATCTTCTCATAGTGAGACAGGGTATGCACTACTTTTATAGGCCTACAAAACCAAACTTTTAACACTTTCCATCACTCGCGAGTTTTGTTGGGAACATGAGTTTATGATTTTTAGCATAAACTTTACACGGGATAAAGGGTATGATAATGGATCCATATATGTTTCTTTGAAAATTTAGTTCAAAATAACTTTTCATAGTGAAGCAGGGCATACATTTACTTATATAGGGCTAGAAATCCAAACTGTTGACACTTTCCATCACTGGAGAGGTTTGTCAGGAAGATAAGTTTCAGTATAACGTTTTGAGAATCACTTTACCTCA
Organism: Pinus albicaulis; assembly: GCA_034641835.2. Taxonomy (NCBI): domain Eukaryota; kingdom Viridiplantae; phylum Streptophyta; class Pinopsida; order Pinales; family Pinaceae; genus Pinus; species Pinus albicaulis. The sequence goes on from CM076570.1 coordinate 816,187,466, forward strand.
GCGAAAAGAGAAATCATTTGCATATGTGATCTGAAAATGGAGTGGATTGATTATAATTTTGTCCCATATGTTCTCATGGTTATGTATCTTTACCGGATGAAATTCAAATGAATGCTTTCTATTGACTTTATTAAAGATTATATTATAAACAATATAAATATATTTTGTTGTAGATTGGTTCCATGGCTTTTTCCTGCCGTGACAGACCTTAAAACCCATGCAAAACAAACAAGAAGCCTAGTATTATGTCATAAAGGGGCGAAAACACTCAATGATAGCAGGGTGCGATAGAGACAACATAGAGTTTCATGGTTTGAAACTTAGATTTAAATTTTACACATAAGTGAATTTGGGTCTCTGTTAGTTGAATGTGTCCAAATGTGACTGCGTTTCTTATGCTTTGACCATCCAGGTGGTTTTAAATTCACCGGAAGCAACTTATACCCCTTAAAGCCATACAGTTCCTATTTGAGGTGTTGGCGATGAAGTTGCACTAGCTGAAGATTCTCAACCTGGTTTACTAGGGATAGTCCAGGACACCTAGGATATGTCGTGTTTACATGATGTTAATATGTTGAATGCATTTATTTTAGGAATTGATATTATCATGTTGTCAATATTTTTACATTTGTCATTTGAAATGTGAAAATCCTAAATTGAAATTCCTATAAAAATCCTCGGTGTGGCCATAAAGTGAAGCTAATTGTTTGTTTGAAATATTTGTACACAAGAAAAATGAGCTATATTCATATTCAGTTTCTTGAACAAGGTGTTTTTTGGATATTGTCACTCATTAATTGTGGCTAACCTTAGGAATGATATTTTCTGGAGTGAATCTTTTATTGCAGTTGCTATTGGCATTAGGACTGCTTTTGTGATAACTAACTTGTTCAATCATAGAACTAATCATGTGATTGGGGATATCAATCCATGGTTACGAGATGAAGCCTTGGTAAGTTTTTCTTTGGTAGAAGTTGCCCCCATTGTTGAATGATGATATAGTTTATTTAACAGTGAACTTTCTTTAAGTATATGTATCTAGGGGTACTACAAAACACTACTGAAGGAGATTGAGGTGCAGTCCCCATGCTCCCATTGGACTTAGTTAGACTAGGTATTATAATTGTAATTATGCTTTCACTATTTTTTTCCAATTTCATCTGATATATTTCATGGGGTGCTTGGTGACATGTGATCACCCACCTAAATATGTATTTTATAATTATAACCTTAGGAGACTTGGTTAAAGATGATCACTCTCCACCAATGTTGTACCTCTATAAATAGATATTCCAATGAAGAGTGTACCATAGATGCATGTTGCAACAATCTCCTCTTTACTTGCATGTTCGGACTCTTCATTTTCTCTCTTTCTTAGATGAAATTATTCACATTGCCAATGTGTGCCCATACCAATATCAGGGTCTCTTTAGCGCTTTGCAATTTCAAACTCATTGGGAGTTTTCTTTCTTGGAATTCTCCTTGAGCTTCCCACTCCAAGTGGTTAGACCAATTTATAGGCTTGTTGATACAACCAGTTCTTATATTCAGGCCATTAACAACATGAATAATATTTTTTCTCAGGTTTCCCTCGTCCTTTTTGCATGTCCACTTTTTCCCTGTTTTTATTTTTTCAATTTTTCATAACTATTGTTTTTATTTGCAATAGGTGTAATCTTTGGTCCTTTTGGCCTACTCTATGTTTTTTTGATATGCATTGTTGGTTTTTTGTCCATTTCACTTAATAAACATATAGAAAGGGTCTATTCTATTGATTAAACAAATGTAAAGATAACATTCCATTGATCTACCCTACAAATGGTCCATTCCGCTGATCAAACCCATTATATGATTTAATGCTTGCAATTTCTTTTGCCCATGCCTGTTCCATGCATGTAAACTCAAATAATTGGCCAACCTAGAAATGTGGCCCACTTGGTTTCTTAGTGTAAGAACACTCTTAAAAATACTTAGCTCCTCATCAAGCTCACGAAATATTACTTGCAATGATTCCAAATTTTTTTGACAATTGTTCATCTAGGAAAATTAAATGAATGTTTACCTGTGATTAAATCATAAATCATTAGGTACTTGGATGTTGTGTATATGATAAGTTGTTTCTAGCCTATTCTTGAAAACTACCTCATAAGGGGCTTCTCCTTGATTTTTCCTTGCAAGCCATTTAGTCACTAAAACAGTCCTTGGAGCATGGTTGTTAATTAGCCCAAGTCCTCCATCTTCTCTATGGAGGGTGTAAATGTTAGTAGTAACTGACTAGTTGCCTTCCTCCTCACTTTTATCATGGAAAATGATAGAGGATAAGTTTCAACTTCTTATATCCAATTCATCAAGGGAAAGATAAGTAAAAGAATTACTAGTAATTGACTAGTTTCCTTCCTCCTCACTTTTACCATTGAAAATGATAGAAGATATGTTTAAACTTCTTATAACTAATTATTTACAACTTAAAGGAGAGGTTTTTTTCAAAGGATGAATAAATTTATTGTAATACTTTGTTGTTTTTTTTTAAATATTTCAAGTGTTCATTAGGTTATTTGGAGATATGAATTAATTTAGTGGAAATTTTTATATATTGTACATTTGAATGATGTTCTTTGTTTTATAGATGGTGAATCATGATGCTATTGTTTTCTGTATAATTATTTAATTTTTCTTTTGGGCTTGGGCCTTGGCACATCATTTTAATCAAAAAATTCTTAATGGTTTTTGTGAACATTACACTTATTTTACTTTGAAAGCTGCTTACAAATCTAGTAATTCTCAACTATTGGAAACTATCGATGCAAGCTTCTAGATCGATTTGAAATTTTAGTTCTAGAATATTCAATGAGATGTCAAAAGTTAATCCCGGGAAGAAAATATCAAGGCAAATGGATGTATTATCATAATTTAAAAAGCCTCAATCCAAGAATACATATTCTCTTCATGCTTCAAGCTCCTTTGAACAATCTGTTATTGAGATAGATGTTAACTCTTGTGAAAATGAATCTGATATCCATATGATGGATGAAAGAATAGGTTCCTCAAGTGATCAGGGTGAGATAAATGTTGTTTCAACATAACTTAGTGATGAAAATGTTAAACATTTTTCCTTCGAAGGTGACACAAACCATTCATGGAAAAGGAAAAAAGGCCAGTGGACCGTAGGGAGAAAATTCCAAGATGATTGGGTATCAAGTTTTGCATTTATTGAAGAAATACCTCCTACAAATAAGGATTTACAAGAAGTTAGATGTATTGCTTGTAGTTTGAAAATTCACAAGGTAGTGAAATTTTAGATGAAGCTAGATGCAGTACAAAAGCATGAAGGAAAGGTGCATGAAAAGAAAATTGTAAATGGTAAAGAGAAATCTATTGTCAGATGGAAATCTTTATAGGAATTTCGACATATCCAATGCGTGAAAGAATACAAAAAATATTTAGTAAGTAAGAGGAAACTTGAGGCAAGTGGAGGAACCATCATATCTCAATTTGAAAAGACGATGGAAAGAAGTTTGTTATCTAATACGATAGAATTGAGCACTATATTTTACATCTTATGTAAAGTTCGTCCTATGATAGATTATCCAGATCAGATGAAATTTCTATCTTTTCTTCACGTGCCAAACTTTCCATCTTCTCATTGTTCTGTAACTAGTGGTTGGGAATGGGAAAAATATCTAGCTGAAGTAGAAAATGATGATTTGAAATAGGAGATTGCAAATGCTAGGTTTTTGACATTGTCTTTGGATGAGGTTATGGCTATAGATAATACTTCATGGACCTGCAAGAGAATTTATATGGTTAATGACCATATTAGGCATTCCTATCTACTTGGGATTAAAAATATGAGAGAGACTTCTACAGCTGGAAATATTTATGATCTTGTTCTTAATAGTTTGAAGGAGAGTGGTATGGATCATTTAATGATTGAAAAAAAGTTGGTATGTGTTGGATAAGAAGGAGCATCATTAATGCAAGGACAAAGGAATGGTATTTGTGTTAGTATATAACTATCAGCTTCGCCATATATGTTTAATATTGACTGTATGGCTCATAGGATGAATCTTTCATTTAAAATAGTAAGCAAGTTTCCATCAGTTTCAAAAGTTGAAGATCTTGTACGTGAGAATCATGCATACTTTTCTTGTAGTCCCAAACGATATTTAGAGTTTTAAAAATTTGCAGATGGTGTTACGGATGGAAAAAAACTATTGAAATATGTTGATACGAGATGGATCTCATTAAATGAACTAGCTCAAAGACTATTTAGTGAGTTCAAATCTTTGGTATGGTTGATGTATGAAAATCGCTACAATGTAAACAAAGCTCAAGATCTTCTTTTTCGAATAACTGATATAGAAACATTATTGAAATTGTTTGGAATTCTTCCTATGCTACATGAAATCAATGTCCTCTTGAAAATGCCTCAGAATCACACAATGTATATTGTCGAATACACAAATGCGAGAAAGTTAGCATGCCTTGTATTGGATAATTTGTATATGATGCCAGACTCTTTTACTGGTCTAGAGTTTACAAGTTGGACTAATATCATCAATATAGAAAATACTGATTTGTTTTTGACGTTTGATGAAAAAGAGATACTATGTATTGCAGTGCGTGGTTATATGGTCCCCTTTCATAATATTAGTAAGATGGGACAAATCACCAAATATTGCCCCATGTCAAGAGACCAATTTGATAATATTGTGATTTCAGTGAGATAGAATTTGATAGAAATTGCAAGATCACTATTATCATAGATAAGAGACTTTTTTAGTCGAGATGAATTGTTGGAGGCCATGTGTGAGGTATACCCTCAATATTGGAACAATTTTCAATTTCCAAGAAATTTAAAAGCCGATTTTCAAAAGAGATTAAAATGTTTAGTAGACCACTTTTGCAACAAAGTCTCAATACATGGAGAACATATTGAAGGTATTTTAGATTCATCAAAATTGTATCAACAAGGTGGACGCTTTGCTGAAACAATGTGGAGGCAATATCCTTTTCTGGAGAATCCTAATGAAAATGGTGCTATAACAAGATTATGGACTACTTTAAGTGCTAACCAATACCTGCAAGAAAACATATCATAATATTTCAAATTAGCAGATTTTTGTCAAACCACGATTTTGGGATCAGTGGAGGATGAGAGAATGTTCAGAGAATATTTGAATGTTCAGAGAATATTTCAAATTAGCAGATTTTTGTCAAATTCAAAGTTCTTAAAGTCAAAGTTGAGGAACAAGCTTGATAAACATGTGGATACATATTTAAGATTATATGTAACAAAGTATGACATTAACAATTTTCTATATGAAACAACACTAGTGCTTTGGCGATTAGATTGTGATAGAAGGGGAGAAAACAATATAAAAAATTTATCTAATGAACTTGATACAGAACATAATGTTTTGGAGGCTCATAATGAAAGTACATCTAGAGAAGATCATGTTCACAATGTAGAAAATGATGACCAAGATGAGAACTGGGAAATTGAAATACCCTAGGACTCTTATTTTGGTGTACATGTTCCGTTTATCATGCAAGATTACTATATGTCAAATTTAGGTAAAAATGGGTTTTATATTTTATATTTTTCATTGTAACATTGCAACTACATTTATTTCATGTGTGTTATTTTAAGATTGATGTTTCATATTTAATCCTTACATTGTTTGTTTTTTATTTGTGACAGGAAATGAAGCTGGATTTGATGAGGCTGGGGCCTATTTCTTTTCACATAGATAGTGTCTGACTAGTATTAAATGATAAATAACTAATTTAACAAGACTAACATAAAGCATCAATGGGCTCATTCAAGTACATGAAACTACCTTGATTTCTACCTCTGACATCTTGGAAAATTTTAATGGTACATTGGTTTATATGTTGCTTGTGTTTGGGGAATTTTTCTGAGTTTTGAGTTTTATATTTTCTTGGAAAATATATTTGGAAAATGTGTGATTTTATATTGCTATTGGAAATGAAGGTGGTTTTGATATTTTATTGGAAATGAAGTCGGATTTGATGAAGTTGGGACCTATTTATTTTCACATAGATAGTGTCCTAGTATTAAATGATAAATAACTAATTTAAGAAGTCTAACGCTAAGCAACAATGGGCTTATTCAAGTACATGAAATTGTGTTGATGTCTAGCTTTGATATCTTAGAAAATTTTAGTGGTTTGTTTGTTGCTTGTTTAGATGATTTTGTTGAGTTTGAAATTTTTGGTTTTTTTTGTCAAAGATATTTTTAGTCCCTTGAATGCTTATGGTTCTCATATCATGCATAGATTGAAACATCTAGTTTTATTATTGTATTCAATATTGTTTTCTTTATATATTTGGTGGTTTGAGGAAAGATATTTTATTTCCTTTCACTTTGTGGCATGATTTCAACATCTTGACGTTTTAGAATATAGTAAAATATTTTTCTTATTATAGTTTTTTCTTGGAAAATAATTATTGATATTTGAAAAGGGAAATAATCCCTAGGTAGCTAAGCGAAGAGAAAAATGGTCTATGTACTAGGTTCCTGTGCATTCATCGTATGAGACCTATTGGCATGAGAATGACATATATTTTATGCAATTAAACTTTTGATGCCAAGGTGGAGCTGATTTCGTTGACCTCGGAAGAACAGTGGCATAGGATCATAGTGCTAAGAGACTAGAATGCTAGTTTCACAAACAACTGACCATGCCACCAATGCTGGTGGAACCAAAGGAACCAAATCAACTTATTATGATTATTTCCAGTTTTCTCAGGGTGAAATTGAGGTTGTTTTGGGAAGCATGGAAGGTAGCAATGGTTTCCTAGCAATTAGTAGCAAGGTATTCTTATGTTGATTTCATATTCTCGGAATATCTTGAAATCTGATGGTTACAAGAGGGTAAATTTTTTGACCTTTCTAGTGACAGTCAAATTCCTAGATATTATTGGAATCTACAATCCTCATAAGTTCAACAATCAGTACAATAACATGTGTTTAGTTTTAAGAGGTAACGTGTTTAAATCCAAAAGCATTGAATACCCCTTCCTAAATTCACATAGGTATTCCTTAATAGGTTTTAATATTGAAATAACTCTTTATTATTGTAATTAACTATAGGGATACTTTTTTGGGTAGTTTTATTGTCTACTGGGTGTCCTATGTAAATGACTGATTGTATTCATGTCGTTTGTGTGGAGGAGTTCTTGATACAAAACGTGCACTCTCTTTAGGAATACAAAGGGCATGCAGACAATTTTATTTGCTATCTTCTACCTGGAACACCCTATTCACATGCTCAATATACTCCAGGTGATCTCTTAGATTTTACTGGCATTGAAATATAGTACATTTACTCTCTCTTCTTCTAAATTTAACAGTGTATTTTGTTGTGTAATAAGGAGGTCTTCTTTACACATTGAAGGATACTAATTTGCAATACGTTACATCTTATTCCTTCTTGCTCTTGACATATGCAAAATACTTGAGCTCCTCCACAAAAGTAGTAAGTTGTGGTGTGATAGTGACAGTCACCCCTCACAAGCTAAGAGCACTTGCAAAATGCCAGGTATAGATTCATAATAGCCCAATGCTTAATTTTCCTATATTTTCAAAAATTTACTAATGTATGCAAGATCTAAATCAATTTTGTGTTGAAGAAGGTTGATTAGATATTGGGAGTTAATCCTATGAGCATTAAGGATGTCATACAGGGTTGGATATGGTTCCCTCTATCCAAAACTTATTCATCATAGAGCCTCTTCTCTGCCCTCCAACGCTAATCATCCTCAACCCATTCCCTTCAAATAAGGCTTCGAATCTCTATACAAAGTGCACCCAATCCCAACATATTGGTGGGAGCTGTGGTGGGAGGCCCATACAACATGGATAGGTTTACTGATATGAGAAACAATTATGATCAATCTAAACCTTCCACCTACATTAACGCACCCTTAGTGGGTTCCCTTTTTTATTTTTCCTAGAGACTGATGTGATACTTTTGAAATTTCTTCATGCCATACATTTCATGATGAATGATGCATTCATCATGTTGAAGAATAGTGTGGCATGGAGGAAGGCATTTGGAGCTGATAGTATAGTTGAAGAGGATCTAAAATTTGATGAGAATATGAATTCAGTGGCCTTCATGCATTGTTATGATAAACTGGGCCACACTGTGTGCTACAATGTTTATGGGATTTTTCAAGACAAGGAGCTCTACCATAAGATCTTTGGAGATGATGAGAAGCTGAAGAAGTTTTTTAGATGGAGGGTACAAATTCTGGAGAAGGGCATCAAGCTCCTTGATTTCAAGCATGGTGGTGTCAATGCCATGATTCATATCACATATCTTAAGAATATGCCAAAGAGAGAATTGAGAGCTGCATCAAACCAAATACTTGCACTTTTTCAAGATATCTACCCAGAGATGGTAGCAAGAAATGTCTGTAACTTCTCAAAACACAAATATTTTTTCCTTTTTCGAACTTGCCTAGAACAATCTATCTAAATGAATATAAATGATTAGAAGGATGATGTTAGATGTCCTCTTAGATCTGGTGTTTTGAGAATTTTGGCGCACCAAAAATTGGAAATTTTGATGCATCTCTAGATATTTATTACTTGACATATGGCTGCTAGTTTCAAATGGTGTCAAATTACATATATTTTCAGCGCATATTGAAAAAGGCTAAAAGTTACAATATATATTTTACAGAGAGTTTCCTTTTATATAGGGATCTAATAGAGATCTTTAGGCAGATCTTGTTTTATATATTTTGTATTAAACAATACAATAGTTTCCCATAAAAATTTTGAGTATGGGCATTCAGTTATTAGTTACTCATACTATGAAAATGAAATAGATTATAGTATTCCTACAAAACATTTTATATACTGAGTACATGGAAATTTTCTTTCCTTTTCCTTTCTCCCTTTCGAAAGGCTTCAAAAAACATGTCCAGATGGGCTACACTGCAAGGAATTATCTTCCTTTGGCTCATGTGCATGAAGGATATCTACTTCATCAAAATTACTCGAGGCTTCCACTTGGCCTCTGTCTTTCTAAGGTTCCTACCATTTGTGTGTCAGAGCAGAAAAGAACTAGAATGGAAGCCTGGTAAATGGCTTAACGCTATGTCAATCTTACCATTGAAATGAATTTACTACTATTTCTAGTGCCTATGTCCTCCAATTTTTATTTTATTTTTCCTTATTTATCACTAGAAAATTTGGCACAATTTCCGATGCCCAAATCGTCGCTATTCCGACACAAAGTCATCGCAAGAGCGACAGTTCGAGGACGGGAAAAATGTGGTTTGTCATGCGGTCGCAATTCTGACGCATCTACAAAGTGTCGCACTACCGACACTTCTTCCATCACTTCCAAACACGCGTCGCTCTCCCGACATTTGTAAAGTGTCGCCATTCCGACGAAATTTCGTCCGACGTTTTTAACGTCGCTCTTCCTACGTTTGTAAAGTGTCACCATTCCGACGAAATGTCATCTGACGTTTTGAACGTCACTCTTCTTACGTCTTTAAACTGTCGCTCTTCCGACGTGTCTAAACTGTCGCATTTCTGACGTCATACAAAAGTGTCAAAAGACCGACGTATTGCAAAAGTGTCACAAGACCGACGTTTTCCAGAAGCGTCATAATATCGATGCCAGGAAGAACTGTCGCAATTTCGGCGAAATGTGGTCCGAAATTTTGAACGTCGCTCTTCTGACATCTTTGTGCTGTCGCTCTTCCGACATTTCTAGAACTGTTGCAATATCGACGGATGTCACAAGACCGAAGAAAATGGAAATCACTCAAAACGTCAGAAGAGCGATGCTTACAAGGCGTCGGTATACCGACGGCGGTTTCAATTTTAAAAAAAAAAATGGAACTTTAAAAAAAGACAGTAAATCTCCAATATTTGTTATCACAATAAGAAATCAATGATTAGTGATCACGTCAAATTTTCCTCGTAGCGTGATGGGTCTAATAAATTTTATTGTAAAGGTTGCTGGCCAGTGACAACTGCAGCGTTGAAGGAAATGCATTAAAGAAAATTAATGAGGCTACGAACTTGAAGCCAACTGGCAACAACCCTGATAATTTTCCTTACCAACTTCCAAGTTGTGACTCGGGCTTCAGACTCCAAAGCTAAGAATTTTATTTTCATCGTGTTGGAGAAGAGAACTGCAACCTGCAACAAAAGAGAAATTCCTCAGTCTCACTGCTGAGGACTCAGAGTCATTCCTTGCTAACACGGTATGTGGAAATTTTGATAAGATAAATTTCTTCACCCTCGTTTTTACTAAATTTATTCTTTTGAAAAGGGCCTGGTTCCATTTCAGAAATTTTCAACTTTCGACTTCTAGAATTTGTACATATGATTTTTGGACTGAGGTTTTGTTATTAATGAGGAGATAGTGTCTTGGTTCTATCTGTATAAAATAACTGCCTCTTTTTTTTCTTCATGTTCAGGTTTTTCGATTTTATCAAACCCTATCTCTCTTTTAAGCATGCCTGCAAATTAATATATTCCAGGAATGTACAAAATTCCAGGCTTCATGTACAACATATTGTATCAACTATATTTTAACAAGTGAGTTGCATGCCCATATAGTGTTACAGATTACAGGGCTTCATTTGGAGAATAAATGATAAGCCTGGGATCACTAAATCCAAGTAATTCCCCTCATCCCTTAAAAGACACCTCTAAATATAACTAGAAATTTCAAATAGTTAGTAAAGGAAAAGTACAAAGATATAACAGATATGTGTTGAGCCAAAAACTTGTGCATTCACAACAAAACTGGGATGGATAAAACTTAAAAACAATTATGGAATTTGACAAAAAATCATCTTATGCATACAAAATGAAAGAAGCATTGGCATACTACTATGTTTACAAATTTAAGGACAGGTAGAGTGAGTCTCCGGGCAACACAGTTTCATGTGGAGACCCTAGATCCTTGTACCCACAATATCTAGTGACTTATAAAATGATTGCCAAAATAATGCCTTTGCTATGCATGTAAGAACACCACCTGTATAATGAGGGAGATGTAATATTGTCTGAGAAGCAGATTTATACAGAGTGGTCCAAGATTGTGTATTTATGGAAGATACAACTAATTTTGGCATGAAACATGTATCCAAGATTTCAATGTGGCCTTATTTCAGAGCCCATTGATGATTTACTATGAAACCTAAAATTTCAAAACAAACACATTGAAATCACAGGATCTCCATCACGAATATCATAAATATTAACTGTCTTTTGGGCACTGGTAGTAGATACGATAAGAGGCCCACATGGCCTGTACCACCAATGTTGATTCTCCGGCACAACATTTGCAACACCAAAATTTCTCCCCGAGACATCCCTCTCTACCAAAAATGGAGAGATGGTACTGGACGTTGAAGTGAAGGCCTCTGATTCAGTATGGAATGCCATAATTTATTTATTATAAAAGTCCCATGAACAGAAACCTGAGTCCAATGTACAACCTATAGATGCTTCCACAACATATTTACCAGAGCGACCATCTGAACCAGCTGCTCTGATCAACCAGCAATCACCTGACATGTTTGGGGTAAGCCCATATAGAGCTTTATATTCAGCCTTCTCCTAGAGATTGGAAAAAAACAATACTGAGTATTACTCATACATCAACTGCCCTTTATGTTAAGGGAAAATTTAAAGAGTGCATAAATAGTCTTGAAATCCCAATCATTGTTTCTAGAAAATTTCAATGATCTTTGAAATGAACTACATCCTATTTAAACTACATCAAATATTTAGGAAAATCATTTTTTTAAATATAAATTGGTGAATTTTATTTCAAATATAGAAATTTAAACCATGAGAATAATCTAACCCCTAGGATTTTTCCTATTTCTAATAGAAAATCCCAAAATGTATAAATTATAACACCCATAAACCCCAAAATTAAGTACAATAATTAAAACCTCCACACCTCTGAATTTGCTATATCGTGAAAAGAGCAGCATCCATCATCATGGGAAAGCAAAACTGATTCTCCTTCTGATACAAACCAGCCTGCAGTAGATGTCTTATGGCTGAGTTAATTCAATCGATCACAGGAAACCTCTTCAGTTTCTTCAATATTGCCAAAATGCTCTGGCTTGTTTTCCTGATCATCATCAAAGTCCATATTTTTATCACATTGAATTAGTTTGGGTTCATTACGATCAGGTCCAGTGCCTATTGCAGAGCTCTGGACATCCAATCCAATACTGGCACTACCATACCCGTTCCCATTAGAGATTGTAAATCCTGCTTCTGGCTTTAATTCGGTAAGTTCAAGAGCACTAGAACTGGATTCAGTTGATTTAGACATGGTATAGTTGTCCTCTAATTTGTGTTTCAATACAACACTATACTTGTGCTTCAACGCAGACAGAAATTCTGCAGCAATGGGATCTTCATCTATGGGGCTTATGGATCTGCCCTCAAAAGCATCCCGAATATCTGATTCATTTTCATTCAACTGATCATGAAAATCCACCCTCGTCTTCAGCACAGCAAGCTGAACTGAAGGCTGATTTTTCAGCAATTTATGGTGGGGGTAAAGCCTGTCTTCCAGATCTTGACTATTTAAGTGTTTAACTGGTTTTTTCAGAGACCTTACCATAGAATCAAATGAATCCTGCGAATCTTATGAAAGAATAAACAATAGTAAGGTCATTATTTATTGGTTTGAAATAATAAACAACATGCAACAAACCCGCATAATTAGTAAATTATTTAAAGACAATGTTGGCAATATATTTCTTGTATCCTATTATATGATTGTCCTTGATGGCAAGCTCTATATTTAATGGAGAATCGCTATAAATAAAGAAAAGTTAATTCATCTGTGAACATATGTATGCATCCTGATGAAGGATAATTGACATCTGTAAGAAACCCTGTGCTTTGTATGTTGATCGAGGAACCGATGTTAATACGGTTGACGGTGTATCCAAACTGGTAGACAGTGGAGTTATATATATTCGTTAAATATATGATGGAAGGGTCTACGCTATTAATAAGGAGCTGACTGGCTTTCATGGAGAAAGGAACGAGGAGTGAGAGAAAACCAGTTATAACGTGAAAGAACTAAAACAAAGTATTTGGCATTGAACTTTCAGTGGAACACGGACTAACCCTTTGGAATCATGAACGGAACCTGGAAGGAAAGAGGTGGAATGTAACAAACGGAAGCGCGACGAAACCCTGCGTGGAAGAGCAGAACCGTGACCGAGAAAATAGTAAAGGTGGTTTGTGGTTTCTATCGCACCACCTTTGATGGGCAAGCAGTTTTCAAGAGGTTGGGAGAAATTCCATAGAACGCACGACACGCGTCCTTGTACGACTCCACAAAACTTCTTGTCACTGCGCGCTATCATGCGTTATTGCTTGACCCAGGATACACAGCGATATTGATAAGCAGCGTTGATCTGGGAAGGGGTCATCGGACAATGTTCATTTTCTATAGATGCACGAAAGTTACCCAAGGTATGGCACGCCATCACGCGTTATCATCCGTGCATCATCAACAAACGATATCTATCGGATCATCCGATGCCGAGCGATGTGTTCTCCGCCGTCGGATGGAAATGATCGTAAGCGACGGGCCCCAGTTTTTTAAATTATATTGATTGGGTCGTCGATTATGTATGTGGGGCCGGAACCAAAGGTCTATTTAAAAGCCTTTTGATAAAATCGCTGGTTATTACTATAAATTTATATTATATATTTAATTGCCAAAGGTTGTGAATAATATTTATTTACCAAATTCCACGAATTTGATAAATAAAAGAAATAAAACCATCAGCGGCACGTTATTGGTACTTTACCTTGGCTATAGTATTATTTGGCGGAGATAGAGATTACCTTTGGGACAATTCGAGCATGGAAGAACAAAGATCGGGATTTCAATTTGGATTGGTTCGACTTTTAATAATACCATTAGCAATTGAATGGTTTTAACCCATGGTTTTAATAAAGGAGAAAACTATATAAGGTGATGAGAATCATAGTACGAGGTGTGCATGCAGAGGCATTGTAAATAAAAATCTCTTTATGAGATCTGCATGATCGAACTCTGTTGTCTGATAACGCTGAATCCATGATACACCTATGGAGTTGATCGAGGAAATGAAAAATCTCTAGGAAGATCAGCAAAGAGATAATAAAGATCTAATGCAAGTCTGATTAAGAAATTGAAGAAATTCGGTGGATCTGAGGGTTGAAGTCTTCTGCATAGAAGTGGAAGCTTTTTGCCAGTTCAAGGTGGTGTTAAATCAGGGGGTCGAAGCTCCCTTCCAGGAGAGGCTGGAGAATGAGAGAAGGTTGAAGCCTTCTACACGTTGGTGTCTACGTGCTGGTATGAGTCTGCGCTAGCACAAAATTGTAAGATGTTTTATTTATAATAAATATTGAAGACTGAGACGACAGCAGCGGTGGTTTTCTCCCAAATTGGGTTTCCACCTTAAATATTGGTGTTCATATGTGTTCCTTTTGTGTAATGGCTTATTCTATTATTTCTTTTCACATTTTTACTAAAAGAATGATGCAATAATCTAAGTAAAGAATTAACAACATAATAAGATCTCTGGTGAAAATTTTTCAGTCAGCCCTAAATACTGATTCACCCCCCCTCTTAGTATTTTTCCCAACAGACAATAATTCCTACATATTAAAATATAAATTTATAACATACCAGCTCATACTCGAACATAACATCTGTATCAATATTCTTCTTCTGTATCTTCTTGATCTTCATCCAACTGATTGACATCTATATCAACATCTGATTCAGAAACGGTGTTGAAATGATTGACCATGTCATCATCATTATCAATTATGTAATTTTCATTAATATCCTCATCGACATCATCATCAATAATTGTTGCCTCATCTTCTATGCCTGGTTCATCTTCTAAGATATCTTCTTCGTCTATCAATGCATATTCCTACTCATCTGCCACTGCATCATCTTCTTCTTGATCAATATCATCTTCTTCCTCTATAGTATACTCTATTGGCCTTCCTCTTGGATCATATCTAATAGCAAATGACCATTCGTTCTCACCTGGAACCTCTGAGTAAAAGACTTGTTCGCATTGGCTTGGAAAAACATAGCGATCTTTTCCTACTTCAAACTATAATGTTTTAACCATTGGAAGTCCATTTTCATGTTGAATAAGTGTTCTATCATCATCACGTACATTCATTCGTAGCCTATACCATTTGACGTCGAACAAAACTATTTTGAAGGAATTAAAGTCACACTCAACTATATCATCTAAGAACCCATAATATCTATTTTCAGATTCTCGAGGATGTCTATCACTCCTGGAGGAAACATTAGTGACCTAGAATATTGCAGTTATCCCACTATCAGAATTTTTCCTGTTATCATCCAACTGTTTAACGCAAAATTGACGACCATTGCACCACATAGCCTTGTGGTGTTTCAACTGCAATATGCCAAACATGAAAAAGATGCATTCTTAATTAATAATTAAACATATAATTTACACAGCATGAAAATTAATTGAAAAATCAAACTTCTTGTCACATTATAAATATAGTATAAAATAAGTAATGAATAAAATAGGTGAATTAATTGCTTACCTTTCTATCTTTCAAACCATATGCTAAATTGATTTCCCTATCCGTAACGTTCCCATCTGCACTACGATACACTTCTCTAATCAATTCAGATAGTAGTTTCCATGATAACCTACCGTCGTTACGTGCTTTACATGTTTCAATACATTCACTCATCCACTCAAGATTGTTTGCAATGTATAAAAGTAGTGCCTCATCATCTTGAGCACCTGAATAAAAAAACAATAATTCACCAATATTAATAAATATTACTTATAACCCTGGTAAATTATATTAATTAATAAACTATGAAAGAATGAGACCTAAATGAATATAATGATCATATACATGATGTAAAAAAATGAAACATTATATGTATTATACATAATAAATCTTTTACCTCTCACTTTCTTCATTCTACCTTTTCCCAATAGGTGCTTCTCTTCAAATTTTTTGATGGAGTTCACATCCCAAATGCAATCCACCGCCTTCATGGCTGGTGCAAATAATTTAGGAAGATAATGACTAATATACACCATGGATTGATATACCACATATCCCTCCACCATAGAACCCTCAGGTCGTGCTCTTTGTTTAACCAAAGCCTTCAAGGATTTCAAGTGCCTCTCGACTATCCACATTGACCTTGTGTGTACTGGTCCACACATTTCAATCTCCTCAACTTGGTGTATCAAGTAGTGTTCTTGTGCATTGAAAAATGTTGGAGGTAGATACTTTTTCATTTCACACATTAGCGGAGAAATCTCTCTCTTCCAATACTTTATTTCATCTTGATGGATTTATTTCAATGAAAACCATCTGCAAATCATTACGCAAGGTTATTTCAATGAAACATAAGATATATTTCATTACAATTAAATTAATACATCATTTCATCAAGTACGAAAAGAAATTGTAGTAATTAGATTTTGCGTATAAATCAAAACTACTTACCTCATGTATTTATTAAGACCATATATAACTTGTTTGACATTGTTGTCGAAGTCGTTTGGGAGAGATACAGGTAGAACATACTATAACAATAAAAAATGAATCGTTATTGGTTTCCAAATTAAACAGAAAAAAAGAAAATTTAAAATATGTATTCAAGCAATAACAAACAAAAACATATACCAAAAAAACTACCTTAACAAAGGTATGCCAATCATGTGTTTTCACCCCACTAAAGTCACCTTTCTTCGTTAATATATTATTTATGTTTGAAGAAAAACCTGTTGGAAATTTAATTCTTCTAATGACCTCTTTTACATCATTGCTTTTTTGTTCTGTTAATAACCATGGAATATTATTATAATTTCGACCTCCATTGTTATTTGATCTGTCGATCAAACTTTTCATTGCATGATTTGATTTCTCAATGTCAGCACAAATTTTGTCAATTTTATCTCTATCATGTGCACCATCTATGGTTCGCCATAACATTTTTGTCACATTCTTCCTGACATGCATTGTATCAAACAAATGAGCTATTTTTAGGTCCTCATAGTAGGGCAACCTCGCGAACTGAGAAGGATAACATTTCATTCCAGGTGGAAGTACAATATTAGTACCTTCACGGCGACGATGACCTTGATATCAAAGAATAAAATAAATCAGAATAATACTAATTATAAAATACAATAAAATAAATTCATTAGTTAAAACAAAAATTCCAAACATTACATAAACAAATAATATATATATATATATATACACACAAATTGCCTACCAACTGCTCGATGATTATTAATTCTGTTATATTCCAACATCCACAACTGAGGTGTCATTCTTCGTGGTTTTAATCTAGTTTCTTCTTTATCATTGAAAAGATGTTTTTCAGTAGTACGATAATTATGGTTCCTAGGGAGGAAGTGCCTAAACTCATCAAACAACATATTTTTTAAGTCTGGCAAATGACGATACTTCATCTCAGGGCCACAAACTGGAAATGAAAATCTACCCTTTGTTTGAAGACCTGCAATAGATGGATCAATAGCAATTAATATACTATGAGATCATTTTTAAAACATGCAATATGGTATATCTAATTTAGATAATTATGTATTATATTAAAGTGCAATGAAATATTACATACCACAAACATGTGTTAGTCCTGGGGCATCATGAATTGTCCATACAAGCATTCCATGACATTGAAATCTCTTCTTATTGATTGGTGTAGTGATGTCATACATAGTGATGCCATGCCATAACTGTATTATCTCATCGATAAGAGGCTCAATATATACATTCATATTCTTGACCTGGTACTTACCTAATTTTTCAAAATTATGGTACATAATAATTACTCCCATGATATATGTATATATAAGTAAGTAAATAAATAAAATATATATTTATGCAAACAACGAGAGAAATGAAAATGTTACATTCAAAGAAATAATGTATCAAATACTTGGAATAATCATAGTCAACATTATGTGCTCCCTCTTTATTAACATCCAAGGAGGAATGTTATTGTTGATAACGAAAATAGGCCACACTGAGTAAGTAGATCTAAGCTCTCCGAATGGATTAACACCATCAGCTGCCAATGAAAGCCTGACATTACGAGGTTCATTTTTAAAATCTACATATTTTTCCACGATTTCTATAAATGCAGAACCATCTGCAGGCATTCGAAGAACACCATCTCCACTTCTATTCTTTGAATGATAATCCATAAACTGTGCTATGTTGTTACACCTGAACATTTTCTGCAAACGTGGAATTATGGGAATATGACAAAGAACCTTTTGAGGCACCTTTTTGGTTAGTTGATCTGTTCGATATCTACTGCTATCACATTTCGAACATTCTGTTTTCAATGCATGTTCTTCATAATATATAATATGATCTTTAGGACATGCATCTATAGTGTTATATTCCATTCCAAAGTGCTTCATAATAGCACGTAGATCTCGATATGTTCAAGGTAAAGTATTTGGCGATGGTAAAAAATATTCACCCAACAATCTACAACAGAAACAAAAAGTAGTGTCTTGTAAATATTATTAATCATATATATATATATATATATATATATATATATATATATAATTATTAAAACCGGAACCGGTGACCGGATCGATGGAGCTAATGAACCGGGTTTCGAACTGGAACCGGTCTAACCGGTAGCGGTCAGATCTCAATGAACCGGTTTTAAAAAAAATACATAAAATAATTATTTTTTAATAAAATGAAAAAAAAAAACTATTTTTAAGATTTGCAACCATGATTCCAAGCCAATAGAGACAAAATATGAAATTTTTTCTCATTTATATACCATGCAAAGGTGAATATATCAAAATGGCACCAAATGCAATACATATCATCGAAAAATACATAAGCAAACTTGTTGAAGTAATGTATCAGGTTTCTCTTATATTATTCACTGTGTTTTATTGTTGAGTTAATATTAAATATACAATCTGTCCCTGCTCAGATCTATTGTCAATTCATTGTGTTAGCCTTAAAAACAATTCTGGGTTCAGTATATATATATATATATATATCAGACCATCATTTTGAAGATCTTGTATTCTTCATTATCTATGTTTGATTGCCAATAAATTTCTAGAAAAACATCTACAACACTTAGAGGTATTGAATTGGTTTATGAAACCCACTATTAGTGCTATTTGTAACAAGTTGAGAGAGCATTACAACTTCAGCAGTCTGCTCACAATGTGTTTGACAAAATTTATCACTGAAAATATTCATTAAAACCCAGAAAACTCAGTAGCCAGTTTAGTGCATTTCCAAGCGGGAATTTTCTAGTGGTCAATTTATTATTGCCAGTCACATTTTCATTAGGTTGTATGTTGTTGTCCCTTGAGTGGCGTCAGACCATTTGCATCAGTCTTGATGCCATGATCAAATTTCTTGTATGTTGTGTGAAAGGTTTTGTATTTATGCTGCTGCTATGTGTGAGCAGAGAGAGAGGGTCTGACAGTTCCTAGTTGAGTGTGAAATAAGGTTGTTGTTGATTGTTTTGAGAACAGAAATTGTCATCAAGTACACTTGATGAGTTGCATGCTGCCAAGGATTTTATGCTAGCCAGCCTTGTATTTATCAATCATCATGTGTATTTTTGCTACTATAAGGTGTTGAGTATGAGTTATTAGACAAGTTTGTTGCTAGTATAATAGAGGAATTTGCAGCTCATGGAGGAGACACTGAGTAATTTGCAACTCATGGAGGAGCACCTAACCGTCCAGTTAAGTACGGAACCGGCCGGTTTATGCATAAATCGGCCGGTTCCTTACTTAACCAGTCGGTTAGGTCCGGTTAATTGGCCAAAACAGGTGAGAATAGGCTATTGACCGGGTTGCAAGGCGGTTCCAACCGGCAGCCATCCTGACCGACCAATTTTGATATATATATATATATATATATAATTTATTATTTTACACATTTATTACAACTAAAAAAAGGGAAAATAATCAACATTTACATATATGTGATCATATATACATATTGCATACCTTAGGAGTTGTGTCATACATATGTTCGACAAATTATTCATAACCTTTAAGTTCACCAGCTCTCTGCTATTATTGCTGGTGAACTTAAAGGTTATGAATAATTTGTCGAACAGATGTATGACACAACTCCTAAGGTATGCAATATGTATATATGATCACATATATGTAAATGTTGATTATTTTCCCCTTTTTTAGTTGTAATAAATGTGTAAAATAATAACTTATATATAAGTTATTATTTTACACATTTATTACAACTAAAAAAAAGGGAAAATAATCAACATTTACATATATGTGATCATATATACATATTTCATACCTTAGGAGTTGTGTCATACATTTGTTCGACAAATTATTCATAACCTTTAAGTTCACCAGCAACAATGTAGCAGAGAGAAGAGTTGCATTTGAGTGTTCAAAAATTCATTCACTTGACCTTTCAATCAGAGGTACATCATAAATACCGTCACTGCTATCTCCACCATCATCATCTGACTCACCATACAAGTCTTGGAGCATTTGATTTGTCCCATCATTAATGTGAATTGTCTCATTACTCTCATCATGATCTACCTCCATGGGATCATTAAAATTACCTTCATCATTCGCTTCATGTTCTTTACCTTGTACAACATCATTTCCAATACTACTACTTTCTGCAATATTCTCTTGTACTGGTGCAACATCATCTAATCTACTACTATTTTGTTGTGGAAGCTGGTTGATCATCTGCAAAAATTTGGGGGGCAACTGTGCCTTTATGAAGATTACAAACATTAATAATTAAACATTAGTGCGCATATAAAAAATATTAAAATAATATAAAATTTTACGATATAATCAAAATGAAGATAGATAATTAATTACCATGGGACGATAGTCATTCGATCCACCATCAATGTGCCCATATTTCCTACAATGCACTGCTGCTGTTGCTATTAAAACTCTAACATTATTTCTGATACAACATTTTTTACAAGGGCAATAAACTCTCCCATCACCCCTTTCACCCTTTTGAATTTTTTTTCCAGCTCCAATGCTTTCTTCCATTGATGCAAATTATCCTATAAAGAAAACAATAAATCTCTCTCAATGGTGTAGAAAACTCAGACTTTTTGAACTCAATGGGAGCTCAATATATAAGCAAAAATAAAATAAAAGTGGGCATTTTACAAATTGTGAGCTTTTTACAGAATGTGGGCTTTTTACAAAATTGTGGGCTTTTTACAAATTGTGGGATTTTTTTATTCTTAATGCATTTTCTGTAGAATACTAAACAGATTTGTCCAAAATTTCAGATGCAAACTGTAGTATCTACTACGTTTGGAAAATTGGAGGTTTATAAAAGATAAACTGCGAACAGAATTGTACCACTATGATAAGAAGCTGTCAGAAGCATTCCTTCTGCTTCACAAACGTGGAACTACCTTAAGAATGCTTATGGTTGATATAAATATTAGAGCATGGAAGTTAAATGTAGTATTTATGCTAAAATACTGAATAACAGCTTGAGAGTGCTCTTCAGATACTGTACGAATGCACCAAATTAAGGTTGTACCATTACTAAAGATAAATGGCCAAAAATAGTCAATTTTGATATCATGAAGTTATGTCTTTCTCGGTAGCAAACTGGGGATAGGATGGCAAATATGAGAGAACTAAGTTCCAAGGACTAAAAAACCAAGGCCAACATAGTTCTACCTTGAATCAAAGACAAAAAAAAGCTACCCAAAAAAGTGTTTGAGAGCACCCATTGAAGCTCCTATATATAGCAGAGTCAACATTTTTCTATTGAACAAGTTTGTATAGTCAAAGCCATAGCAAGAGAAGATATCCACGATCCTAAATGAGAACCAGAGCCAAAGCTAAGACAGATCCATGTTTAGCAGAACAAGACAACCATAGCAAAGGATTTGACCACAGAACCAGATCATGAGAGATAGCAAGATTCTTGCTTCCACTGTGGAAATGTAGAAACTGTACAAGGGCTTTGCTTCCAGTAGATTTCATTGTGACAGTAATTGCTATGGTGTTGTAAGCACTCATTAGTAGAATCTTAAAGCCATTCTGGAATTCTTTTAACCTGGAGAGGGTTTTCTGTGGTTATAAATCCTCATGTTCAAATTCCATTGTGGATTGGTTGTGTTTGATATTATGTTTTTACTGTCCACAGTTGAATTTTCGCACAGAAAATTATCAGTCTAAAGTGGAGCAATTTTGTGATGTTTCTTTTGCTTCCTATTGTGAAGTATTTCGCTCAGAACTCTACTCGTTGTAATAGAGGTCTTGGGCATAGAACAGGGGACTTGGGTTTTTTGGAATCAAACTTCAGGTTAAGATGCTCATCTGAAGAATGGCACAGTGAGCCTTAGCATGGAGTTGGGAGTACCAATTTGAAGTGCAGGTAGGGAATTGTACAATAGACCAGTTAGATTTCTGGACCCTAATACAAAAGTTTCTTCTTCTTTCAAAACGTGTTTATCCTTTTCTGTAACCAATGTGGGTCTTGTTCTTGTTTCAAGTGGGGATGGATGAGCATTTTTTATTGCTCCAGATGATCACACTCTGGGTAGCCCTGGAGGCTATTTAGGGGTGATGAGTCCAATAGGTCTTAATGAACTGTTGCCCTCGCTGGGGAATACTATTGTAGTGGAATTTGATACTATTTTGGATGTTGAATTCCACGATCCTAATGGAAACCAATACCTTCAGCTCTAGTACCTGTTCACAAAAAAGGGTGCCATAGTCATTCATGCATGCAGAGGGGGTGAATTGCAGGCATTGCAACAGGAGGTGTTGATGTTGTTGCATTGGCCACTAGATTGTTTGTCTGGTTCTGTTACAGGTGCATAGTATTGAAAAGGACAAACAAATGTAGTTCAGATATTGTGAAATTTCCTCAGAAATTCACCTACAAAGAGCTCAACAATGCTATGAAAGACTTTTCTTGAATGTGATTGATAATGGATAATTTCAAGCAAGGGTAATCCCCTTGTGAAACCCAAATTTCTGTGCATTTTCAAAAACCTGATGACGGAGTCATTGTAATGAACAAGTGCCTAGGTCCATATTACGTCCAGATCTACCAAGCACCAAGATCTATAGAAAAAAATCCACACTATCTGCGAACTAAGAAGAAGAGGCAGAAAATGTATTTTGCTTACCTGTTCGAATAGTGGTTGGGGTTTACCACGGCAAAAATTTGACAGAGCCCATGTAGCATTTTGTATCATTGAAATTCTGGCAGTATCATTCAACTGGACAAGCACCTGCCTCGGAGCTCCATGACTGAGGGCAAGATCCCTAAATGATGCAGAGTCTCCAGCAATATTTCCCAAAGCCCAAGCAGCCTTACACGAACACCAGTTGAACTCAAAGTTGGGTAGTAGTTTTCTAAATCAAATTCCAAAATTACAAATGTATAAAGATAGTTGGGAAGAATAATTTTATGCCTCTAAAATGAACGTGCTACCTGTTCTTGAACATTATCATTCCCAGAAGTAATAATTTCCACAAATATAAGCAGTTCCCTATAATCAATCACAACCTTTGTATTCTTAGAGGCTCCAAAAAAACCCAAATAGGGTCAACCCTACTACAGGAGGAAGGGCCTGCAGTAAGAACCTACCATTTTGCAAGAACTGAGGGCGAATTTTGTTCTACAAGAGCCGAGGGCGAATGCTGAGGGTGAATTTTGTTCTGTAAGAGCTGCGGGCGAATGCTGAGGGTGAATGCGTGCGTGATATCAGACGTTAATGTATTTTTTAAAAAAATCGTTTTTATGTAGCGCGCATTTGAATTTTAGCATTTCAAATCATTTTTATTTACATTTGATTTTTGCATTTCTAATACAAGTGACAAACAAATTTCTACAAGAGGTTGAAATTTTTACTAGATAGCCATGAAAGACTAACTAAAATGGCTTAAAATGCAAGTGGAACTTCAAAATAAATGTAATTGAAGGTTCTCTCCACTAAATTTTTGCAAAAGTGCTTACATTATTTATGTTATCTAGGATATTTTTTTGTATTACACAATCAAAATTAGATAATGAAATAGTTGGGTAGTCTTATTGTTTCAAATTAGGACACAATTTTCAAATGGTGATGACGTTTCATGTGATGATTAACTGACAATATTCTCCTTTCCTATCCTTGAAAAACTATACAAGGTTCCCTGTTGCCACATGAAACTCTAACTCATGTAGCAGCATAGGACCAGTCCTCCATTTTGCCCGTCATAAGGCATTTTGCACATATTTGATGACTAGAATTTGCGGATTCCCATTTTCCATGACATGCTAGGAAGGATAGAAGACTTAATTTTGACGTTTGAAATTTTTTCAAAAACTTTCTTACTCCCTTTAATTTCCACTTACCAATAATTTTGCAACACTAGTCCTCTTCGCAATTGCAAGGCAGTACTCAAAAAGTAAGGAAAGTTACTTTTTTGGTTCACTCAATGATCCAGGTGGATACTAGTGGCCACCCGCCTATTCCACTTGGGGCCCCACCATTTTCTCTTTCAGTTTTTCAGTTTCGGCACAACTTACTATTTTTAGCAGTTTTTCGGGTCCTGAACTTCCGGAGCCGTTTTGAGGCCCTAAATGACATTTTTTGGGCATCGCGCCTCCAAAAAATATCATTCTATATCGTTTCATTTTGGAATTATATTCATGGTGAAAGTTGTAGTCATTGGATAGATCTTTCTAATGATGTATCATGTGCATCAAACAGAGATAGTATGCCAAAGTTACGTCCCTAGGAAGTTGAAACACCAATTTACCCAAACGGGGCCCATGGTTTTGGCGCTTCATCTCCTAGGGTTAGGTTTTTCGATGTCTATGGCTCTCCATTATTTCTCAATAATAAATAGGCCCTTGAGCCTCATTGTAACTCAGTTCAGAGGCCTGTAGCCGCCACATCTCTCCTCAGAGATAGCTACCAGCGCCCTAGCTAGTTTTATTTCCATTCTGTCTATAAGCAAATTTCAGTTCTTTGATATTAATAAAATGAAGTGTTATTTCCGCTGCATCTCTGTATTTATGGTTATGTGTTTACTTGGTTGCGTTCCTGCATAAATCCGAATCAGTGGTATCAGAGTGGTTTGCTTTTTCTCGATCCTTCTTTGCATGTCCCCAACGAGATTGGGGTATAAAGAGTTAGGGCTAGATCTGGTGGAACCTTTGCAAGATCAGCCTCACAAACCCCAAGGGACGCCCATGGGGGACGAAAAGAAATATGAGGGAGAAGGAGATCCTATCAAAATATTGCTCAAGGAGGCCCTCGAAAAACAAAGGAACGCGATGATGGATAACTTTGCCCAGATCCGTCAATGGCTGCCCACCGGTGGCGCATTTGCATCCAGCAGCCACTTTGGAGGTGTGACTCCTTTTAAGGTACAAGTAAATTTTTGCATTCCCATATTTGAGGGTCAAATAGATGCAGATTCCGTAGATAGATGGTTGAATCTATTAGAAGGATATTTCTCGGTTCATGACTTTTCCGATAAGGAGAAGATTATTTTTGCACTCCTCAAAGATGCCCCCCATGTCAAATACTGGTGGGAAATCCACTATGAGAAAAAGGACAATACAAAACCCTCTCTGTTCTCGGTTGTACCCACTTGGAATTCTTTATTAGACGCCCTCGAGGAACAATACTATCCCGTGGGAAGCTATGAGTACAAGTACATACAATGGACCACGCTGCACCAACAAAGGGATCAAGATGTACATGAGCTGACGAATCTGTTCCATACCCTGCACACCGAGTTGGGTATCAAAGATTTAGAGAAACATCTTGTGCTAAAGTATCGTAGTTGTGTAAGGATTCAATTTGTATGCCAACATTATGAGAGCTCATATATTGGAATGATGTCTTTTCTTTTTAAAATTCTACAAGGAAAATGAACAGTGTAAACACAACGCTCTATTCAGAAGGTAAAATCATTCTAAGAAAGTCCTCACGATTGGTGGGCCCTAAAGGCATGATAGGTAGGCAATGAAGTTAGTAATCTAGTCATATGATCTAAAAAATATGGAATAGAGTGAATTTTTACTTTGTAAAGAATTCATGCCTCTTTCTAGTTCGCTTTGTAATTGGAACAAGGTTGAGCCATATTGGTAAGAAACGAACAATTAACGGATTTGTCAATATAGGTGGGATTAGGGCCTTACCAAAGGTGCAACCTTCCTCCATCAATGTGGTTTCATTTTGTCCAACAAAACTATCGTGATATGCTTGAATATAGTTTCATTTTATACCTGCATGAACCTTACTATAGGAAATGACTATTATATTCATATACAAGAAAAATAAATCAATTGAAATAAGCTAACCAACATATGGATAAATGAGAGAGAGGTGATTGTACTTAAATGTAAATGTAAACAATTTATATCAATATAATCCACAAATTT
Source organism: Pinus albicaulis (assembly GCA_034641835.2). Lineage (NCBI taxonomy): Eukaryota > Viridiplantae > Streptophyta > Pinopsida > Pinales > Pinaceae > Pinus > Pinus albicaulis. The sequence goes on from CM076570.1 coordinate 816,213,993, forward strand.
TCCTGGACTAAATTGATTTTGGTTTGATGGTGAAAATGGTTACATATTGAGGTGACCATTTAGAAAATACATCTTAGTGAATATGATAGGTTTTTGGGTGAAGACACATTTCTTATGTTTTAGCTATCTAATTTTAACTTGCTAATGTAATTTGGAAGGAAAAATGCTATATTTCTTGGTTCATTCTTTGTAATTGAAAATTATTTTAGGTGTTGAAGCTTTAAATTATGTTGTAGTTTTGATCTTCTATGTATATAGTCAATTCTTTCATGCTTCTTTGTGTAGCATTACTCTTCTAGATGGTCAAGTCAAGGAGGGGAGTGATGGATTACTTCACCTATGGGTAACACTAAGGAAATATAAAAATAATTGGATACATCAGCTTTAATGTCAGAGGTGGATGTTGATGTGATATACTTTCGATGTGATATACTTTATTTTTTGTTTCTCATTTTCAATTCATTTATTGTCTATTTATGTTAATGTGCTATTCTAGGAGATTATAGTCTCTTGAGATTCTCAGTTGAAACTAACTAATACTTTATCTTTTTCTTAGCTACTTATGTTAAAGAAATCTCACACCTATATGTTTCGTCTAAAGTTCTTCAATGTATGTGAATTCTTATGTACTATTATTTGCATAACTAGCGCATGTGAACATCAATATTTCAAATGAGTTTTTGAGCTAAATTTTGTGATATGGAATCAAAAATCTAAGGAGATTGAATTTCATAATAATCTCACATTTCATTTTCTAGATTGAAATATTGTTACAACAAATGTGTTTTTTTTAATGTTTACATATATTTTCGATAAGTATTATTGGTTTGTATTTTCATGTTTATTTTGTTCTGTCTCTATAATACCTTCTTAGTTAAAGAATGAAAAGAGATTGTACAAGGTATAATGATATGAGTTTTAAATTATTTTAAATTATTCCATATGATATGATATGACACAGTTGCAAAGTGAAAAAACATTTAATTGTCTTATTCCATATTTTGTTTATTGAGGTTGTCTAATATCCAAGTAGTGTTCATCAACCTCGGTAACAACATTTTGAAAGACTACCTTGATATTTTTGTGTCAATATTTTGTGGATCGAGAAAAAAATGGCAACAAAGCTTTGTGGGAAGCGATACTATTGTTTTCACAGGGTGGGGAAGAAATGGAAATATTGTATTGTCGGAAGTAATACTATCATTTTCGCGAGCCAGGGAATAAATGGAAATATTTTTTTCTAGGAAGCAATACTGTCATTTCTACAGGCCATGAAAGAAAGGGAAGTACTATGTTGTGGGAAGAAATACTGTCATTTTCATGGGCCACAAAAGAAAGGGAAATACAATGGGAAAAAATATTGATTTTTTGGCAGGACAAGGTAGAAATGGTGACCAAAAGTTCACTTTTTCCCATTTATAACTTTTATCTTTTCAACTAAGAGTTTTAATTAGAATCTGGGCCTCTCAACCAAGAGTTTAAATGGAATCTAAATTCTTGACTTGTTGGAATTTCTGATAATTTCAGAACAATAACTAAGAGAATAATACTCTCCTTCTAACACAGAGAATAACTTGACACAGATTGCAGAATAAAACTTTTCTATTTTATTAACAAACAAAATCTATTACAAAATTATAGATTTCTTCCTCTCTAGAGGGATTCATGAAATATGATTAAGATTGCTACAGACGCAGTTCTCACACAACTTCTCTATCTCTCAAAACACACAAAACAATGCTCTCTGGTCTTTACTGTGTTTTTCTCTTCCTGCGGGCTTTTTCACAATACACAACATACAACTTACAATGATATCTATTACAATACTATGGGCCTTTCAATTTTTATATGATGTGGTAGAATAAAAACATAAAACAAAGAAAAAATAAAAATACACTGCTGAAACATAAAATTTAACCTAAAATTTCTTTGGCGCGATATACGAGTGGAGCCCACTTCGTTCTCGTTGATTGGCGATCGGTGGAACGGTTGAACAAACAATCTTGCGATTTTCGATTTACGATTTAGCGATGTTGTAATTGCGTGCTGAGAGATTGTGGTGGGACCACATCGCATCGGTGCATCACATCATAATGAAACATATAAGTAGAAAACATATTTGGATTTTGCGATTGCAATTGCGACAATCGCATCGAAAATATTACGATGAAACTTCGGCGGAAAAAACATCTTTACGATATTGCGTTTGTGATTGTGGTGGGACCACATCGCATCACAAAATTTCATTGGAATAGAACATATGGCAGATGGTGCGATTGGTGAATGCGATTGCAATTGCGATAATCGCATCACAAATTTTCAATCAGCGATAACACTTTCAGATGGTGGAACATACATCGTTCCTTTCCGATTTGCGATTGCGATAATCGCATCGCATCAGAATACTTCATATCAACAAGACACTTGACACTCTGCTGCTGCGATTTGCGATTGCAATCGGCAATGAAGTGGTGGGGACCACCATGACGTGGCCCATATCAAAACTTAAAAAGGACTTGGCAGGTTTAAACAAAATTCTTCATATTTGGTTGTTGAGGGCTTAAAAGCCCGAAAAGACTGTTTTCATTAAAAATATATTGTTGCGTGGTTTAACCACAAAAGCCTTTCGTCCTTCTCTGCAAATTCGGCTACGCCCATACAAACATAAATTCTCCTTTGCAATGGTGGCTGCTACCCATAAACATTAAATTACATCCTTACAGTTTTCTCCATTCCTCTTGAATGCACAAAAGTGTACAGTCAACTTTCTGTTGCTTTTGTTGCCCCTGTTGTACTCTGTTTCTACCTACACAGGGTACGCAGGTGACTTTAATATTTCAACACTCCCCCTTAAAGTCAGCTATTGGGTTATTAGTCATACCCAAGCATTTCATTAAGTATTCAAAACTCTTTTTCCCCAATTGCTTTGTCAGAATGTCTAGAAATTACTTCTCTATTCTACAATGTTGTAAAACAATTTCTCCATTGTTCACCAATTCTCTGATATAGTGAAACTTTGCATCTATGTGTTTTGATCTCTTGTGAAACACATAATTCTTTGATAATGCAATAGATGAGCTATTGTCACAATAAATCATTGTGCCCTTTACCTATTCTTGACAAAAATTTCTTAACATTCTTCTCATCTATACTGTTTGACATGTTGCTGATGTAGCTACCACATACTCTGCCTCTACTGTAGATAATGCTACAATAGGATGTTTCTTAGAATCCCATGAAATGGCTTCTGAACCCATATGAAAAACATAACCGGATGTGCTTTTCTGATCAGCTACACTTCCAGCCCAATCACTCTCAGTGTAAGCAATTAATTCTGAATTTTCTAAAGTAGTATAAAAAATACCATACCTTTTATTTCCTTTCACATACCTCGTAATTCTCTTTGCTGCTTGCCAATGTGCTTCTTTTGGCCTTTCCATAAATCTGGAAATCAAACTAACATCATGCATAATATCTAGCCTAGTTGCAGTCAAATACATGAAGCTGCCAACTATGCTTTTATACAAGCTTGGATCAAAATCCTTGCTATTGTCATCTTTACTCAACTTCAATCCCATTACTGTGGGAGTAATTGCTTCTTTGCACTCCTGCATATTAAATCTTGCCAATACTTCGTTAACATATTTAGCTTGAGAGATAAAAATCCCTTTTTCATTCTGTTCTACTTCTATTCCTAAGAAGTATCTCAACAATCCCATATCAGTCATTTCAAATTCATCTTTCGTGTCTGTTTTAAAATTTTCACTGAGGTAATCATCATTACCCATGAATATCACATCATCAACATATAAAACAACAATGAGCATCTTACCATATTTTTCTTTGATGTATAATGTGGGTTCTCCTTCACATTTTTCAAACCCATTTTCCACTAGATAGGAATCTATCCTACTGTACGATGCTCTTGGTGCTTGCTTCAACCCATAAAGAGCTTTCTTCAACTTGCAAAATTTATGTTCTTGGCCTTTTTTCTCATATCCGAGAGGTTTTTCCACATAAACCTCTTCCATTAAAACTCAATTTAAGAATGCTGATTTTACATCCATTTGGTATAATTTCCATTAGTTTTGTGCTGCTATGGAAAACACTGCTCTCATGGTTTCCATTCTTGCAACTGGTGCAAAATTTTCTTCATAGTCTCTTCCATGCTTCTGCTCATATCCCTTGACAACAATTCTGGACTTATGTTTTTCTATCTTACCTTCAGCATTGCTTTTGGTCTTGTAGACGCATTTTACTCCAATAAATTCTTTACCTTCTCGGAGATCAACCAAATCCCATGTTTTATTCTTCTCTATGGCATTAATTTCATCATCCATAGCTTCTATCCATTTTCTATTTTTTATGGCATCTTCAAAATGAATAGGATCATCAACATGACAATACAAAGCAAATAAGGAGTTCATACCTTCATTTGCTACTTCCTGCTCATAGATCTCATGTAAATTTCTGAATTTGCTTCCTCTTTCATTTGGTGTAGTTGTGCTTGAAGAAGCACTCAAATTTACTCCATGTGGTGTGCTTGGAGAAGCACTCTCATATCTTCTCAAGGGTGTTATTACTCTTGCTTCAGGTGTCCCTTGCCGTCCTTGTGTTGGTGAAGGTTGTGCTAGTACTGATGAGGTGTTATTTTCAGCCATATCTTCCTCATCTTCATCATGAGATAAAAAACTTTTAACATTGACTGTTTTCTCAATGCTTCCATCCCATGCTTCCTCTTCAATGAATTGAACATCTCTGCTTATAACAAATTTCTTTGTGGATGGGTTATATAGTCTATATCCTTTGTATTCTTCACAATATCCAAGGAAGATGCACTTCTCCCCCTTACTGTCCAACTTCTTCCTTAACTGATCTGGAATGTGTGCATAAGCCACACACCCAAAAACTCTCATGTGGGTGACTCCCTATTTTCTGCCACTCCACACTTCTTCTGGAACTCTGTTCATTACATATTTTGTTGGGAATCTATTCAAGATGTATGCTACACAATTTGCAGCTTCTGCCCAATATTCATCTGGCAAGTGTTTTTCCTTTAGCATACTTCTCACCATTTCCATTATGGTTCGATTCTTCCTTTCAACAACTCCATTTTGCTGCGCTGTGTACCTTGTAGTAAACTATTTTTGTATGCCATTCTCTCTGCAAAAATGCAAAAACTCTTTTGAGATATATTCACCTCCACTTTTAGTTCTAAGAACTTTGATATGCTGCCCACTCTTTTCTCTACAAGAGCTTTAAAGTGGAAAATTTTCTCAAAGAATTCACTCTTATATTTCAGAAAATAAACCCATACTTACCTTGTGAAATCGTCAATGAATTTCAACATGTAATTACTGCCTGAAACTGATGTTGTTTACATCGGCCCACATAAATCTGAATGAATGATTTATAAGGGTGCTTTTGCCCTTATGCTCTTTCCTGATGGAAAGTTTTTTCTGTGTTGTTTTCCCAAGATGCAACCTTCACATAGGTTGTCTGGTCTCTCTATCAATGGTATACCTCTTACCATTCCTTTTCTGTGCAACAAATTCAATCCTCCGAAATTGAGTTTTTCAAATCTCAAGTGCCATAACCAGTTCTCATCTTTCACTTCCTTCTGAAAGACCTCTTGAGTTACAACTGCTACATTCTTTCCTTTTCCCTTCAATCCAGTGTTGAGCTTGAGAGGAAACATTCTATTGCTGGTAATTTGTATTTTAGCAATGATCTTCTTTCTTGGAGTATATCCATTATTGTGCACACATAATTCTTAAAGAATACATTGTAACCTTTTTTTATGAGCTGCCCAATGCTCAAAATATTACATTTCAAACCAGGAACATAGTACACATCTGGCGCAAATTTCTTCTCACCATTTCTTGCACGGATACTAACTCTGCCTTTTCCTTTGACAAAAATCTTAGTATCAGTTCCTGTGGTTATTTCTGATTTAACTTCTTCATCAAGATTGGCAAACATTGTTATGTTTCCAATCAAGTGATTACTGCAGCCTAGATCTAAGAACCATATATCATCTTGTCTATCTTGTGCTACATTACATGTTAACAACACATTCTTTGGGTTCTTTTCTTCTTTTTCTACATTAGCATTCTGCCTATTATTCATGTCATTTTTCTTTTTCCTACATTCATTGGAATAGTGCCCATATTTCTTGCAATAATGACATTGGACATTGGATTTGTCGTACTTTTTTTCATGAGCATGTTGGTGTCCACCTTGTTGGCTGTTGCATTGGCCGTGGCTTTGATTCTGATTGTTGCTCCTTCAATGTGAATGTGAAGGGTTGTTCCTTCCTCCTTTGTTTTGGCTTCTGCCTCTTCCTCTTCCTCTGCCTTGACCTCTTCCTCTTCAAAAAGGCATCTAGGTCTTGAAGGCATGCTTTAGAGATGGGTTTAATGATCTTTCCAATCTCTGTTCATGATTCATCAGCGATGCATGAAGTTCATCTACCATGAAATTTGAGAGATCCTTAGTCTCTTATATGGTGGTAACAATAACATCAAACCGTGAGGGTAGACTCCTCAACAGTTTCTCCACAATCCTTCTTTCTTCAAGTGTTTCTCCATGGGACCTTATCTTTGTGACCATCCCAATCACATGTGTGAAGAATGAGTCTATGTTATCAGACTCTTTCATACAGAAATTTTGGAAATCTCTTCTCAGTAATTGTAGTTTTGTTGTCTTCACTTTCTCCATACCTTGATAGGCTATCTTAAGAGTCTCCCATGCATCCTTGGATCTCTTAGCTTCTTCTATCCTTGGAAAAACACTCTCATTTACTACTTGATACAAATAGAAGAGGGCTTTAGAGTCCTTCTTCGTATTACTCTTCAATAAATCATTCTCTGCCTGAGTTAAGGCATTAAAGGCCTGCTCATCAACTGGTTCATCAAAACCATATTCTACAAACTCCCATAAGTCTTGTGAGGAAAACAGGGCTCTCATGGTAATGGCCCAATAATCATAGTTCTTCCCATTAAATTGTGGAAGCTGAGAATTTTCAATACTCATACCAGTGCTTGGTCAAGGCATTGCTTATAAACTGAACTCTGAACTAAACTTGACTATTTTTTTCAAACAAAATTTCTTTCCTTATTTAAAAGACAAACTCTGTCTCTAAGGACTGCTATTTTAAATAAAATAACAACTTTGTTTTTTGAGAAATACCTGGACTTAATCTTCTGTTGAGCCTTCACGGTGTTGGAGAATTGTTGCAACAAATCTTCTTTCTTCCTTCAGCTTCTTTGACACCTTCAAAGAGCCTGGATAAGCTCTGATACCATCTTGGAATTTCTGATAATTTCAAAACAACAATTCAGAGAGTAATACTCTCCATCTAATACAGAGAATAACTTGACAAAGATTACATAATAAAACTTTTCTATTTCATTAGCAAACAAAAGCTATTAAAAAATGATAGATTTCTTCCTCTAAGGAGGGATTCAAAAAATATGATTAACACTGCTACAGACGTAGTGCTCACACAACTTCTCTGTCTCTCAAAATGCACAAAACAGTGCTCTCTAGTCTTTATTGTGTTTTTCTCTGCCTGTGAGATTTTTCACAATGCACAGCATACAACTTACAATGATATCTATTACAATACTGTGGACCTTTCACTCTTTATATGGCGCGGCAGAATAAAAACATAAAACAAAGAAAAAATAAAAATACACTGCCGAAACATAAACTTTAACCTAAAATTTCTTTGGCACAATATACGAGTGGAGCCCACTTCGCAATCGGCAATCGACGATTGGCAGAATGGTTGAACAAACAATCTTGCGATTTGCGATTTAGTGATGTTGTGATTGCGCGATGAGCGATTATGGTGGGACCACATCGCATCGGCGCATCGCATCGCAATGAAACAAATAAGAAGAAAACATATTTGGATGTTGTGATTGCGATTGCAACAATCGCATCACAAATATTACAATGAAACTTCAGCGGAAAAAACATCTTTGTGATATTGCGATTGCGATTATCGTGAGACCACATCGCATTGCAAAATTTCATTGGAACATAACATATGGCAGATGGTGCAGTTGGTGAATGTGATTGCGATTGCAATAATCGCATCGCAAACTTTTAATCGGCGATAACACTTTCAGATGGCGGAACATACATTGTTCCTTTCCGATTTGTGATTGCGATAATTGCATCGCATCGGAACACTTCATATCACAAGACACTTAACACTCTGTTGTTGTGATTTGTGATTGTGATCGGCAATGAAGTGGTGGGGATCACCATGACGTGGCCCATATCAAAACTTAAAAAGGACTTGGCATGTTTAAACACAATTCTTCATACTTGGTTGTTGAGGGCTTAAAAGCCCAAAAACACTGTTTTCATTAAAACTCTATTGTTGCGTTGTTTAACCACAAAAGTCTTCAATCCTTCTCTGCAAATTCAGCTATGCCCATACAAACATAAATTCTCCTCTGCAATGGTGGCTACTGCCCATAAACATTAAATTCCATCCTTACGATTTTCTCCATTCCTCTTGAATGCACAGAAGTGTATACTCAACCTTTTGCTGTTGCTGCTACCCCTGTTGTACCTTGTTTCTACCTGCACAGGGTACGTAGGTGACTTTAATATTTCAACATGACTAAAAGATTTTAAGTAGAATCTAAATTCTTAATTTTGTGGTTGAGAATATTGTTTTTACCAAAAAATTTGGGTAAGATAATTAATTAGGATTTAAAGCTCTCCACCTAGAATCTCAAATGGAATCAAATATCTCGACCAAAAGTTGTAATTACAATCTAAACTTTCTACTAATATTTTGTTCCCAGGAATTTTTTATCTCAAATCTCTTGGTAGAAAACATGTTAAATTCCCATCAAAGAGTTTGCAAACCCGACATTAACCATGCTAAACTCTTAGCCAAAACAATTTAGAACTCCTTGTTTTTGACTTGTTTTCTCGAGTTTCTTGAACATAACGTGACTTACATCTACATACAAAAACGTGTTTCCCATTTTTGTATTTTCATGGAATAAAAAAGAAAAAAAAAAATATTTCTGTAAATTATGAGATATATATGAGATATATAGCTCTCCTAATTACACATTCTAAAAAAAACTATATATTCATAAAACATAAATCCTGAAAACTCATCACACATCTATAAGGCTATTATTACATCTATAAGACTATTACTATCAAAATTTAAATTTTTATCTAATGACTACTATCTAACAATCCAATCATACCAGAAAAAGTTACATACTCTCCGCACTATATATAAGATGAGCATAATACCTTACTACCCCACATATAAAATACTATAAATCGTAAAAACTCATCACACATAGATAAGACTATTACTATCAAAATTGAAATTTTTATCTGATAAATACTATAAAACTAACAATCTAATTATACCAAAAAATAATTACATACTCTCCGAACTATATATAAGATGAGCGTAATACCTTACTACCCCATATTTAATAAAAAAATATATAGTCATAAAGACAAATTCATTTTAATGAAACTTCCAAATTACATAATATCCATATTATTTTTTCACGTATATAATCTAAACTTTTACAATTTGAAACAAAAGATTGTTTGACATGTAGAAAGCAGAAGTGAAAATTAGAAAAGAATATAACGAAATAGCATTATCATGATAACAAAAAACGATAAATCCTCTACACGTAATATTTAACCCTGAGAGCCATTTGCACAACTTATCCCTTGCTATTTGGAAATTCTGATTTGTTTGTTTTCATCTCCTTTCGAAAAAACTCCTTAAGATGCATTCATTCACCATGGATTAAGATAAGATTTCTTAATAATGAATAACTATAATATATTCTTAAGTTTAAAAAATAATAAAATTATATAATAAAGCCCTCTCTTCTGGTTGCTTTCTATGTAAATTTGAAACCCGAACTATACTATATTCTTAAGTTTAAAAAATAAATAAATTATAAAATAAAACCCTCTATTTCACTGTGCCCTCTCCATGTACATTTATAACTCTAATAATATTGTTATATCACTAAGTGATATTTAGTTGGTTCTACTAGGAAAAAAAAAAAGCGGTTGTTTGCAAAGCCTATCTTAACATTTTGATTATCCATTACGCGAGAGATGACAACACAATTAGTTATCCATATTTACAGGTCTTTGTTTCCAATGATTTGCAGTCCGCTCTAGCACACTATTGCCGCTATTGCTGTGTCGCTGATAAAGTAAGCATAAAGGGATCACAAGGTCATATGAACAGCGCTACGGCTCGATGCGTTTCCACATACCTGCTCCGTATTCGCATGCTCTTTGCCATGGCGTCGGTCGCATGAGAATTAATGTGGGCGTAACAGAGAAACACAGAAAATTTTTATTGGTGCAAACTTTTTCTAATCAAAAAGTCTCGAGCGAAAAGGAAGGGAAAATGGACTTGGTAAGCCAAAACCCAAAAAGTCGAGCATAGTGCTTTCATGGTCAAACCTATGACCTGATCTCTCTAGCTGGTCATCGTCATATAAATATGATAATGGAGACATATACGGAACATGAGAATTTTAATGAACAGTTTATATTCTCTTTTTTATAATATATTTTGAGTACATTTAATAGTTAATAATTTAATAGTTAACCAGTTAATAGTACATAATTTAATAGTTAATAGTTAACTTGTTTTTTTTTAACAAGTTATAGATTTAAAACCAAAAGGGCAGAATATGTATGTCTAAACAAGTTCAAAACAAAAAAGGTAGAGTATGTATGTCTTTGTAGTTTATAAGTCAAATTAATATATACTTGTATATATAAAACTCATTTTTATATTAATATTATTTAAAGAATTGCAATTTTTCTATAATAAATTATAAACAAGTTTATTTATTTCGCATTATTGACCTTTTAACAAGAGACTTCACTGAATGAACATCTAACATATCACATGCATTGGTGGCATACTAAACAATACCCCTAATTTGAATACATATTGGAAAATAACTCTAAAAAACACATTATTTAACCCCCTACCAATATTAACCAAATACACCTTTCCTATTTAAAAACACCCTACATTCCCCTACTTTCACTAGATATTGTAGGTATCCATGTTTTCATTTCCATTTTTTTATGTAGCTTTGTATTTTTTCAATAACTTTGATCAACATGAAAAGCATTTACCCTTTATATATGCTCAATATATTGTAATGTTTTACTCAATATATATATCTCCCAATATGAAAACAGATGGTATGATATTGTTCCCCTAATGAAGTTCCTGTGCTTTTTAAAACCATGAAATTGCTTTATAACACAAGGTAACTCTATATCGTCAAAACAATGAAGTAATTTTTAAATAGACTCATCTCTAAGTTAACTTAAAACAAACACTTTATCACGCCCATTCGCCATTGATTTATAATTTATACTCCACTTACTCACATTTTTATGTGAAGCTAAGGTATAGGTTATGGAATTAGACTATAGTATAAATCTATATAGTATGATGGTTAATGCAAATTGAAGTAATATGATAATATATGTAAATGTGTTTAATGGTAAAGAACATGTGTTTTTCTCGTAATAATTTATATGTTTAAATTTAAAGAGTAGAGTGTATATACCTTTATAAACTTGAATAGTCAAATCACTCCACAAAAGTGGGACACTTGTGCCACAAACTATAGGGTATCATATACTAATTTGGTATCTCACTTGGATGTAACTTTAAAATTAAAAATTAAAAATAAAAATAAAATTTATATCACAATCAAGTAAACTTTAAATGAGTTAATTTGTTAAGATTCACCATAGAAATACCTTAAATTTAACATTGACTCATACACAATGTAAAGATAAAAATTATATGCATTGAATTAACTATTTATGTATGAGAAACTCCTCTTTGTGGGAGAAGAAACCCTTTGTATAGAACAATGTAATTATTAAAGTTTACATAAGTATAGATACCCTACCTTCTTTAGATTTCAACTTATGACCTCCAAAAATGGAACATATGTTTTTAACTATGAACAGATACCCATCAACTAAGACCCACTCTCAGACCATGTTGACAACCATGAAATGGGAAAAAAAAATTCAACACACGAGATTTTGAATATGAGGTTAAATGGTTGTAAATACTTGTTGTAACATCCCTACTTTATTGACCCTACATTTCATGTGTAACTTTGCAATTTTACAATACATTCTTGGAACCATTGAAAGAACATTGGAAGGGTTCGGTATAAGGGATTTAACTAGGTCTTCTAATCAAATTTGAGATGATATATTACCAACCCTAGACTTGAAGTAGCCTCTGTTAAAATGAAAATCCCATGTTTTACAAAAATAAACCAGAATAAAAATTATTTATAAAAAAGAAAATATTTATACCTCTATATATATATATGAAAGTCACTTATGAACTTTTCGTGACCTTGGTCAATGAAAACTATGGTAGAGGATCACTCTACCATGGTATCCAATATTTTCAAATAGGATTTTAAATGGTATTCTGCAATGAGAGAAATCTAGAGTCGAAATTGAGATAGCAGCGACAAGTGAAACCACTATTGAAAAGTTGTCCAAATATAGGTAACCATTGTGCATGTAACCTTGCAATATATTCTTGGAATAATGTAGAAAACCAGTTTGTGGAGTTTCAGAAATAGGTGGTCTTAATTTGTTTTAGGGATTTATATTTGGGATAAAATGTTATCAAGGTTGCACTTGACGTGGCCTATGCTATTTTACAAATATGTTTCTAGTATAAAAAAAGCTAACACTTATAAAGAAAGAAAACAAATATATTTCCTCGCTTGTGTACTTTCCCTCGATGAATGAAAACCATGTTATATGTTTCGTGTACCATGATCTCCAATATTTCAAAAAATTATTATAAAAAATATACCACTATGAGATAAAGATAAATTTATAGTCGAAACCCAGACAATGTAGAGACTAATAAAACCACACTTGAAGCTTTCTCCAAATTTATACCACCTTTTCTCATGAAAATATAGAGTTAATATCCTCATGCTAAAACCTAGATGTTTCATCTAATGATTCTATAAATACTAGTCAATGTGAGAGAAATTTGCAAGCAATTTTGCTTGCATATATCTCAGTACACCATTTCAAGTGATTTTCCAAAGCTTCTAACATTAATTATGCAACAAATTTAGCCTACATACTTAGAATTTCATTACATTTCATGTGTGGTATACTCACATGGATTTCTACGTAATTTCTATGTGATGCATTTTTCTCTATTTTCATTACATTTCATGTGTGGTATACTCACATGGATTTCTACGTAATTTCTATGTGATGCATTTTTCTCTATTGATGCGTTTCTCTATATTTAATGATAACTTGGTATATTTACAAGATTTCTAATAATAAAGATTTTTGAACTTTTAATATCAAATTTGAATGGTGTTATTCTCATCAATATTATTGGAGTAAAAAACACATTCGAGTCACTTTTTACATCTAAATTTGTCACTTGGTTAGTATGCAAAGTTTCATCGAGAGTGATTCACACATGCATATATTATTTTCTATAATTGTGGAGCTCATATTGGAGCCTTAATAATTATATGTCAACCATGAGTTAAGTTCAAATGCACTATTTCAACCATAAAATGCACTCTTTCATCCATTTTGGATTATAATAAATGCATGGGTTAATTTGCATTTAAAATCACACGCCAATTCCTTTTGGTGTCTAATGCACTATTTTGACCAATTTGCAAATTTTCCAAAAACAGTTACCATGCAAAACAAAAATAAAAAAATAAGGCATAAATTTTAAATGATGTTCATTTAAGGAGAAAACAGGTAACCCCGTTTTCATTGGAAGTATATATAACCAAGGTATGGTCAATGATGGTGCTTATACTAATGTCCTATTAGAGGTGAGTGCTATCAAGATGACTGCTCAACTTGGAGTTATAAGACACATTCTATTTAATATGATACATTCAAATTTGTTGTACCATCTTTCTTATGCTCTCTGAGAAATTAATTATAGTGCATTTAGGGAGCCTTAATTTGTTGTTGAAGTACACATATGTAATGTGTATTTTATGGTTCTCATTAGTTTCATCATAACCCCATAGTTAATGTAATTATAGTGTACCAACGATAATACATCTAATGATGAATCATTAGAGGTAAATCCTATCAAACAAAACAAATTGATTTGATCTAGGAGATTCCTCCTATTTGATTAGGCACATGTGCATCTCGACATGACATCATTAATATGTTATGGCATGCACTAGACAATATGTCTCTATGTAGACTTTAGACAACACTAAATAAACCACATGTGAAGTGGATGTTTAGTGCTATGTAGTATCTTGGGAAACCAAAAGTAAGTGTAGCCATAGTCATTGACATAAATTCTGTGACAATGTGAGAAAATATTTAGCACTCATGTTGTCTCCAATAAAACATAACAAACCACATGGAGATAAAAGGTGCATTCAATTTAATAGGAGACACAAATGTTTTGGTTTTAAAATGTCATGCTCTATTCCATATATTGATCATAATTCATATACAAAGACTTAATGTTTTGTTGAAGTAACTACAAGAAACATAGATTTTTTGGTTCTTTGCACTTTCTTATGCATTACATGGTTAGCTCCTATGCATGTTTATTAGCTACATAGATGTGACATCCAATAATAGTGAATATAGTGTGGAAATTTTTTTCCTTTTCTCATTTTCTCTAAATTTATAATTTTAGCAAAAACTACTGTCTCCCAAACTAAAAAAAAAATTAAAATATAAAAAAAGGAAAAAAAAACATTTTCTATCTCGATGAATATATAAGATTCCAAACAAATAAAATTTTCAATATTTTTTTATCTCACATCCAAAAAATGTGGTCTGGAATTGTGAATTTTTGCATCCTTTTTCCAAACTTCCTAGAATTTATCCAAATGATTCACTATATATTTTCCTCTCTACCTTGTTGAGTCACTATCAAAAAATTCTTTAGCAATAATGCCTCTATGAAGGAGTACCACCTTGCTCTTCAAATATCAATAATTTTTCCTTTTTAGAATTATAGAAGACAGTTGGCCATTGGTCCTTTATAACACTTTTATAGGTCTCATCACCTTCAACTTACCCCTAAAGTTTCAAATGAATAAGAATATATTTTCTCTTGCAATCGAAAAAATAATATTTTCTCTTCACATAATTTTTTTTTTCTTTTTAAATAAGATGAACCATCATCTTTATAATGTGTCATAGCATGGGAGCATTGATGTGGTACTAGTTTCCACCTATATATCTCCTAAAATCGAAGCCTCCTTCTCATACCTTCTCATTTCTCTTTCCTTTTTCTTTTTTATGGGCTTGAAGCATACCTAGTGATCCACCTCAAACACACCCATTAGAACACATAATTAATGTGGTCCCATCGCATACCTTTTACTTCAATGCACATGTTCATCACTATACTTAAAGATATAAAGTTGGGATTGTTTACGGGCTACCAAGTTGTGCCTATTCTAACTCCATTGATGGGTGCACATATCCATTATTTTTTACCTAATATTGATTACTAGTATGGATTAATAGTTTTCATGGATTTCCCTACTCATTAGTGTGTTTGGTCTTTTCACAGCTACTAAGGAAATTTTGGGAAAGGGCATGTGGCACAAGCGCATTGGTTATGGCTCAAACCATGCATTTTTATAACCATCTACATTTCATCTCTTAACTACCTTTACGGTCATGGT
This sequence comes from Pinus albicaulis, assembly GCA_034641835.2. Classification (NCBI taxonomy): domain Eukaryota; kingdom Viridiplantae; phylum Streptophyta; class Pinopsida; order Pinales; family Pinaceae; genus Pinus; species Pinus albicaulis. The sequence goes on from CM076570.1 coordinate 816,229,760, forward strand.
GTCCAAACAATGTAGCCTGGAAACCACACACACCTCATGTCCATTAAGTAAAGGTTTGGATCTCCATGTCAAACTCCACCACATCACCTATTATGTCATCAAACACCTATCCTCCATATGGATTCCATGTCATATGCCACATCGCCAATGACATCACCTATATATATATTTTTAAACAATTATAATTTTGAAGGAATTTTACTTTAGTAACAAAGACACTCTCTAACACAACTTATGCTAAACCAATCTATCTTCCTTTTCATTCAAATTGAAAAAATAAATTTGTAAAATATTCCTTTGATACCAAACAATAATTCACCGATCAGTAGTTACCTTAGGAATTCATATTATTCAAATGATTCTAGATCTATGATACCATTTTAAATAAATCAAGAAGCAAGCTAAATAATAAAAAAATTAGGAATTAGTACATAAAATGTCAACAAATTAAAATGCAATCCACTCTTAACATACATAACAGTAAATAGTAAATATTAAAATGGAAATATAATACATATAAATGAGAAAGAACTTATCTTTCTGAAATAGTTAGAATGGCTAGTTATAGACATTGAATATTCCACCCCACCATAGACATTGTTGCACAATCTCCCTCTCTCAACTCTAGGTCACATCTAAGGCTATGGATCCACAAGGATGGATGCTTAGGCCAACTCTAAGTCTCTAACTAGTATATTATCAAGCTATTCCAAAATATTTTCTCTTTGACAATCACACAAGAATTTTAATCTTTCCAACTCTCTCTCCTCAACATTGTATACAATGAAAAGAAAGGAATATATTTCTATGTGATTGATAAATATTTACCAAAACAATATTTTGTCGCTTAATTAGAAAATGACATGTCAAGTAAATAATTTTTTCCGTATTAGTGATCTAGGGTCCCTAGAAATTTGTATGTTATATTGAATTTTGCATGTTTTGGAATCCCCATTCCAAAAATCTTGGAATATGTCCAAATGTTCCACAACATATATTCATATCTACTTTGTTGACTCGTTGTAAAAGAATTCATTAGCAACAAGGGTTTCATTAAGGAGTGCCAACATGTTGCTCAAAAAACCCTATGTTGTGATTTCTAGAAATATAGAATAGAGTTGGCTAGTGGTGATATTTTACATTCTTATATTTATCTCCATAATTAATTACTCATGAATTTCATTTTTGTAACATGCCTAAAAAAAATAAAAATCTTTGGGCTCACCCAATTTGGATTTCTCATGAACACCTTACCTTAATGTATACAGTTACCTACGTATCTGTATTTTTCCCTAAGGTATGTTGATGTATATCTGAATCATTAATGCTTATCAATTTGTTCTTCAAGTTGTCAGGGTGACTTCCTTTTTAATTATGATACCAACTGTTTATTGTTTTTTTTTTTTTTTTTTTAATTATTCTACACTATCTTAGTTAACTTCCCTTGTAATTTAAGTGGAAGATATTATAACCCCAACGATTAACTTAAATTGAATTATTACATTGAACACGTTAATATAGGGTTCACCCATACTACTTTCATAGGAAATCATTCTCTACCGAATTGTCTTTGATTATATGTTATACATAAGGTCTGCGACCCTATCACTTCCGTATGCCTCTTTCACTTGACGGCTTGTGTGAGATCGTACATACAACATCGAATTGGTTTGTAACGATTCCCACAATTTTTATACAGAGAAAAATTACACTCAATGTGTCAACCCCTTTGAGGGTTTCGTCTCACGCTTGTCCTACATATCAATTGTCTCTTGTGTACTTCTCTACGATGATATTCGAGCACCATCACATTTTTCTCCATACGTTAAGTCTTCTGCCTTTCTCGAGAAGAGAAGCGGTACCTGGACATCGTTTCACATTTATTTACCTAGCTCAAATTCATTTCTTCTATCAAACTTCCATTAAATACCTTCGAGTGCCATTGATCTAACCCTAAGTTCAGGTACGCCTCTCGTAGATTTTTCCATCTGGATGGCATGGAGGCATTAGGGTTTGACGTTCTACTTAATTTGGAATTTCTCTTGTTACAACCTTCATTTTTTTCTGCGCGTCTCGTGGCTAGGGTTTCAACTTCGTGGTATCGATGGTCTTACCATCGAGTCTGCTTGGCGCACACAATCACTTGGTTTGCATACAGAAGCGAGATTCATAGGTAACACGTTCTCCCTATTACGCCATGCCTTGTTGAGTTTATTCGTGCCATATATCATATACAATTCTTATTATGATTGTGATTTAAATCTACAGGAGGAGTTTGAAATTTTGATTCTCTATTCGTGTATGTAATTAGGTCTGCCTACTGAGAGCGTTGGCGCCATAGCGGACTCATCATAGTTGTTTGAGGCATTTTTTCCGTGTGGTAATAATGTAATCCACATTCAGGGTTTGATTTCTCCTACGTTTGAATACAATGAGTCGAATGAGTTTTAGGAATCATTGTCATTTGATACTCATGGTTTCGTTTCCCCTTTCAGAGTTGGGAATTAACCAGAGAACGTTTTACGCTGTATTTCTCAAGGTAAATTGATATGTATATGGGCGTTTGTTAAATTCTAGTTGTATTTATATTGGATTATCGTTGCCATTTTTGATTTTTCGGTTTGGTTTCTTGTTATTGCAGGTGATTATGTTAATTCCCGCCATCATAACCTTCACTCTTATCATGCTCTTGTCACTTGTTCCAGTTTCACCCTAAGATGTTTGTCTTCATTTGTGTACTTAGGTTGGTCCCTTCGTGTTATAGAGAATTTGGATTTCAGTAGTTCGATATTCCCATATGTATGGATCGGCTTTGGTTCTAAATTTTTCGTCTGAGGTCTTTTAAAAATTTTATTTGGCTCGGGTGTTATGAATCCCGTTGCACCTCTGTAAATTTTTAAACGTATAATTGGGCTGTCTAAAATCAACTTCTCGGCCTTAGAATACGACCAAGCTTTTTGACTATGGAATACGTTCCAATATAGTCTGGTTGTATTATACTATTTTCCCTTAAGACTAATGCTCAGGAATTTCAATGCTTGGGCGAGGCCTATCAAATTCATTTGGAACACTATGTATCTATTTCATAATAGTATATATGGTTTCACATGTCTGTCATATTCACCATACACTTATTATTTATTTCCAGGTTTATCCAGTATTTCCACTTGATTGTTGTATATATATTAATTGATGGAAGTTTAATACACCACCATGACTACATACGAACAGAATTTTTGGGTCCCCTTTCTGCTATTTGTTTTTCTATGATGTCTGTACATTAACATATTTTTTATTTTTATGTGATATCTAGATAGATAGTTATAGTACTAATAATCCGTTTGTTGGCTTAATGGTTATGTATAATACTCCTCTAATAAGTACAATTTTCCTTTCAATGTATGATTAGAAAATTTAATAATATCCACCTGAGTACTTTTTATTTCAATTCCTGGGATATAGAGGATTACTATCAATATTCCTTCTTTTCCTTATGAGTACATTAGGAATAATAATTATAGGTTAATAAAACCATTAACAAAATTTAAATGGGTACTTTGCCAGGATACATGGCTTACATTTATTTCAACCCAATGGGATTTATTTAAGTTGTAACCCATTATGTTATTTCAGATAGCAGAATTTATGCGTCAGTAGGTTGTTTTGCTATTATACTTTTCCTGTTAGGTGTGCAGAATCTAACAGAGACTTTTTCCATTAGGGACATATCAATGAAATCTATCTTTCTGTTATAAGAGTTTCATTGTTAGCATATAATTTCAGTTCTATTTATATATTTTGGTTTTCTATAATATATCCCAGATGGTTTCATAATATGAGAATGTTTCTAGATAGGATTTCATTCTCTGCTTTGTATTGGCCAAATGTACATATTCATATCAATCTTGTAAATGATTTAACTTATCATTTCCATTTTCTTACTTTCTTCAATGTTGTGCAACTTTCTATCTCATGTACTTAATTCATGTAACAATAATTATTTATTTCTCAATTCATATTTTCCTTTTACAACAAAATGATTACAGTTTATCAACATGCACTTCAATAAGTTATCTCTGCAATTTCAGCATTGTTCTTAATCACTATAAACTCTTCTAAGTTCATAGCTGGTTTTTCATCTTCTAAGTTTATATTCCTATTTCATACAAAATTTGATTTATACTTCCACAGAAATAGACTAAAGTTACAACTTTAATGATTTATGGGAGTAGTATAAATCTCCAGATTTAAACCATTAGCAGTTTTGGAGCTTCTGGATGATTTTCCCCATAATTCCTATTCCTACAACTATACAGAATTGAGAGGATTAAGTTCTTCTAAATAGTTTTGTTAAATGTATCGAATACCAATTTCAAAATTTTTGAATTACAATAACATCTACAGTGGTTAACCATACTGCACAATAACAAGTAAATTTTTAACCATTCATAAAAATTGTGAGCATACCACTTCCGCAAATGACCAGTCCTCCCAACCTTAGAGTTCTTCTATCCCCATAACTCACCCCCGAGCTGAAATCATATCCCAGAACAGACCAACCCCAATCTATTCTAGAGTAACTTATTTAAGCTAATTCTCCCCAAAGCCTGTTTCTAATTCTGCATCTATAATTACAAGATGCTTTTATTCTTGTTTGCCTAGGCTTCCCTTATTTAGGGACTTTTAAAGTTGCTTTCTGATTTTCTAGCTTTTTAACTCTTCCCAACTACTCTCCACGTCATTGGGGAAATCTAGATTTTTCCTCAAAAATCTAAATTAGAAATAAATTCTTTCAAGTATTTTTGAAAGATTTTTGGGGAAAGTCTTAGCCTCTTTCCATACCTCATGGATTTGGCAAGTGATCTCAAAAATTTCATTTGGTCAATATGCACAGAAATAGTTTATTTATTTTTCATGATTAAATAATTAATTACATCCACACCATATTTATCCATTAGGGTCCACTCCCCTTTGGATTGAAGTTAAAATGTCTAACTTGAAACATAAAACAAGGGGTGTTACATATTCCCCCCTCTGAAAGAAAACACCGTCCTCGGTGTTAACAACTAAATACCAAAGTTCATTTTTAAAATAAATATGGCTATTTTTCCATCATCTTAGCTTCTCTTTCCCATGTAGCTTCTTCAACAGTAAAGTGCTTCCATTGCACCTTTACTCTTGCTACTATTCGGTTTCTCAATTCAATTTCTTCCCGCTCCAATATTTAAAGCGGCTCTAGAAGGAACTCCACTTTTGGCTCCACCTGTATCACATTCCAATCAACAATGTGAGAAGCATCATGTACATATATTTTTAATAACGAAACATGAAACACGTCATGAACTTTAACATGGGGCGGTAGGGCTAGCTTATAAGCTACTGGTCCCACCCTTTCTAACACCTCAAAAGGCCCACAATATCTAGGAGCCAATTTTGCACAACTTCCAACATAAAGTGTGCTCTTTTTTGGTTTAATACGAAGGTACACATGATCACCCACTTTGAACTCTTGATGCACTCTCTTCCTATCAGCATAGTTTTTCTGTCGATCTTGTGCAGTCTTGATGTTCCTCTGTATTTTTTTCACAATCCTTTCTATTTCTTATAGAGTGTCTGGCCCAAATACTAGTTTATCTTCAGGTTGGCTCCAACTTAAGGGAGTACGACACTTTCTTCCGTAGAGTGCCTCAAATGGACTCATCTTGATAGAGGATTGATAGTTGTTGTTATAAGAAAATTCGACTAAATGCAAGTAGTCTTCCCATTTTGATGGCCTATCCATCACATCCATTCTCAGAATATCCTCCAGAATCTGGTTTGTTCTCTCTGTCTGAATATCCATCTGAGGGTGATAGGAAGTACTAAAATTCAATTTAGTGCCCATGCCCCCAAACAAGCCTTTCCAAAAGGCGGCTATGAACTTACCGTCTCTATCTGAAATAATCATTTTTGGGACCCCGTGTAGCCTTACTATTTCTTTTAGGAACACATCTGCTACTTGGGCTGTCCCAAAAGTAGAGTTCACAGGGATGAAGTGTGCAGTTTTTGTTAACGTGTCCACCACAACCATGACTGAGTCATGCTGGTACTTTGTTCTGAGTAACCCGGTTATGAAATCTATAGAAACAATGTGCCAATTCCATTCTACAATTGGCAAGGGATTTAAAATACCAACTGGATGTTGATGTTCAACTTTGACTAGTTGACATTCCATGCACCGAGCTAAATAGTCTGCTACATAATTTTTTATTCCTGGCCAAAACAATTTATTTTTCAAGGCTGTAAGCATTTTCTGATATCCAGGATGTCTTGCATATGGCTGTTTATGACATTCATCTAGGATTTCTTTTTTCAAAGAATCCACATTAGGGATGTACAATCTGTTTTTGTAGCAGATAAGCCATTTATGGTTTTGAGTGTATTCAGCCATTTCTTTTTTCAGTATTCTCACTTGTAGATTCTCATAATTTGGATCTTGATCCGCTACCTTTTTAACTAGTTCCTCTAAATCAAAACTAGCACTACTCCCAATGCTACTTATGTTTTGGCAAGCATTTCTGCTTAGTGCATCAGAAATTTTGTTTTCTTTCGCTTTGATATGTTTTATGTCCATATCAAATTCACTCAAAAAAGATAGCCATCTGTCTTGTTGAGCATTCAAATCTGTTTGAGAAAAGAAATACTTGAGACTAATATGATCAGTCATCAATGTAAATTTTTTTCCAAGAAGATAGTGTCGCCACATCTTCAAGGCATGAATTACAGTAGCCAATTCCAGATCATATACACTGTAATTCTATTCATATTTCTTATGTTTCCTAGATTCATATGAAATAACATAATTTTCTTGCAACAACACTCCTCCCAATCCCGCTCTACATGCATCAGTACACACAACAAACTCTTTGTCAGGATCTGCAATATTCAGTATAGGGGTTGTAGTGAGTTTTAATTTTAGTTGTTCAAAATTGTTTTGGCATTTTCCAGTCCACTCAAATTTGGTGCCTTTTCTCTGTAATGAAGTTATGGGATATGATATTGCAGAAAATCTTTCCACAAACCTTCTATAATAACCTGCAATCCCCATAAATGACCTTACTTCTGAAACATCAGTGGCCACTGGCCATTCTCTAATAGCCTTTATTTTCTCAGGGTCCACATCCAATCCTTGTTCAGAAATAATATGCCCCAAATATTGAATCTTATCTTTATAGAATTCACATTTACTGAATTTGGCATATAACTGGTTTTCTTTCAAAGTTTTCAAAACTATCCTTAAGTGTTCTTTGTGCTCCTCCTCACTTTTTGAATAAACCAGAATATCGCCTATGAACACTAGTACGAATTTATCCAAGTACTTGTTCAAAACATTGTTCATTAAGCACATAAAGGTGGCAGGGGCATTTGTCAAACGAAAAGGTAGGACTACAAATTTGTAGTGACCATACCTAGTTCAAAAAGTTGTTTTACTAATGTCTTCCTCCTTAATTCTGAGTTGGTGATAACCAATCCTCAGATCAATCTTAGGAAATAGTGAGGCCCCTCTCACCTGATCAGAAAGGTCGTCTATTCTGGGCAATGGATATTGGTTTTGATTGTCAACTTATTCAATTGACGGTAATCAATGCACATTTTGAAGGTTCCGTCCTTCTTTTTCACAAACAGCACTGGTGCTCGCCAAGGAGATACACTCGGTCTAATGTACCCTTTATCTAGCAATTCTTGCAACTACATCTTCAACTCCATGAGTTCAGGGGGGCTCATCTGATAAGGGGCTCTAGAAACGGGTGTTTCTCCAGGCACCAAATCAATTGCAAATTCAATTTCTCTTTTGGGGGGAAGATGAGGAATCTCATCTGGAAAAACTTCTTTGAAATCTCTTATCACTGGTAAATTTTATAGCAGGTTTTTTTTAGGTTGCTATCCTAATTATTCAACATGTACAGCATATACTTGATATCCTTTTCTAGTTGTTCTTTTTAATTGCAGCGCTAATATTTGTCTTATAGAGATTGGTTTTGGTTTTCCTTTTAGTATAACGGGTCTTCCTTCCTCATCTATGCAATGCAAAGTTTTATCCCAACAATTCATCATAGCCCTTTTCTTTTCTAACCAGTCCATTCCTATCAGCAAATCATATGAGCCTAAGGGAAGAATGTTTAAATTTACTTCTATTTGAAAATCATTAAATTTACTTTTCGCTTGGTACTAGTAGGTAACTGGACCAACCAAGACTATTGGAATTTTTCAATTTTGAGATTGCATTTTTCTACAACTTGGGGACTAATGTAACTCAAAGAAGCACCTGGATCAATCAAAACTATAACAGATTGGTCAGCAATCTTACCTTCCATCTTGACCATAGTAGCCTGATGTTCTGCTTGTCGTTTCTCCAAGGTTGCACTGATAGTGGGTATGTTCTTAGCTATATCATTCACTGTGGTAGCTTCTCTATCCTTCAGAATCATTTGAATATTTCTGTGTGGAAAATCCCTCAACAGATGAGGTTCCCCACAGCCCCAAAATTTCAAAGGCTCCCACATTTTAACTTCTCCTTCCTTCTTATTATCTCCATCTATTTGTTTTGAACCAACTTGGGACTGGGTAGTTTGACTTTCCTTTGGTTTGTTAAATTTCTTTCGCTGATGATCCCTACCAAAGTTTTTCAAGTAAGCTGGTTTTTGTTTCTTTCCTTTAAACTACTGGTAACATAATATAGCTTTCCTCACCGCTTTGTCCATAGTTTTTGGATTATCGAACTCTATTTTCTCCTTGTACATAGCAGGAAAGTAGTTCAAAAACCTTTGTACATTTTCCTTCTCTTCACGAATGTAAGTGAACTTGGTGACAAACTCATCTATAGTGAGCTATCCCAATTTGAGTTCATGGAACTCCTTTTCTTTGTCATCATAATAAATTTCGTTCAAATAGCGGTTTTTAAACTTGACTTGGAAATCTTCCCAAGTCACTGTTTTTTCATCAATGGCATGGACCATTTTCGTCTCCTCCCACCACAAGGTAGCTTTACCCTGCAACTGGTAGATAGCTAATCTGGCCTTCAGATTGCTCTCGTATTCATAGACCTAGAAATACTTACTCATATTCAAAAACCATGCCTTAGCATCTTCCTCCTTCTCTCCATCATAGGAGGGAGGTTTAATTTTTCGGAATTCACCCTGTAATTCCTTCCTCTGTTTAGACTGATGTCTATTAGTGTCATCTTCCTCAGAATCATCTGAGAACTTGCCTTTATTTCTCTTTCTAGAACCTTCACCTTCTTGGCTATTCTGCGAGGTTAGTTCTCTTATTAGCTTTTCCTACTCCTCATTGGCTAATGACAGTCTGTCATTCTGGCTTCTTAGCTCAGCCATATACTGTTGCAACTTGTGCAACATAGCCACCAAAGGAGAGTTGGGATCCGGCGTTTTATCTTCATCACGCAGATCAACATAAATTTCATCTCCTTCCGCCATTGAATTTTCAATTCCAGTACCACTGTACACTAAACAAACAACATTAGTAACAAAACAAAAATAAATAAACAAAAAAATCCAAAATAACTTACATAGTGAGCACAACAACAACCCAGTTTTTTCTAACAGGAGCTCTGATACCATTTGTAACATGCCTCAAATTTTTTTTTTTTCTTTGGGTTCACCCAATTTGGATTTCTCATGAACACCTTACCTCAATGTATACAGTTACCTACACATCTGTATTTTTCCCTAAGGGGTGTTGATCTATATCTGAATCATTAACGCTTATCAATTCGTTCTTCAAGTTGTCAGGGTGACTTCCTTTTTATTTATGATACCCATTGTTTATTGTTTTTTTTTTTTAATTATTCTACATTATCTTAGTTAACTTCCCTTGTAATTTAAGTGGAAGATCTTATAACCCCAACAATTAACTTAAATCAAATTATTACATTGAACACGTTAATATAGGGTTCACACATACTACTTTCATATGAAATCATTCTCCACCAAATTGTCTTTGATTATATGTTATACATGAGGTCTGTGACCCTATCACTTCCGTATGCCTCTTGCACTTGACGGCTTCTGTGATATAGTACCTACAACATCGAATTGATTTGTAATGATTTCAACAATCTTTATACAGAGAACGATTACACTCAATGTGTCAACCCCTTTGAGCATTTCATCTCACACTTGTCCAAAGTATTAATTGTCTCTTGTGTACTTCTCTACAATGATATTCGAGCGCCAGCCCATTGTTCTCCCTACGTTAAGTCTTTTGCCTTTCTCGAGAAGAGAAGCGGTACCTGGACGTCGTTTCACATTTATTTACCTGGCTTGAATTCATATCTTTTATCAACCCACCATTAAATATTTTCGAGTGCCATTGATCTAACCCTAAGTTCAAGTATGCCTCTCGCAGATTTTTCCATCTGGATGGCGTGGATGCATTAGGGTTTGACGTTCTACATAATTTGGAATTTCTCTTGTTACAACCTTCATTTTTTTCCTGCACCTCTCGTGGCCAGGGTTTCAACTTGGTGGTATCGATGGTCTTGCCATCAAGTCTTCTTGATGCACACAGTCACTTGGTTTGCATACAAGAGCAAGATTCATAGGTAACATGTTCTCCCTATTACGCCATGCCTTGCTGAGTTTATTCGTGCCATATATCATATACAGTTCTTATTATGATTGTGATTTAACTCTATAGGAGGAGTTTGAAATTTTGATTCTCTGTTCATGTTTGTAATTAGCTCTGCCTACTGAGAGCGTTGGTGCCGTAGTGGACTCCTCATAGTTGTTTGAGGCTTTTTTGCCGTGTGGTAATAATGTAATCCACATTCAGGCTTTGATTTCTCCTGCATTTGAATACAATAAGTCGAATGAATTTTAGGAATCATTGTCATTTGATACTCATGGTTTCGTTTCCCCTTTCAGAGTTGGGAGTTAACCAGAGAACGTTTTACATCGTATTTCTCAAGGTAAATTGATATGTATATGGGCGTTTGTTAAATTCTAGCTATATTTATATTGGCTTATCTTCCCCCTTTTTAATTTTGGGGTTTGGTTTCTTGTTACTGCAGGTGATTATGTTAATTCCCGCCATCATAACCTTCACTCTTATCATGCTCTCATCACTTGTTCCAGTTTCACCCTAAGACGCTTGTTTTTGTTTGTGTACTCAGGTTGGTCCCTTCTCGTTACACAGAATTTCGATTTCGGTAGTATGATATTCCCATATGTATGGGTCGGCTTTGGTTCTATGTTTTTCATCTGAGGTATTTTAAAAAATTTATTTTGCTTGGGTGTTATGAATCCCATTGCACCTCTGTAAATTTTGTAAACATATAATTGGACTGTCTAAAATCAACTTCTCGGCCTTAGGATACGACCAGCTTTTTGACTATGGAATACGTTCTAATATATTCTGGTTGTATTATACTATTTTCCCTTAACACTAATGCTCAGGAATTTCAATGTTTGGGCAAGGCCTATCAAATTCATTTGGAACACTGTGTATCTATTTCATAATAGTATATAAGGTTTCACATGTCTCTCATATTCACCATACACTTATTATTTATTTCCAGGTTTATCCAGTATTTCCACTTGATTGTTGTATATATATTAATTGATGGAAGTTTAATACACCACCATGACTACATACGAACATAATTTTTGGGTCCCCTTTCTGCTATTTGTTTTTCTATGATGTCTGTACATTAACATATTTTTTATTTTTATGTGATATCTAGATAGATAGTTATAGTACTAATAATCCGTTTGTTGGCTTAATGGTTATGTATAATACTCCTCTGATAAGTACAATTTTCCTTTCAATGTATGATTAGAAAATTTAATAATATCCACCTGAGTACTTTTTATTTCAATTCCTGGGATATAGAGGATTACTATCAATATTCCTTCTTTTCCTTATGAGTACATTAGGAATAATAATTATAGGTTAATAAAACCCTTAACAAAATTTAAATGGGTACTTTGCCAGGATACATGGCTTACATTTATTTCAACCCAATGGGATTTATTTAAGTTGTAACCCATTATGTTATTTAAGATAGCAGAATTTCTACGTGAGTAGGTTGTTTTGCTATTATAATTTTCCTGTTAGGTGTGCAGAATCTAACAGAGACTTTTTCCATTAGGGACATATCCATGAAATCTATCTTTGTGTTATAAGAGTTTCATCGTTAGCATATAATTTCAGTTCTATTTATATATTTCGATTTTCTATAATATATCCCAGATGGTTTCATAATATGAGAATGTCTCTAGATAATATTTCATTCTCTGCTTTCTATTGGCCAAATGTACATATTCATATCAGTCTTGTAAATGATTTAACTTATCATTACCATTTTCTTACTTTCTTCAATGTTGTGCAACTTTTTATCTTATGTATTTAATTCATGTAATAAGAATTATTTACTTCTCAGTTCAGATTTTCCCTTTTCAAAAAAATGATTACATTTTATCAACATGCACTTCAATAAGTTATCTCTGCAATGTCAGCACTGTGCTTAATCACTATAAACTCTTCTAATTTCATAGCTGGTTTTTTATGTTCTAAGTTTATGTTCCTATTTCATACAAAATTTGATTTATACTTCCACAGAAGCAGACTAAAATTACAACTTTAATGATTTATGAGAGTAGTATAAATCTCCAAATTTAAACCATTAGTAGGTTTGGAGCTTCTGGATGATTTTCCCCATAATTCCTATTCCTACAACTATGCAGAATTAAGAGGATTAAGTTCTTATAAACAGTTCTGTTAAATGTACGAAATACCAATTTTAGAATTTTTGAATTACAATAACATCTACACTGATTAACCATACTGCACAATAACAAGTAAATTTTTAACCATTCATAAAAATTGTGAGCATACCACTTCTGCAAATGACTAGTCCTCCCAACCTTTGAGTTCTTCTATCCCCAGAACTCACCCTTGAGCTGAGATCATCTCCCAGAACATACCAACCCCAATCTGTTCTGGAGTACCTTATTTAAGCTTCTGCTCCCCAAAGCCTGTTTCTAATTCTGCGTCCAGAATTACAGGATGCTTTTATTCCTGTTTGGCTAGGTTTCCCTTATTTAGGGACTTTTAAATCTTCTTTCTGCTTTTCCATCTTTTTACCTCTTCCAAAATACTCTCCACGTCATTGGGGAAATCTAGATTTTTCCTCAAAAATCTAAATTAGAAATAAATTCTTTCAAGGATTTTTGAAAGATTTTTGGGGAAAGTCTTAGCCTCTTTCCATAACTCATGGATTTGACAAGTGATCTCAAAAATCTCATTTGGTCAATATGCACAGAAATAATTTATTTATTTTTCATGATTAAATAATTAATTACATCCACACCATAACTATCCATTGGGTTCCACTCCCCTTTGGATTGAAGTTCAAATGTCTAACTTGAAACATAAAACAAGGGGTGTCACAATTTTAATATGATTTTTTTTTTCTCTTGTTAGGGCCAAAATAACATGTTGGCTTTAAACATATGAAAAAAAATATAGGCCATCAACTTGTTAGTATGGGAACATCTTGATGTGACATACCACATGGCCACATATGTTGTGCTATTGTGCACCTATACACCTCCTATAAAATCATGTCATCACCCAAGACACCCTAATGTCCAATCAACCCCAAGCTCCTTCTATTTTCCGTCTCTATTTCATTCTCTTTTTAGTTATTTTTTTGTGGGGAAAAACCATATGAAATTATTGACCTCGAACTCTTCCATTTTCTTATTTTATTTGTGTCATCCCATCTAATTCATTTTTGTTTAACAAAAATTTTCCTAACTATAGCCTAAGATCCATAATGGTAATTTACTATAAGCTACCTAGTTGTTTCTAATTTAACTCCATTGGTGGCCACACATATCAATTGCTATTAAAAAAAACTAAAGGAAAAAATACATTATGGGTTATGAAGTAAATCCCTACTCACTAGTTGGTTTAGTCTTGGAAACTCTTACCAGGGAAGTATTGGAAAAGGGCATGCAACACTATCCCGTTGACTTACGTTTTGAAAAATACCTACATTTTCTCTCATAACTACCCTTTTAGTCATGTCACCAAAACATTATATCCCTACGGCTTCACATAAATGATGTCCATGGGGAAAATATTGGCACCTCCATTTCATCCTATAATACATAACCTCCCATGTCATTTCACATATGTCCTCTATGGGGCTTCCATCTAGTTTTCCTCATCACTAATGCCATCACATGTATAGAAAATTTTAAAATATGTCTTATTTACAAAAAATTCTTTAGTGATAAAGGTAATATCTAAGTAAATCTATGTTAAAATAATTTCTTTATTCTATTTATAAATGAATAGGACTTGAGTGTTGTAACGTATCTTTTTTATAGTAAAATATGATTTACCCATCATCAAGGACCTTACAAATGCATATTTTCCAATCAATTCCCAACATGTGATACCATTTTTAATAAATCAATAAACATGCAACATAACAAACAACTCACACATTAATCAAGAAAAAAAAACAAATGCGAACTCCTTAATATACAAAATATTAAACATTAAATAGCAAAATAGAAATGTACTACATATATATTAGAGAGCACTTATATTTATGAAATAGTTACAATGATTAGAGAGCACTTATATTTATGAAATAGTTACAATGATTGGTTGTAGAAGTTGAATGTTCCACCCAACCATAGGCCTTTTAGTTCCATATTTCTTTGAAGAATAGGTCACCGATGAGCTAAGGTTATGAATCCATGTTAAGTCACTGGAGATTCTCATTATAAGCGATTACAAACTATTGTTTTTCTCTTACACACAAAACAATCCAAAATTTTCCACCTCTCTTTTCTCATCATCCTACACATGTTTAGGAGATGAATAATCTTCTTTATAATGCATTCCCTCAACCTATTCCACTTTTTTCGAAGGCTGTAGTATAGACTAACTAGAAAATATCAGTGTTGGAAATTGAAGGGAGTCCTAGCTATGGAAATTTCTCCTAAACAACCACCATTCTCATGCACACATGCATCATTATCCTTACTCATATAATGAGTAATTACATAGAATTAACTACTATAGACTCTATAAGTGCCTAGATTTGTTCCATGCATAAATTAAGAAGAATAATAAATGAAAAATACCCCTCACAATTAAAGGTATAATTAAAGTATGCATGCCCATAATCATTCTTTGGCTTTCTAAAAAAAATCCATCATAACCACTTTCTCAATGGTAAATTCCAACACTAGGAATAATATAATACACTAATTGGATTAATCGCCTTCACTCCTAATTTTGTTAACCCTTATAACTTTATACTTATTTTAGATATTAAATTACTAAATTCTCATCATTTATCCTACACAAATAAAGATTAAACTTAAGTAAGACTCTACCAAGAGTGGAGAAGGATCAAATGTTTCAAAATGTAAAAACATTTTTGGGCACAAAACTTAAGGAAAGATTTGCACGTGAGAAATTTGTTTTATTTCATCACTTAGAAAATCATGGATCTATGATAATTCTTAACAATACTATTTATATTATATAAATTTCACAAGATTATGTATAATAATATTCTCATTTTTTATTTTACAATTTAATCACTATAGAATATTCACATAATTTCAGTAGTGTTGAGTATAGAGGGTTTAGATATATCTTATAGTTAATTATAACCAATTTTTAATTTTAATTAAAAAGGCATTATAAATTAAATTGAAATAAAATATTTTGATTGTCAAATGAGTTAAGGTTTTTGGGCATGTGACATTGATAAGCCATGGTATTGACCCACGATATTGTAAAAAAAAACTTATTTGAGAGTTAATAATATCTATGGTAAAATAAGATGAATATCCATGCTTAAAAATCTTTTTATATTATAGGTATTATGTTCTTATTAATTAAATTTAAATATGGTCAATAAATCATTATTTTAATTTATATGGTAAAATACATGTTAACCTATAGTTAAAATTTGTATGTTATATATTTTGATATAATTATTTTACCTAAAAAATTATGAATAATTTTATTTATAAAAACAAAATTACAATATAACAAATTAAATTTTATTATTTTTAATAAAATATCATTAACATTACAACATCTCTCTTATAATAAATTTTATATTAATTTTTATTTTTTAATTGAATCTTGCATATACTTACACCACTACATTACCTTATTCTAAACTGCAAAACATATCAAACATATATATATATATTATATTGGTAATCCAAAATCACATCACACTTTATAAAGATCACAGTAAATATTTCATCATCACTTTTTCGGAAATTTGAAATCACGACCCTACTCATGAGTTGGAATTTCTAAAATTGATAATTACGCATTGGGATTTTAGCCTATTCAGTATGGACGCAACTGTTCGAATTTACAACTCAATCAATGTATAGGTAAGAGTAATGCTATCAGTCACCATTTCAACCATAGTTAAGAGTAATCTATCAATCACCATTTCCACCAAAGCAGACGCCATATAGTTAAACTTAGTGTTACGGCCTCACAAAATGCGAGCTGTATTTCAAGCTTCCTTAAGAGGGGCATTTCCAAGGTACATACATGGCCATATTTGTCCGAGTGCGCGCATATATATATATATATATATATATATATATATATATATATATATATTCGCGGAAGGAATGACTAACAATAATGGTTATTATAACATGCTTCCCCATCAAATCCAAAGATGTGAGGCAATTTCAAAAGTCACTGCTCGTTGTTTCCTCGAAATGAAACACAGCATTAACTTGTTCAGAAATTCATCGAATTTTAAAAGAAAATCTTCGTTGTTTATTCGAAACGAAAGACAGCATTAACTTCATCACAAATTCATCGAAAAGGACATTCATTGTCTACGCGCACAGAAGGCTACTTAAAACACGGTTTTGAGGACACGTTTGAAAAGGGCTTTTAAACGAGGCTACAATTTAAGTTGAATGGAATTACCGTTAAAAAAAAATTCAACAAATCTGATGGTTGGAATGTTTATAAAAACACAAACTGATTCTTGGAGTGTTCGATAAAAACAAAAACACATATGGTACTCAAAGTCTTCAAATTTCTTTAATCTAGATTTTCAAAAATTTCGGCTAAATTTTGTGAGAATCATGTTGAATCTTTCTCATTTTCAACTTCTTAAATTTTGATTTTCAAAAATTTCCAATAAATTTTCCATGAATCATGCTGAATATTCTATTGTTATCCAGGCGAAATAGTGGACTGTTTAGGCTGCCTTTTTGAAAAGTACTTTTGAATGTTTGATAAAATAAAGTTCCTCGCTTTACTCGTCGAGCATTTTCTTGTCGTCTTCCCATTTCTTCGAAGCTAAGAAACCTGGGGATACCTTGACGTTCAAGAAATTCGGCCAAGTATATCCCGGCACCACCGTCGTTAACATATATATTTACATGTGGCTGGGCGAGGGAACTCATGACAGCGGTTCTTCAGGAAAATAAAAATGGACATGCTGGAAGAAATATACGACGATGGGGACGTGCAGCGAGAGTTAATGGACGTTCCAGGCTTCAGATTCTATCCCACGGAAGAGGAATTGCTTGCCTTTTATCTGGAGAAAAGAATCCAATGCGACTATCCACTGGAAATCGATTTGATCATACCAACCTTGGACTTGTATCAATATGACCCCTGGCAGCTCCCACGTATACTTCACACTCTCGCTTTCCCCTATTTCAATTTAGTAAAAAACAATCAGGAATATTAAATGGTGCACTCTTACTCTTGCAGGTTTGCCTCATGTTGGCGACAGACAGTCGTTCTTTTTCGTGCCAAGAATTCAGGGTAAGTCATGCGCTCGGCCTAACAGATTGACGGTGTCTGGTTTCTGGAAGTCCACCGGTTCAGACAGAGCAGTTCGCAACGAGCTGCTTCACTGCATCGGTATAAAGAAAACTCTGGTGTTTTATAAAGGAAAAGCCCTCGGCGCGCAGAAGACAGAGTGGATCATGAACGAGTACAGGTTACCAGATGTCAGCTCTTCCAAAAACAAGGTAGATTTTCCCATCGTTTTTCAGTCTTCTGCTTCATATGTCACCCGGAACGATTGAACTATAAATAAAATGGACATGGCAACCTCCTTTATGCTTTATTCCATTACTATATGTTATTAAAGCCATGTTTGCGATCGATGTTTACTGTTTGTTTTGAGAGAAGTGAGGTTCTCTGTCAGAGTGGGGATTATCTCGCTTCTCTGTTCTCGTGCAAAGTTACTGAAGGAATGTAAGTTGGCATGTGCAGAAGAAGATCGATATGGTGTTATGCCGGATATACAGAAAGACTGCTTCCCGAAAATCGATGGAACAATCTGCAAAGCCTAATGACGTTGAGAAAGAAGATCCAGCTTTTTCAGCTGGGGACAAATATGAAGAAAAACTGTCTAATTCATTCACTTTTAATGGCAGCTGCCAATTATCAAATTCAACACGAGAAACCGGAACTTCTTCATTGCATTCTCGGAATCAAGAGGCAGTCTGTTTTTCTGATCTAAGTAAAGCGAACGATGAGACTAGTTTCGTTGAGTGTCTGGAATCGGTAATGTTCTGTGAGGAGACTAAAGCAAGTAAGCAACAGCACTTAGAGTTGCCCACGCTGCCTCTGGATTGCTCGTTTAACGATGAGCTGATACCGAGTCCATGGCCAGACATTATAAATGAATGGGCACCTTATTGCCTTTTGTCTACCCCATAGACATACAAATTCGTAATATCATATTTGAAAAAGTGAAATCTTTTAATATTCTAAGATCACGAGTTATATTTAGAATGTTATTACTCTACTAAATATCTTGAAATCTAAATTTTGATAACATTATAAATTTTAAGGACATTGTAGAGTTTATAAGTATTTTTATTTTGGTTTTAGTTATTTGGATAAATTAACTTATTTATAATATTTAATTTTTTTTTCCTTTCATTTTTTTCTACACATTTAATAATATTTTTATTATTATTTAGCAAAATGATGTCATGTTTTCTTTTTCTTTTATCTTTAAGTAGTTTAGCCATAGCAATAGAGTTTTAAGAAAAGTATGCATTCTTTCATGTTGTTTAACTTTTTATTTCACATTAAATACCTTCTTATAAGCATGTTTTTAATGAGCTAGACTTGTTTTTATTATTATGATAAGATATGAATATTTCCATTAATTTTGAGATTATAGTTTATAAAATGGTTATTGAACTATTCTATCTTTCTCCATTATTTAGAGATTTTATCCTAAAATATTATACCCTTATAGAATAATAAGGTTAAGAAGAGGATTTTTGTCTATCCAATATTTAAAAATGTCTTGTTTGACAATTGTTTTCAATTCCATAATAATTTTCACCATCTATTTATATGATTCCATTGAGCTTGTGATGTATATAGATTCTAAGATATTCATATGAAGGAAATTCCTCGAAGAAAGTATCATAAGTAATCTTATTGGATTTAATTTTCATGAAATTAATTGTCATGATTAACAATTAATCCCTTGGAAAATTCTTACAAGTTTTTGAGGATAATAAGGAATCCTCCCCAAAACAACAATCCTTGCCAAAGGAAGAAAATAAGAGTGATGACTATACTATATAATTAGGCCAATACAACCTTATTCTTAGAAATACTATTCTAACTTAAAAATGTGTATTCCAAGAAAGGTAGAGACAAGGGATACTTTGATATTGCAATTAATTTATTTTTACCAACCTTCAATGGTTCTATATGTATGGAAATAATATTCTCATACAACCTTCTCTCAACATAAGCCTTTATCTCTTCCGATCTATTCGAAAATATTTTCAACACCCCAAGCTCTTAATCCCCTACAAATATTGTTATTGTTATTAATTATGTTAATTATGATTTGTACATGTATCTAAATGTAAATGGATTGAAAGGTAAACAATAATTGTAAGTATTCTTTGGCAATAATAACGAAGAGGTGGAACATTTCATGAACCATCCAAAGCCATGAGAGGGGAGGGAAACCAAGGCAAAAGGGATGTATGGAATTACTTGCTGCTAATAAATTATTGATTGAGACAAATAATCATAAGCACTAAGATTTCTAGCAATCTCCATTGGATTTCACCCAGAGTGTCTCATCTGATCTATGGGCACAATACAGTTCAAAGACTTCTCATTTGACCATGATGATTATATTTTACATGAAATGCATGAAGGAAGAAAGGAAAGAATGGAGATCAACACTCATGAGGTGTGAGAGACAAAGAGAAGCATATGTTGGTGTAAAAGCTAAAGAAGGATGTGGGCATCCATAAGCATGAGTAAAGGAGGCTCTCGGGTGGATATAAAAATGAAAGCATGAGTATTTTGAGATAAATGAATATTTATTTGAATATAATCCACACGATTGGTGAGACAAACCAACATTGTAGCCTTTAATGTCAACCATAAATTGATCATGGAATTTTTTGATATAAGAAAAAAATCAATAAGGGAAAGCATGGAGGTACTACTATGGTTGGAAAATGACTCCCTTCTTGGTATGCAAACCCATTAAGGAAACAATATGAATGATAATATTCCTTGGCTCAGTGGGTGGAAGAGTAGCATATCAATTTCTATGTGGATGGAGTAGAATGGACTTCATCCTTATACCAATAATGACCTAAGAGATAATTTCCCTCTTTGTGTTTACTATGTAGAGAAACTGAAAAAAAAATTGTAATAGTTTGACAAATTCTAGGTATAGTGGGATTTCAAGAAAAGATGATGAGTTTAATTGAACAAAAGAGAATGGAATTCATGGATCCACCATGTAATGCTGAGTGATAAATTCCCTCGGCGCTTGGCTTCATGATCTGCCTTGAGGGTGGCTAGCTACAAAGGATAGATTAGATCGTTGAGTATACAATGTAGTGGGACATGGCTCAAAATTGATTATTGCAAGAAGCATTTCTATTGATGTGATAAGTGCCCTTATGGAATTTGAATTTATTATGTAATACATATTAAATGAAATGAAAATGATCTCGATAAATTGTGTATATTTATGTACATGTATACTAAATAGACATTCTAGTCTCTATGTTAGTTGATCGTGGTTTGAAGGGGTAAATATGGCCATGATAATTGTGATATTCTTATTCCTTGCTATGCATTTAATTTTCTCTTAATATTGTTTTCATTTCAAGCATGGGAGTGGGACATACATAGTCTTGGTTATATTTAATGTTTATGTTTTGATATGTATTAATTGATTAAGATTTTATGGTCTAAAAGATAAGGGATGCTAATCCTTCAACATATTGGAAAACTAGTATGGTTCGTTGGTTGCGCAAGTCTCTTAGTGTGTCTCAAGCAAGGGAGATTAATCTTCTCTAGATAGGCCAATAATTTCTAAGTCTCATGTGATGATCATAATTTGTTATTAGATGTAAGAGTAAAATACTTGAATGTAAAGTGATGACTCAAAGGTAGGAGTCTTCACAAAACATCTAATATTAATGATTATAGAGTTAACTAAAAAAATCTTGAGCTTATTGGAAGTTTGCTAGAATATTTGATGTGGGTTTATCTCGACTTCACTAGGCTAGTTAAGGATTTGAACAACTATGTTGTAACCTATCCTCAAATAGGGAAAGACAATGAATGATGGCCTCTTTGAATCATTATAGAAAGGCCTAGAAAATGGTTATGGAATGAAGGCTTTTAGATGACTCTATAGGATCATTAAGATATCTCTGTCATTAAAAATATTATGGATAGTTCAATTACCTATATAATTCCATTTGAATCCTCACTATAAGATAACAAATTCTCATTGCAAGCCTACTTTTCCTTAGATATTTTATGTTTTGAATTTAAAACTTTTGGGATTGTAGATTTTTACAGAAAAAAAATGGTCTCATGGGATACTAGGAGGCCATGGTTATGAAAAACCCATAAGAGGTCTTAAGTGCAATTGATAAACAAACTAGTCTTTGGTAATTGGTATTGAATTTAGATTTCTAGTTACTAGTGGCGTATTGGGATAAATGTTAGATACTAGAGGAATGACTGAATATCATAGGTAAGTGTAAATTGTAGGATGTACTACTAGTCAAAATGTATTTAGAAATTCATGTCTTTTCATAGATATGTGTTTTCGTTTATTTCCATTAACTTAATCGAGCAAGAGTCACTAAATAACGTCTTAGTTTCCATAGTGGCCTAATGGATTGATTACAAAGATGTAAAATAATAGAGGGATGGATTTATGTTATCTTATTATCTATTAACTAGATAGGTTTATGTGAACAAGAACATGGTAAATGATTTATGGTTCCATGGTGGTTCACTAACCAAACTAGAGAGAAAAATGAGAAAAATGACCAAATAAAGTTAGAAAGTATGACACTTATCAAGTGTTGGAAGTATGATGCAAGGTCCTTTCAAATTAAAATTATATCAAGATCCATATATGACACTTATTTTACCTAACATCGACCTTTCTGCCTCAACTCTCTCTTAGCAGTATTTTCTCTATGAGTTGAGGCGATGGACTCCTTGTTCGACTCTAACTCTCTAACTAGTACAATTATCAAGATAAATTACAAATCTCTCTCTCTCTCTCTCTCTCTCTCTCTCTCTCTCTCTCTCAGACAAATAAAAAAAAAATAGATTTTTTCTAGCTCTCTTTCCTAGTCCCTTTGTACCACGCAAAGAAAAGAGTCTCCTTCTTTGTAATGCAGTCCCTTCAACTTTTCCTCTTATCTCAAGGGAAGTAGTATAGAATGTCTAGGAAATTTCAACATTGAAAACTCAAAGGAATATTATGCATGGATAGTTCTCCTAAATTGTAATATTTTTCATGCATAGAGATATCATTTTCCTTACCCAGATAATCAGTAATCACACACAAAAAACTAACATTACCTCTCTACCTCCCTAATCTTTATTCCATACCAAAACTAAGAAGAAGAATGAATAAAAATATCCCTAAAAATAGAAAAATATAGTTAAAATATACATATATATAACACACCATGTGGGTTTCATGATGTTTTCATAGACACTTTCTCAACTATTTTCAAAACTCAATATGATATAATATAATAATTGATTTCACCTCTTAAAATCCCCCTCTTATAAAAACTTAAACCTATATAGCTATATCCTTATTCATCTAATAATACATTTATTATCTAGTTCCAAAACAATTTCCACATATAAAACATATATTGATAATCCAATATATAATTAACATTTATTAACTTGTTCCACAACCATTTCCTAGTTCCACAACCATTAATTAATTCCATCAACATAGTTAGCTATTTTTTTCTCACCTTCCCCATCCATGGCCAAACATAGTGGACCAGGATCTCTATGGTTCAACATGGTCATACATTGACATTTATTTTCAACATGGGAAACCATAATCTATCATACAAAACTATGGTCAACTATGGCCAAACTTGTTAAACCATGTTCATCATGCTCGACGAGAGCCCTTGATAGTAAAAATCATCAACCATATTCAAACATGGGAAACCATGTTCAAATATGGTCAATTGTTGTCAATCATAATCTATCATCATAGAGCACTGCTTGATTTGGAAAAACATTTTCATCCATTGTAAACGTTATGTTGACCGTAATAAACCCTTGTCAACCATATTTGAACATATTTAGATATAATCAATTATATTCAACCATTATCTACTAATCTTAACCATGCACACCAACCATCATGTAGCATAAACGCATTAGTAAATGTGCTGATGTACACCAATTAGTGCCATTTTCCACCATTTATGCACCAATCAACGTATTAAAATGACATTTATTGAGGTATATGAAAATATTACAAACATATTCCTAGCATCGTAAACCATGGGAAAACATGTGCAACCATGGTCTAATGGTGAACATGGTCAATCACAGTCAACATGCCCATCCATGGTCATCCATTGTGAAAATGATCATGTAGAAATTATATAACATATGCATGTATATATCCAGATTCTCCTGACCTAACAATATTTTATGTTCTTTCTAAATACATAATCCTTCCATTTTTAATATTTTGTAAAAAATTAAAACTCAATTGCAAACACATGAAGCAATAAAAACAATCGCACATAACACAATTGTTTAACGGGAAATCCTGAAGCTAAAAAACCCAACTATCATATATTATGTATCATGGAGATCATGTAACAATCTCATACAAATCTTATTACATCAAGCTCTTAGCACAATCAATCGTCACACACTAATCAGAAGAAATCTACAAATCCATGCACTGATTTCTTGCCACCTGATAGCCTGCCTCCACTGTGCAATCCCTAATGAAGAAGACCCCTGAATGAATTCAAATTGGCCTTGCCTTGACTGTGCAATACTCATTAGAAACTCCAATATGTGTGTGATGCAATCAATGCATCACTATAGTCACAATGAATAATGCATCTTACCCTTTCACCTATCTCTCCACTGGCTCTCCACTGGAACTGACATGCACTATAGTTAACTGATGTTTTTGTTTAGTTGATTAATGAGTTATTATTTTTGAATTAATTAACTAATTAATTCACTCCACTCTCACTAGTGTATCATTCATTTAGACTAGATACAACTAGCTCAACTGAGTTTAACTCCATTTACTGAGTTAAACTGAATAGCAACTCCATGAAATACTCTTCCAAATCTGTCATAACTTTTCCACTTCAGTTCTAACTGAGTCGTCCATGCATGAACCACCAGTAAACCCTAGGAATTTCATAATTCCTTCATCCCACTGAAATTAAGTGCTCCAAGAGAATAAGTTGATATTTAGAGTCTTATTATTATTTAGTGCTAATAATAATCGACACTTCTATTTTTAGATCGACGATCTATAAACATACTTCACCCAATATTCTAAAAACATAATTTCATCTATTTTTCCAACTTGAGCAACCATCCACAAATAACATCCTGCAACTTCTGAAATATGATCACCGTGTCTAAAAATAGACATATTCTAAAAATAGACTTACATCTAAAAATAGCCTACGGGCCCACTTAGTGAAGGTGACTGATTTTCGCTAAGCTCATCATCTTATTGAATCTCAGCACTCCCTCTCAACAATATAGGGATTATCCTTCACCCCGATCCTGCCTCTATGGTATTCGAATTTGGTCCTGGTGAGTGCCTTCGCTAGAATGTCTGCATCCTAATCTTCCGTAGGAATGTACTGAAGCAACATGATCTTCTGCTGCACACAATCTCTGATATGATTGTTAGCACTCAAATCTACCTTAGGCTGAAATAAGGTAAAACTCAAGGCTACATCAAACCACGCTCAGCCTCGTAGCTAGCCCTACGAGGACAGGAGAGGGCTCTCTTCGGGTCTATCTCGGCAAAAGGTTTTCAGAGGGGCTGAGATGACTTATAATGAACAATGAATACGGATTTTAGGCTAGTAAAGAGATAGGAAAGTTTGATTTTGATTTTTTGTTTTTTGTTGGAGAAATGGGAAAAAACAATTTTGGGTTCGGGGATAAGGCCAGATTTTTGTAGAATTCGAGTTGGGGCGAGGTAGGCAATAGTATTGATGCTTTTGATCAGATGTATGGATGGATCAGAATGAAAAGGAGCTGAAGAGGGCAAGGGAGAACATGGCATTGTGCAATGCATATTCATGCAACCTCAAACTGATATAAAAGGGAGGAACATCACTGTCAGGGGACTCACCATCTAAAGCAGGCCCGAAAATCAATTCTGGCTTATCATCTTCAACATTTACCGTGTCAAACATTGGATCAAAATTCAGAATTTTGGCGACTTGACCTCGGTAGCTGCTGTTCTTCATAATTTCTGTCAAAGGAATAGATACTTTTAATTTGGAAATTTCATTTTCCAAACTAAATGCTGAAACTCTTTCAACCTCTTTGACCGGAAATTCCTCCTTTTCAGCCTTATCCTTCATTGTGTTTGGCTGATTTGCCTTTTCTGCTGATGATGATTTACTAGCTACGGGATCAATTGTCTCTTTTCCTTTTTTTTGTGGTATAGGTGAATCCGTCTTTGGTGCTGAAGCTTCTTTTCGTTTCTGAATTGGATTTATGGGCACATCTCAGTTTCTCATTTAGTACTGCTTCTATTGAGCGGACAAAGCATTCAGATATCCTCTTTGGTATTCATCTCATTCTTCCTCTAGATCTGCATCATTTGCTAAAATGAAATCCTCATCTTTCTGTGCAGCTGAACTTTCCCCATATTCTTCATCCTCAGTGATGTAAATAGGCAGATCATCGGGAGTAAAGAAATGGTTTTTCTCACCTACTACATCATCGTCATCGTCTGAATCTTGACTCACAAAATTCTGCAAAAGAGGAGTTTTAATCTGTTGCTGGGCTGTCAGCTCTTGTGCTCTCTGTTCACGCTGCTTAATTCTAAATTGTGGCTGCTACTGGCCATGGTAATTGGGGTTACGAATCTGCGTTTTTAGTTTGTCAAGCGTCATTCTTTTGAACATTTTTTCCATCTCACGTAGCAAGTGTTGTTCGGATGCAGATGTGGAAGCTTCTTCTTTTATGGTCACTCTTTTCTCTACTTTCAACCAGGCTCTCTTATCATTCAGATTCGCCTCAACACTAACATCAATCTTCTGCATATCTTCTAAGGTAGGCGGATCTCTGTCTCGTAGTGAATAAGCCATCTCCGGATCGAAACCATCCGGGAATTTAAGAAGAGCTGACTTTCTAGATGGTCTCAAGTCATCTGGAATTGCATTATACACTGTATTGAATCTGATAATATAATCTTGAACGGACTCACCAAGATTACGCTTGATGCTGGTATACTCTGAAGTAATCTGCAGCGGGTCTTTTTTCATCTCCCATCGATCTAAAAATTGTGTATGAAGCTCTTGTAATGTATTGATACTTGCGGGCTGTAGAGCTATGAACCATTTACGAACCTCACCTCCAAAAGTCTGGGCAAACAACGTCATAGACACATTTTCTTCATCTATTTCATGCAGATCCAAGAAATCTGTCATTCTGACAATATGCTGCTGGGCGGATATACTATGTGGCGTGCCATCAAATATTGGTATCTTGCTCTGATAATCAGTAGGCATGGGGTCCAAATTTACAGATAAAACAAGAGGTGCAAACCTCGCAGCCATGGCTCTTGGCGGATTTATAATATGTTGTCTCAGAGAAATAGGAGGAATGGGAGCAGTAGGTGAACGAGGTGTATGCGGTGGAGACGGAGGAGAAACTACTGCTGATTGCTGATCAGAAATCTCAGGCTGTACGGGAATGGTAGGGATAAAGGGAGGTTCAGTGGGAATCCATGAACTAGATGCAATTTCAGATGGTCCGAGAGTTTGTGAAGCAGATTCAATGAATTCGGGAATGTTGGTTGCCACAATGGAATTTTGCAGATTCATAATATAATTATCAATAGATCTATTTGCTTGCTCAACTTCTAAATACTTGATGAACTCAGGATTGATAACGGTAGAACCAGTGTCACTTTCGGATTTGGTTTCAAACAATGATAACTCAAACTGATCGTCAAACTCAATATCATCAATGTATTCAAAAACAGTAGGGTATGAGTGAGATTTGACCAAAGTAATAATAGGGGCTTCTCGACGGAAAATTCTTGGGATTAGGTTGGGGTTTTCATATACTGGAGGCGGATTTGGATCAGGATTTGATCTGGTATGCCTTCTTGAAGCCAGTGTATTGATCTACTCGGGAAAAATTTCAAGGGACACAATCAATTATCTTCAGCCTATCGACTTCTAGACTCAATCATCCAAAGGTCTAGAACGAACAAGTATACTGGGGTGATTTTGCAAATAAAGTGCTGCATTCACAAGCTAACCGAAGATCGACTGAAGCAGCGTTTATCTACTTCCGCTTATGCATGGCAAAAACATTTCGAAAGCTACCTTGCGTGACTTCAGACTCCGTCTAAGACTCATGAAACAAACACATCAACAAGAAAACCATTGAGATTTTAGTCCCCAGTATGGTCGCCACTATGTTAGTGCTCAAATCTACCTTAGGCTGAAATAAGGTAAAACTCAAGGCTACATCAAACCACGCTCAGCCTCGTAGCTAGCCCTACGAGGACAGGAGAGGGCTCTCTCCAGGTCTATCTCGGCAAAAGGTCTTCAAAGGGGCTGAGATTACTTATAACGAATACTGATTTTAGGCTAGTAAAGAGATAGGAAAGTTTGATTTTGATTTTTGGGTTTTTGTTGGAGAAATGGGAAAAAACAATTTTGGGTTCGGGGATAAGGCCAGATTTTTGCAGAATTCGAGTTGGGGCGAGGTAGGAAATAGTCTTGATGCTTTTGATCAGATGTATGGATGGATCAGAATGAAAAGGAGCTGAAGAGGGCAAGGGAGAACATGGATCCTCTCCAAACTGGCGAAAACATGTAAAACTAAACAAATTTAAAGGTAGAGCACTGAAACAATGGATTCAACCTCATTTACTCATTCATTTAGTTTCAGAAGCATAAGAAGGGAATGGCATACATTAAACATGAAAGAACTTACAATAAACTAAGAGAAAACACCATCAAGAACTGAAAGCCACAAGAATCCCAACAGGTGCTGCAAAACCTCTGATCTTTCCTCAGCCAAAATATGAAAAATATGTACAATAGTGTGCCAAAATATTCCCAAGAGTCCAACCTATAGAATGTCTCAGAAATTACATCATATAGACCTCCTAACCCCTTCCCACACCTCTAGGGGTCGAATTCCTCCTTCTAGGAGTAGTTCCAACTAATTCTAAACAAGGAGCTAGAATATAGGCATCCAAACAACTTGCCTCTAAAAGGAAGGAAACTGATTCTTACATTTGATTTTTACTTTTTTAGGAGTGAATCATCTAGAATTGGTAAAAGTGAGTCCAAGTTACATGCCAACCATAAAATTACATCAAGACAACTCAAAAATTACATCCATAAGCAAAACTGGTCCAACTGGCCGAAATCCTGAGCTGGAAGGTGAAAAATTGACCAAAAATCTATATGCGTAGCGCGCCTGAGCCATATGCGTAGCGCGTCTTTCAGCCTACTTTTGGGCACTTCCTGGCATCCAAATTGAGGTCATGATATCTCGTTGGAAAGCCCTGGATGTTGGCTATCCAACCCAAGTGGAATTTCCCAATTTGGAGCTCATTTGCCCCTCCAAAACTTCATTCTCCCAGCAGTACTTCCTGCTGGTGAAAAAGGTGGCAAAAAGGTGGTTTTCATGGTGTTTTTGGGCCCTTTGATCATCCACAACTTGATGAAATGCTTCGGCCATACTGGAGCATGCATAACTTACCATGAAAAACACAAAAATATAAATTTTTCCTCCAGCAAGTGTCCCAATCATAAGCGAGCGCGTCGACGCGCTACTCGTATGGCTGAAAAATCTGTTTTGAGACCAAAATATTTCAAAATGACCAAAATTTCTCCGAATTTGCTCAAATTTGGAGCGAAGACCCTCCATCATGTATCATGCCCAGCCAATGAAGCCTCGGCCAAAATCCGGAGTGGATCAGGCCTCTTTCGCCGTTTTAGTGCTCTGCTCAACCTCCTCTTCAGAATCTTCATTTTTGCTTTGCAGACATGCATGCGGGCCCAATAATGACCTTTCATGTGAAGAAGCATGTCTTTGTTTCTATTGGCCTTTGCCAAAAATTTCTCCAGATGAATGTTAACATGCGTGAGGCAAGAATCTCGATCAGCCGGTGTCATATCACTAGGTCTCTTCCTGGCCAATTGTCGATCCTCACAAATTCGCCGCAGCTCTAAAAGTGTGTGCTCATCCTCTAGCTGTTTGTTACGCTGCTCCAGGTAGTTTATCACCCACTGAGCCCTCTGCAATTTCTCTTTCAGCGTGTCATTCTCAGCCTTTTGCTCCTGAATGATCTCTTTCAGTTTCGAGCTAGGAGAGCTCGCATCAACATCGATGAATGTGAAATCAGTGTCTCGACCGCCTAATGGGCCCTCATCGTGCATAGGCCTCTTGCCTCTATCCTGGATCTATACCTGTGCTGAAGAAGAAGGCGAGACCCCTTCCACCCTTGGTGGAGATAATACTCGCGCTGCTGATGAAGTCAACGAGACCCCTTCCACCCCGGGTGGAGATAGTACTCATCGTGTAGCTGCAAATAAGGCCCTGTGGCCTCGCTGGTATGTCACATACAATGGAGCACTGATATGCTCGATCTCAGGGATGTCCGGCTGATGTGAAGGCTCTCTCTCATCATGGACTACCTTGGGAGGCGGCTGTGGCGCTGTGAAGAAGTCACGAGAGATGAAATCCTCCCAAGTAATGCCCTGTTGTGTCAACTGATGTACCACTACGATCTCGATCAGCGTGTAATGATATATAATTCTATGCTACTGTGCTGGGGTCTTCTTCTGTACAAAAATCATCATCCTCTCTATGTTGCGATACATGAAGTATGGAATGTTCATCATACGTACCCTCGTGAAATGCATCAACAAACAAACATGGTACGCACAGAGACGCAAGAATCTGCCCTCGCAACTGAAATACCGAATGATGAGTTTCATCAATGGTGCAAACTCATCCTTCAGGAATCTGAAAGGAAAAAACCTGCTCAGGTGCCTCATAAACCAAGGTTTGATGTATGGCTCATAGTGGAATTTCTCTAACTGCTGACGTTTGTTCCATTCTTCTCCTATATTTGGTATCCCGGTGGCCTGAGCAATAGTCTCTGGTGACAGAATGAAATCTACTCCGGCGAGGTTTACACGACCATCATGTAAATGTAGAACAAATAGACAAGCTAGTTCACGATGATGCTGGGTTTGTGAAATCATCTCACAGTATTGGAAACATGACTGACGCTGAAAACAATCCATTGCAAGCGGGCAAGCCTGCAATTGAGCCAAAGAAGTAGGCTCCTCCCTGAGATGCTTACCACCTTTTCCACTTTTGTGAGACCTCCATGGCAGATTACCCTCTGCTGTGGAATCACTGTCATACTCCTGCTCATAAACTGAATCCGTCTCTGACATGGCTTTGAAAACAAGATGTCTGCAATATGTATGTTGATATAGGTGTAGTGAAGACAAAAATTTCAATGTATGCTCAAAACCAAAATATGTCACATATGTATCAAAGTATCATAGGAAAACAAGCCACAGAGGTGATGGCTCTGTCAAGTGGATTGGCATAAAAACAGTCACTGCTTTGATCACAAGGGAATTTGACAAATGAGTAAAAAAGTGTAATGTAGTGTACAAATTTTGCAATGGTAGTTTAGATTTGTCAAGGGAGAAGTGGATACGGGACTCTGTTCGTCAATGGAGAATGAAAAACAATGTGACAATAACCATAGTGAGATAATAGCAATGACAGCAGTGTTTCGACAATGTCAATGGAGGATATGGACAAGTGAAAATGAGACTATGTGAAAACATGAATAATGAGCAGTGCTGAAATGACGATGGCAATCATAGTGACAGCAGTGATGTAATGGCAAAGAAAGGGTGTGAGGATGATGTAAATAATGAGCAGGGGCGCCACAGACAATATAGGCATGAGCATATATATCAACCAGACAAGTTTGCAAACCCTTCACAAGACTATCAACATGTCTTTCAAAACCCTAAGAAATGAATTTGAAATAAACATAGGGTTTACACATTTCTCCTCATCAAATACTTGTTTCCCCACTTTGAAAACACCACAATCATGTTCAAAAATCACTTAACAATTGTGAAGAACCTACTTGCAAGCTGATTGAGGCGTTTTGCATGAAACTGGACGCAAGGGCAAAAAATTTGGCTCTGAGACTATATATGTAGCGCTCTTACCCAGTGCGTAGCGCGCTGCATGTGCGTAGCGCGCTGCATGTGCGTAGCGCGCTTGTAAATTTACACAGGCCGGGGAGGCCCAATGCGTAGTGCGCCTTCTCTGCGCGTAGCGCGCACCTCCAGCTCCGGTCCACAGCTTTGTAAAACACGTTTTCGGCCCTCAACTTCACCAATTTGAACTCTGCCTTGAAAATTTGTGCAAATGAATTTTCTTCCATGGCTTATATGTGTAGAAAAATATCTCATAAAATCAGATTTGATTTTAAATTTTCTCCATAACCCACTTTTATAATGTTCGGCACTTTGTCATTTGATTACTTAAAACAATGTTGTCCTTTGGCTTTTCCTTGCTTTTTCTGAGTCTTGGACTGATGACACCTGGTTGTTTTTTGCAGGGATTTGGCATTTGGCTTTGGCAAAGATCAGAGGCTTGCTCTGGAACTTCTCATGGTGAAACAAATACAATTATTACAAAAAATGAAATTTGACAATTTCTAGTTCCAAAACAGAGTTTTGGACTAGAAATGTCTTCAAATGTTTTTTATAATAAAAACGTGAAATAGGAACCTTTTGAAACCAACCTCATGGCCTGTGGGCTTTTATTACATGTATGCAAAGACTAAAAACCCTAGAATCTAGGACTAAAGACCCTTTTTGAAGAAACTAATCATTTATGACCATGAATGAAGTGACCTGAACTTCAATGATTTTTTGAGAAATTTTGATTAGCCCTGCAGGTACAAGCATGAGGAAACACAAGACAACCAGACCCCCTCATCAGTCAATGGCATGCCTCTAGCGAAATGCAACAAAGTGGAACGAGCGAGACACCTAAGAATGATATGCAAAAAGCGAAAAGATCTCTGACGGAGGGCTGTAAGGATCGAATCTAACAATGATGATACAATATATCAATATGTTTAGATCTATTATGAAACATAGGATTAATCGAGAGTTTAATGCAACTCTAATTATCAGAATGTATCACTGTAGGATCTAAATGTGAACCGAACAAACTGACCAGGATCTTCCTCATCCAAATAGCCTCACATGCAGCTTGACTGGTTGCCATGTATTTTTCTTCTGCTGAACTGAGTGCCACAAATCTTTGTTTCCTGTTGTACCAAGAAATTGTTGTAGATCCAATACTGAAAAATGCTCCTGATGTGCTCGTTTTGTCTGTTGGGTTGCCTGACCAATCTACATCTTTGAAGCCATGCAAATTCACCTCATTCATCTGTTTGTAGCAGAAGCCATACTCAAATGTGCCCCTCAGATACCTCAGGACATGCTTGCCTGCCTTCCAAAAGAGCTTGGTAGGTTTAACCATCACTTGTGAAAGTTGGTTCACTGCATAGCATATTTTCGGTCTTGTATTAACTAAATACATGAGAAAAACCACCAACCGTCAATAAACAGTGGCATCCACTACCTCTGTCGATGTAGCATCCTCTTTCCTTCAATTTCCTGGAAGAGGAGTGTCGATAGGCTTGCATCCTTGCATGTGAAACTTCTCCAGTATCTCCCAGGCATACTTGCCTTGAGACACAAAAAGTTCACCTTCCTGCTACCATATTTCCAATCCAAGGAAACAATGGATGCCCAAATCCTTCATCTCAAACTCCTTTGCAAGATCTACCTTCCATGAGTATATCAACTGCTCATCACCTGTTAGTATTAAATCATCAACATAAAGAACAATGATTAAGAGCTTACCCTCTGCCACAATTTGATACAGGTTTGCATCCGCCTCACTCTTGGTGAAGCCAATTCCAGTGAAATACCTGTCGATCCATGTGTACCAAGTACGAGGTGCTTGTTTCAGCCCATACAGTGCTCTTTTGAGCCTGCACACATGCAACTCGCTGCTAAAGATCTCAAATCCTTTAGGCAGCTCAATGTATACCTCTTCCTCAATGATCCTATTAAGGAATGCAATCTTCACATCCATATGATGAATGTGCCAACCCGTCTGCACTGAGAGAGCAAGGATGGTCCTTATGGACGAATACCGTGCGACAGGTGCAAAGGTTTCTTCATAATCAATCTCATCGATCTGTGAGAAGCCCCGGGCAACAAATCTTGCCTTATACTTCTCGATGCTCCCATCAACAACGTTCTTTACCTTGTAGATCCATCTTGATCCTACAATTGATTTACCCACCGGCCTTGGAACAATCTCCCAAACACTGTTTCTGACAATGGATTCATACTTATCCACCATGGAATCTAGCCATGTGGGCTCTGGCACTGCTTCTTCAAAAGAACATGGCTCTGTCATGAGACACTTGCTCATAAGATCCATGTAACCAGTAAAATATTCAGGTGACTATCTCTATCTACGCTGTGATGTAGTGACTCCTACATTTTCTGCCGCATCAAGCTTCAGTCTCTCAGCTTCTGTGGCATGCTTTATGCTAATTTTGATGTTTTGTTCTGCAAGAGTGGACTCCTCTACTCCATGAATCTTCTCCTGTGGTTGATCCACATCTAGAGGTTCATATTTCGAAATAGGCAGTTCCTCCACTGCATGCAAGTCTAGCTCCCTATCAAGCATAGCTCGTGCAACACCCATGATCGTTATGTTCTTCCTCTCTGCAACCCCATTCTGCTATGGGTTATGAGGCGCTATGAGTTCTCTTCGAATCCCTTCTTTGCTATATAAGTCTTTGAATTAATTCGAGATATATTCACCACCATTATCGCTCCATAGAGCCTTCACTTGCTTCCCCGAATCCTTCTCCACCAATGCTTTAAACTCACAGAACTTTGAGAAATTTTCACTCTTCTTCTACATGAAGAAGATCTAGCATGTACGAGAATATTCATCAACAAAAATAGCATAATACCTGTGTTTTTTTGTTGAATAAACTGAGAAAGGTCCACACACATCTATGTGAATTCTCTCTAGGATCACCGAAGCACGGTTCTCCTTCTCATGAAAGGTGGTCTTCACAAACTTACCCATAATACATCCCTTGCACTGATCTGACTGTGCAAGATTACCCTTGGGAATTTCAGTAGAAATCTATTGCAAAATCTTCAAAGCGCCATGGTGAAGATGGCTCAATCTCCTGTGCCATAATTCGCCCTCATCCTGGCTCACCACTTCTTCTTATTTTCCCATCATTGCAGCACAGCCATCTACCTCTAGCTTGTAGAGATTCTTAACTCGAATCCCTATCCTCTTGGTTTGACCTATTTTTTTATGTTGTAGGAAAGCTTTTCCCTTCCTGAAAACAACGTCATAACCTCTGTCTTCCAACATTGTGACCGAGATCAAGTTCTTCTTCAGACCTGGAACATGCATAACATCTTTAAAAAAAAATGGATTACCTAACTCCCTCTCAAAGGTAATGGTCCCAATTCCATTCTCACTATATCAACCATCGTCACCCATCTCTATATGCATTTGAAGGTCCTTCTTCTCCAAGTCACTAAACAACTCCTTCTCTCCTGTCATATGGAAATATGCACCACTATCAAGATACCACACCAATCCCATTGAGCTTGAAACCAAGCATGCGATCAAAGAGAAATCAAGTTCAAATTGTGAGGCTAAGGCCTTTCCAGCTACAACTCCAACAACCTTATTTTTCTTCTTCTTCTATGGGCAGTTAGTGGCGAAATTCCCATGTTCGTGAGAGTGAGAACACTTCACCTTGGAAAAATCCTTCTTCTTGCCTTTAACCTCGGATTTTGGAGGGAATTTCCTCCCTTCCCTTTTCTTGCTATGGATGCCAAACCACAATTCTCTTCATCTTCATTCTTTGATGAAGATCCATCCCTGGTATTTCGCCTTATCTCCTCCTACACAAGATCCGACCAAAGTCGCTCCCATCCCGACAGTTTCTCCCGTCCATTGATAGAGTCTTCATAGCTATGCCAACTCTTCAAAAGCCCAAGGAGAGCCAAGCTCATAAAGTCTCCATCATCAATAGTAATCCCCACACTTCCCAATTTATCTCTACAGTGGACAAACTTCGTGAGATATTTTGGAATACTGTCACCCTTCTCCATTTTTATTTTTTTGAGCTTATCTTTCAGCGCCAACTTCCTCTGGTCACTGCTACTTTGGAACAAATCTGTCAAAGCCTTCCATATTGCAAATGGAGTGACTTTCCCGTGAAGTCTAGACACAATATGGTCCTTCACACCTTCCAACAAAATTATTCTTGTATTTTCTACCTTCTTTTGCCATGCATCAAGTAATGCAGCACCGCTAGAACCCGTCTTAGTAACATTGGTATCGATGAACTCCTTCAGTCCATTATTTTCCAGCACCGCCTCCATCCTATCCTTCCGGGATATGTAGTTCGAGCTTCCATCAAGGTTATACTCCAATCGCAACCCATTTAAAAACATTTCAATGGATACTCAATTGCTGCACCAAGAATTTTATGAAGAAAATTCAAATTGTCCATGAGCACAAACTCAACAATTCTTCACAATTGCAATATTCAAGAATTAACATTGCTCTGATACCATGTATAAATTATATAACATATTCATGTATATATCCAGATTCTTCTGATCTAACAATATTTTATCTTCTTGCTAAATACAGAATCCTTCCACTGTTAATCTTTTGCGGAAATTTAAAACTCAATTGCAAACATATGAAGCAATAAAAACAATCGCACATAACATAGTTGTTTAACGGGAAATCCTAAAGCTAAAAGCCCCAACTATCATATATTATGTATCATGGAGATCATGTAAAAATCTCATATAAAGCTTAGTACATCAAGCTCTCTATACAATCAATCGTCACACACTAATCAGAAGAAATTTGCAAATCCATGCACTGATTTCTTGCCACCTGATAGTCTGCCTCCACTGCACAATCCTTGCTGAAGAAGACCCTTGAATGAATTCGAATTGGCCTTTCCTTGACTTCGCAATCCTCATTGGCAACTCCAATGTGTGTGTGATGCAATCAATACATCACTATAGTCACAATAGATAGTCCATCTTACCCTTTCACCTATCTCTCCACTAGGTCTCCACTGGAACTGACATGCACTGTAGTTAACTATTGTATTTTTTCAGTTGATTAATGAGTTATTATTTTTGAATTAATTAAATAATTAATTCACTCCACTCTCACTAGTGTATCATTCAGTTAGACTAGATACAACTAGCTCAACTGTGTTTAACTCCATTAATTGAGTTAAACTGAATAACAACTCCATGAATTACACTTCCAACTCTGTCATAACTTTTCCACTTTAGTTCTAATTGAGTCCTCCATGCATGAACCACCAGTAAACCCTAGGAATTGCGTAATTCCTTTAGCCCACTGATTTTCCAAATCTGTACATTGAAATTAAGTGCTCCAAGAGAATAAGTTGATATTTAGATTCTGATTATTATTAAGGGCTAATAATAATGGACACTTCTATTTTTAGATTGACGATCTATAAATAGACTTCGCCCAATATTCTAAAAATATAATTTCACCTATTTTTCCAACTTGACGAATCATCCACAAATAGCATCCTGCAACTTCTGAAATATGATCACCGTGTCTAAAAATTAGTCATAGTCTAAAAATAGACTTACACCTAAAAATAGCCTGCGGGCCCACTTAGTGAAGGTGACTGATATTCACTAATCTCATCATCTTGTCGAATCTCAAAAGCTCAGTCATAGTGAACCATATTCAACTATGGTCACCATGGTCATCCATGAGAAATCGTTGTCAACTATGGTCTCCATGGTCAAACATGGATAATTATTATAAGATATTATCTCCATAATCAATTATACCAAAATGGTCATCCATGGTCACCCTTATTCTACCATAATCTATCCCAATATTCCCTCGTCAACCATTGTCATCCATCGTCAATAATGATCAATCATCCAACCATGGTAAACCATGAACAACCATAGCCAACCATACTTGTTGATGGTCAATCTTGGAGGAACAATGTCAATCATAGTCAACATGGCCAACATTGGTAATCATGGTCAACCATGGTCAATCATGGTAAACCATTGGTATTCGAGTGAGTTCTACACACACCATGGGTCATGAATTGTTATAATTTCAGTCTATCAGACTCTTATTCGTAAGAATTACAGTGAGAGACTATTAATTAGTGGGCATTAAAAGGCCTAGTTCACCTATAAAATGCCCATATGGACATTGACTATAACTCATTCCCTTCACACACCCAGTTGAGAGAATCTTCATCCTGATGGTCAACAATGGTTATTCAAGGTAAACCATAATCGATAATGGTTAACCATGCTTAACCATAATTAACCAATATTGGTCATTTTAACTATTGTTAACCATAATTAACCAAGGCCTACCATGGTAACCTCCATCAACCATGGTCAACAATTTTCAACCATTAATTTATCATCAACATTAAGGTTAATGTGACAATGTAACAATCGTCAACATTGATGTAACATTGTCAGATTAATGTAACATAAATATATTGTTAGATTAATATTTTACATTGTGAAATTTGGTCAAGTATGGTAAATCTTAATCAACCCTCTTGAACATTGGTCCAACCATGGTCAAGCATTTTTCAACCATTTTTAACTACAGTTAGTGAATGTCAACCATAATCAACTGTCATCTATGAATCCCCATGCTTGTTGGCATCAACTAGCACAATCATATGAGTAAATGTGGTTGATATAATCCTATGGATATCATTTTCCACCTTTTATGCTCCAATTAATATATGAAAATAAAGTTGCTCATATATCAACCACATTTGCTAATATATTTGTGTTAGAGATAGTCCAATATAAAAATAACATATTACGTTTTATCAATATTATTGTAAATATTTCAAACATAATTTTTTTAGGGAATTTGAAATCATGACACTATCAAAGTGTTGCAATCTCTAAAATGAATAGTAGTGCCTTGGGGTTTTAACCTAAATGTTTCAAAGATAATTTTGTAGGAAATTTGAAATCAGGACACTATCAAGGTGTTGCAATCTCTAAAATTAATAGTAGCGTCTTGGGGTTTTAACCTAAATATTTCAAAGATAATTTTGTTGGAAATTTGAAATCATGACACTATCGAGGTGTTGCAATCTCTAAAATTAATAATAGCGCCATGGGGTTTTAACCTATTCAAAAGGGACACAAATGCTCGAATTTACAATTAAAGGAATGTATAGTTAAAGAGTAGTCATTTACAATCACCACTTCCACTGAAACATAGGTGATTACGACTCCACAAAAAATTATATTTATTTCCAAGCTAGACGTTTAGCTTTTGAGGCAATGAGCAGAATTGACATTTAGTTTTCATGGAACAGTGGCATCAATACCCAAGAGCGAATTAGAAGTCTTATTAGTGGCAGTTGGAAAAATATCGTCGGGTTTATTTAAAGAAGTACCAATAGAAAATGCAACAGTAGTTTTGGAATTTGGTAGAAATATTTTTTCATATCTCAATTTTTTACTATATAATCCATAAAAAAAGGATTTCTCAAAATTATTGACCATGGATGATAGTGTTGGATTATACAATAAGCATATATAGATATGAAAATCATAGTAATGGAGAGATAGATAATCAAAACACATATATTCTTATTATGTATAAAATATGATCATTACATTGCTACACAGAAAAGACAAATATATATAGACTAGAAAAACAAATATGTAGGTCTAACTATCTGATCGATTACGCTGTTTAAACCAATAATAGTTAATTAAGGTAAACCATAATTGATAATGGTTAACCATGCTCAACCATAATTAACCAAGATTGGTCATTTTAACTATGTTTAACCATAATTAACCAAGGCCAACCATGGTAACCTCCATCAACCATGGTTAACAATTTTCAAGCATTAATTTATCATCAACATTAAGGTTAATGTGACAATGTAACAATGGTCAACTTTGATGTAACATTGTTAGATTAATGTAACATAAATATATTGTGAGATAATGGTTAACCAATGTGAACCTTCATCAACTAAGGTAAATCTTAATCAGCCCTCTCCAACATTCGTCAACCTTCCCAACCATGGTCAAACATTGTCAATCATTTTTAACTAGAGTCAGTGAATGTCAACCATAATCATCTGTCATCTACC
Source organism: Pinus albicaulis (assembly GCA_034641835.2). Classification (NCBI taxonomy): domain Eukaryota; kingdom Viridiplantae; phylum Streptophyta; class Pinopsida; order Pinales; family Pinaceae; genus Pinus; species Pinus albicaulis. The sequence continues at coordinate 816,269,715 of CM076570.1, forward strand.
AATCTCATCAACTAGCACAATTACATGAGTAGATGTGATTAATATAGATCTATGGACAACATTTTCCACCTTTTATGTTCCAATTAACATACTAAAATGAAGTCTTGCATATATCGACCGCATTTACTAATATAATTGTGCTAAAAATAATCCAATATAAAAATAACATATTCCTTTTCATAAAAAATCTTGTTTCACCGATCATTTGTAGGAAATTTGAAATCACTACACTATCAAGTTGTCATAATCACTAAAATTAATAGTAGCGCCCTAGTATTTTAACATATTCAGAATGGACGCAAATGCTCGAATGCATGTCAAAGAATTTATATTAGTTACAGTGTAGTCCTTGCCAATCACCACTTCCACATAAACAAAGGTGATTACGACTCCACAAAACATTAGATTTATTTCCAAGGTAGACATTCAGCTTTTGCGGCAATGAGCAGAATTGACATTCAGTTTTCATGGAATAGTGGTTGCAATACCCAAGAGTGAATTAGTAGTCTTATTACTGGTAGTTGGAAAAAAATCCTCGAGCTTATTTGAAGAAGTACCAATAGGAAATGCAACAATATTTTTGGAATTTGGTAAAAGAATTTTTTCATATCTCAAGTTTTTACTATATAATCCATAAAAATGGATTTCTAAACATATTAGAATCTATTTATAGATTCAGACACTATGTAACCAGAAATTATAGTTCCTACTAAAACATAAAATACCTCATATGGTTAGACTGCTCCATCCGGCTAAAAGACTTAATAATGATAATCAATTATTATAATATGCCTTCCCATCGACTCCAATGGTCTCAAGCAATTTCAAAAAATATTCTTTGATGTCTCATGACATGTGACATTAACTTCATCAGAAATTCATCCATGTTCCATCAAAACAAGACTTTTTATTGTCACTTACTATGAATTCGTGGATAAAGGGAGGAAAAGGAGACGTTTGAAAAGGATTTTATAATGTCCAGGAAATCGATGGACTCTACGCATTGATCATTTTGTCGTCATACTCCCATTTCTTCAGAGCCAAGAAGGTCAGGTAAAACTTCAAGAAACTATTGAACTTATCTACAAGACCCATCGTTAAACATATATATGTACATATGGGTGGGCTATACAATTCGTTAAAAATGGCCATGCTGGAAGATGTGCAGGGGGAGTCCACGGTCATTCTAGGCTTCAAATTTTATCCCACTGAAGAGGAACTGCTTGGCTTTTATCTAAAAAAAAGAGTCCAATGCAGACATCCACTGTAATTTTATATGATCATACCGACCTTGGACTTGTATCAATATGATCCCTGGCAGTTAAAAAGTATACTTAACACTTTCATTTTCCGTCGTTTCAAAAAAAAAAAAAATACTACTGTTCATGAATATTAACTTTTGCATTCTTACTTGTGCAGGTTTGGCTCTATTGGAATGTTTGAATATTAAAAAACACATATAGAGGAAATAAAATTCTCCTCTTAACACAAAGAATGAAAAAAAAAATTCTTTCTTACTGGACATAGATGACACAAAATGCTTCTATTTCATTAACAAAGAAAATATTACAAAAGGATGGTGTTCTTCCTCTTCCTGAGGGATTTACAAAATAAACTAGACTGCTACAAAATGCAGTGCTCTCAAACAAAATGTCTCTCTGTCTCAATACGCACATATAGTGCTACATAAATCTTCACTTTCTTTTTCTTTGTCTCTGGACTTACACAGTTACACACACTCTTCCTGCGCTTACACTTTTTCTATTTATATGGCGTAGTAATAAAAAAATAAAATAAAACCAAGCTTATGGAAATATATATTATAAAATTTGGAAAAAGTTTATAATATATATATTGACCGCATATATATATATATAAGACCAAATTCAAAGACTTTGTCACCGCGACGTTTATAATAAAACATATCAAATTATTTCAATAAGGTTTCAAACCTTAATACTATCCGCCCGAAATAAAACTTTATAACCAAAGTTTTCTGAACCTTTAGACCTAGATATCAAAATATATTAAACCACATTTCAAACATTTTCACGTTACAAAACAGCATGACATCACCAAGGCCCGAAGTCAGGCGAATTCCATTTGATTGGCTAGTGCTGGGCCCCATCAGATTCCAAATGTTTTATGAGCCAAATTTTAAAAAAAATTCGCATAACAAATGGTTGAAGTGACGTCAGGGAGAAAATGAATGCAAAACAACGCGAACGCTTTCCTATTGGCTGCTGTTGGGCCCTGCCGAAACTCAAATCAAAACTAAAGAAGATTTCATAACAAATTCGTGTACCAAATTTTCCCTACGTCAGCAGACCCAAAAACAATGTGAACGGCTTCCCATTAGCTAATATTTGGGAACTGCTGAAACTCAAACTTTATCAAATCTGTTTGAGTCCTTTATCACGTCCATTCATTTTGAAGATCGGCAATCAAATTTAACTCTCAATTTAATGGAACACCAATGTCAAACTCTTGTGCAATGTTGCGATGTGCAATGTTGGCATATCGCATCGCAGTTGAAACGACAAACCTTGTCATGGTGCGAAGGAACATGCAAAGTGCGATCAAACGATGATTGCTGATTGGTCCACCTTGCGCTGCGCTGGAAAATGGGACCCACTCAATTCAAATAAATTTGCAGGTTTAAACTCAAAACTTTATTTGGTGAGGGCGTTAAAGCCCAATAATACTGTTCTTTTAAAACTTCTATTGTTGCGTGGTTGAACCACAAAAGACTTCAATTCTTCTTCTCTACAAAGGTGGTTGTGTCCATAAAAAAATTTACTTTGCAGGCTTCATTAAACCCGCTGTTAAATGAACGAAGGTGTGCACTCAACCTTCTGCCCCTGCTATACTTTTCATTCATTCTCCTGCACAGGGTTTGCAGGTGAATTTAACATTTTCAACACTCCCCCTTAAATTCATCTGCTGGGTTATCTGTCATACCCAAACACTTTCTCAAATAATTTAAACTTTTCTGCCCCAATGGATTTTTCAAAATGTTTGCAAACTACTCCTCTGTTCTACAATGTTGTAAAACAATTTCTCCATTGTTCACTAGCTCCTTGATGTAGTGAAAATTGGCATCTATGTGTTTAGTTCTTTTGTGAAACACTAAATTATTTGACAATGCTATAGCTGAGCTATTGTCGCAATAAATCACTATGCCTTTTACCTGTTCTCGAGATAATTTTCTCAGCATTATTCTCATCCACACTTCTTGACATGCTGATGTTGTAGCTACCACATACTCTGCTTCTGCTGTAAACAATGCCACAATTGGTTGTTTCTTAGAAGCCCATGAAATGGTTCCTGAACCCATATGAAAAACATAACCAAAAGTACTTTTCCAGTCATCAATACTTCCAACCCAATCACTTTCAGTATATCCAATCAATTCAAATTTTTCTAAAGTAGTATATAAAATTCCATACGTTTTAGTTCCTTTCACATACCTCAGAATTATTTTTGCTGCTTGCCAATGTGCCTCCTTTGGTCTTTCCATAGATCTGGAAATTAATCTCACAGCATGCATAATATCAGACATAGTTGTAGTCAAATACATGAGGCTGCCAACTATGGTCTTGTACAAACCAGGATCAAAATACTTGTTGTTGTCATCTTTGCTGAGTTTCAATCCCATCACTGTAGGAGTAATTTCTACATTGCAATCCTACATGTTAAATCTCTCCAAAACTTCATTTACATATTTAGCTTCAGAAATAAATATTTTATTTTCATTTTTCTCTACTTCTATTCCTAAGAAGTATTTCAGCAATCCCATATCAGTCATTTCAAATTCATCTTTCATGACTGCTTTAAATTTTTCAATGAGGTAATCATCATTACTTGTAAAGATCACATCATCAGCATATAAGACAACAATCAACATCTTACCATATTTCTCCTTGATGTATAATGTGGGTTCTCCTTCACATTTTTCAAACCCATTCTCCAATAGATAAGAATCTACGCTACGGTGCCATGCTCTTAGTGCTTGTTTCAGCCCATAAAGAGCTTTCTTCAATCTGCAAACTTTGTGCTCTTGGCCCTTTTTCTCATAGCCTAGAGGTTGTTCAACATAAACCTATTCCATCAATACTCCATTTAGGAATGCTGATTTTACATCCATTTGGTAAACCTTCCACTTGTTTTGTGCTGTAATGGACAACACTTCTCTCACTATTTCCATTCTTGGAACTAGTGCAAAAGTTTCCTCATATTCTCTTCCATGTTGCTGCTTATAGCCTTTGACAACAAGTCTGGCCTTGTGCCTTTCAATCTTAACTTGAGCATTGCTTTTGGTCTTGTGGACCCATTTCACTCCAATGACTTCCTTACATTTTGGGAGATCAACCAATTCCCATGTTTTATTTTTCTCTATTGCATTCATTTTTTCATCCATAGCATCTATCCATTTCTTATCTTTTATAGCTTCCTCAAAATGAATAGGATCGTCTACATAACAATATAGTGCAAATAAACAGTTCATACCTTCATTTTCTGCCTCTTTCTCATAAATTTCACTTAAATTTCTGAATCTGGTTCCTCTTTCATTTGGTGTACTTGTGCTTGAAGAAGCACTCGAATCTGCTTCTTGTGGTGTGCTTGGAGAAGCACTCTCATTTCTTTTCAAGGGTGTTCTTACTCCAGCTTGTGGTGTCCCTTGCTGTCCTTTTGTTGGTGGAGGTAGTGGTGTTAATGATGGATGTATTTCAGCCATCTCATCCTCATTATCATCATGAGACAAACAAGTCTTCACATTGACTGTTTTCTCAATGCTTCCATCCCAAGCTTCTTCTTCAATAAATTGAACATCTCTTCTCACAATAAATTTCTTGGTGGATGGGTTATACAACCTATAAGCTTTGGATTCCTCACTGTATCCAATAAAAATATACTTCTCCCCCTTGCTGTCCAACTTCTTCCTTAGCTGATCTAGAATGTGTGTATAAGCCACACAACCAAAAACTGTCATGTGGGTGACACCTTGTTTTATGCCACTCCATGCTTTTTTAGGAAATCTGTTCATTACTGATTTGGTTGGGCATATATTCAAGATTTATTCTACACAATGTGCAGCTTCATCCCAACAATCATTTGGCAAATGTTTTTCCTTCAGCATAATTCTTACCATATCCATGATTGTTCTATTTTTCCTTTCGGTAGCTCCATTTTGCTGCGGTGTATACCTTGCTGTAAATTTCTTGTGTATGCCATTTTATCTGCAAAAACGTAGAAATTATTTAGAGATATACTCACCTCCTCTATCAGTCCTTAAAAATTTTATGTGTTGCCCACTTTGGTTCTCAATAAGTGCCTTAAAGTGGCAGAATTTTTCAAACACTTCAATTTTATATTTCAAGAAATAAACCCAATTTTTCCTTATGAAATCATCAATAAAAATCAGTATATAATGGTTGCTTGCTAGTGATGGTGTTTGCACTGGTCCACACAAATCTTAATGGATATTTTCTAAGGGTTCCTTTTCCCTTATGCTATTTCCGGATGGAAATATTTCTCTGTGTTGTTTGCCCAAAATTCAGCCTTCACAAAGGCTATCCGGTTTCTCAATCAACGTTAATGCCCTTACCATTCATTTTCTATGCAACAAATTTAGTCCTCCAAAGTTGAGATGTCCAAATCTCAAGTGCGATAACCAATTTTCATCTTTTGCTTCTGTTTGGAATGTCTCTTGTGTCACTGCTTCCATTTCATCTTCTTTTTTCAAATCTGCTCTCATTTTGAGAGGGAACATTCTGCTCTTTGTCATATTCACCTCATAAATACATTGCTTTCTTGGTGGTTTATCCATGATGGTGCATACATCATCTTCAAAGAAAACATTGTAGCCCTTTTGAATGAGCTGCCCAATGCTTAACAAATTACATTTCATACCCGATACATAATATACATCAGATATGCTCTTCTTTTCTCCTTTCTTTGTCAAGACACCTACTCTGCCTTTTCCCATGATAGAGACCTTACTGTCTGTCCCCAATGTTACTTGAGACTTTACATTTTCATCTAACATGGAAAACATGGCAATGTTTCCAGTCATATGATTGCTACATCCTAAATCTAAAAACCATATATCCTCATTATTTTCCTCAACCATATTACATGCTAAAAATAACTTATCTTGACTGATATTTTCTTTTGTAAAATTAGCACTGGGTCTATTACCCATGTCACTTTGTTTCTTCCTACATTCATTGGAATAATGACCATACTTCTTACAGTAATTACATTAGACTTGGGATTTATCATACCTTTGTCCATGTGCTTGATTTTTTCCACCTTGTTGGCTGCTGCCTTGGCCTTGGTTCTGATTTTGATTGCTAGCCCTTCCTTGAGTATTTTCAAGGCTGTTTCTTCCTCCTCGGTTCTGGCTTCTGCCTCTATATTTTCCTTTGTAGCTTCCTCTACCTTGACCTCTTCTTATTCCAAAGGAAATTTGGGTCTTGAAGGCATGCTCCAAAGATGAGTGTGTATTTCTACCCAATATTTGTTCATGAGTCATCAGCGATGCATGAATTTCATCAACTGAAAAATTTGAGCGATCCTTTGTCTCTTCAAGCGTTGTGACTATCACATCAAACCTTGAGGGTAAGCTCCTCAACACTTTCTCCACAATCCTTCTTTCTTCAAGTGTCTTTCCATGAGATATTATCTATGTGACCATCCCAATCACATGTGTGAAGAATGAGTATATGTTATCAGACTCTTTCATGATGAGAGTCTCAAAATCTCTCCTTAGCAATTGTAGCTTTGCTATCTTCACCTTATCCATACCTTGATAGGTAATCTGGAGGGTATCCCATGCATACTTGGATCTCTTAGCTATTGCTATCCTTGGAAACACACTCTCATGTACTGGTTGATAGAGATAGAAGGGGGATTTTGAGTAATTATTCCTATTGCTCTTCAACAAATCCTTCTCTGCCTGTGTCAAGGCATTAAAGGCATGTTCAGCTGCTGGTTCTTCAAAACCATCTTTAGCAAACTCCCATAAATCCTGAGGGGAAAACAAGGCTCTCATGGTAATGGCCCAATAGTCATAGTTCTTCCCATTAAATTGTGGGAGTTGATTATTTCCAATACTCATTCTTGTGCTGACTCCTGTCATGACTTAGCACACTAAACTATGCAATAAAATTGACTGTGTTTTTTTTTTTAAACAAACCGTCTTTCCTTCTTTAAAAGAAAAACTTTGTCTCTAAGGACTCCACTCTTTTAAACAAAACAAAACTCTGTTTTTTGAAAAATACCTGAACTGTTGTTGATCCCTCACTCTGTTGGAGAACTGCTGCAAAAAATCCTTCCTTTATCTTTTTTGACACCTTCAAAGAGCCTGGACTAGCTCTGATACAATGTTGGAATTTCTGAATATTCCAAAACGCATACAGAGGGAATAAAATTCTCCTCTTAACACAGAGAATGCAAAAAAAAATTCTTTCTTGCTGGACAGAGATGACACAAAATGATTATATTTCATTAACAAAGAAAATATTACAACAGGATGGTGTTCTTTCTCTTCTTGAGGGATTTACAAAATAAACTAGGCTGCTACAAAACACAGTGCTCTAAAAAAAAATGTCTCTCTGTCTCAATACGCACATACAGTGCTATATAAATCTTCATTGTGTTTTTCTTTGTCTGAGGACTTACACAGTTACACACACTCTGCCTGCGCTTACACTTTTTCTATTTGTATGGCGCAGCAAAAAAAAAATGAAATAAAACCAAGCTTATGGAGATATATATTATAAACTTTGGAAAAAGTTTATAATATATATAAGAGAAAAGTCAACGACTTTGTCACTGCGTCATTTATAATAAAACAGATCAAAGTATTTCAATAAGGTTTCAAAACTTAATACTATCCGCCCAAAATAAAACCTTATAACCAAAGTTTTGTGAACCTTTAGACCCTGATCTCAAAAGATATTAAACCGAATTTCAAACATTTTCGCATTACAAAACTGCATGACATCACCAAGGCCCGAAGTTGTGCAAATGCCATTTGATTGGCTAGTGGTGGTTCCCGTCGGACTCCAAAGGTTTTATGAGTCGGATTTAAAACAAAATTCGTCTAACAAATGGTTGAAGTGACGTCAGGGAAAAAATTAACGCGAAACAACACGAACACTTTCCTATTGACTGGTGTTGGGGCCCGCCAGAACTCAAATCAAAACTGAAGCAGATTTCATGACAAATTTGTGTACCAAATTTTCCCTACGTTATCATACCCAAAAAAAACGCGAATGGCTTCCCGTCGGCTGATATTTGGGACCCATTGGAACTCAAAATTTATCAAATCAGCTTGAGTCCTTTATCATGTCCATTCATTTTGGAGATTGGCAATTGGATTTAACTCTCAACTGAGTGGAATGTCAATGTCAAACTCTTGTGCGATGTTGCGATATGCGATGTCGTCATATCGTATCGAAGTTGAAACGACGAACCTTGCGATGGTGCGGAGGAACATGCGAACTGCGATGAAGCGATGATTGCTGATTGGTCCATGTTGCGCTACACTGGCAAATGGGACTCACTCAATTCAAATAACTTGGCGCGTTTAAACTCAAAAATTTAGTTAGTGAGGGCTTTAAAGCCCGATAAGACTATTCTTTTAAAACTTCTACTGTTGTGTGGTTGAACCATGAAAAACATCAATTCTTCTTCTCTACAAAGGTGGTTGCGCCCATAAAAAAATCCACTTTGCAGGCTTCATTAAACCCACTGTTAAATGCACGAAGGTGTGCACTCAACCTTCTACCCCTGCTGTACTTTTCATTCATTCTCCTGCACTGGGTTTGCAGGTGAATTTAACATTTTGAACATCATGTTGGCGAGACATAATCGTTCTTTTTTGTTCCAAGAGTTCATGGGAAGTCATATGCTCGGCTTAATAGAATGACGGTGTCTGGCTTCTGGAATTACACTGGTACAGACAGAGCAATTTATGACGAGATGCTTCATTGTATCGGTATAAAGAAAATACTGGTGTTTTATAGAGGAAAATCATTGGGTGCACAGAAGACGGACTGGATCATGAATGAGTACAAGTTACCAGATTTCAACTCCTCCACAAACAAGGTAGTTTTCCCACTTGTTTCAGTATTTTATTCCATTACTATCTGTTATTAAAGCCAAATTTGGGATCGATTTTTACCATTTTTGTTTAGAGAAGTTAGGTGCTCTATTAGGGTGGGGAGTATCTCGCTTCTCTTTTCTCATGCAAAGTTACTGAAGATATGTAAGTTGGCATGTGTAGAAGAACATGGATATGGTGTTATGCCGGATATATAGCAAGTCTGCTTCTCGGAAATCAATGGAACAACCAGTAAAGCCTAATCACATTGAAAAAAAAGGATCCATCTTTTTCAGCTAGTGACAAACTTGTAGAAAAGCTGTCTAATTCATTCACTCTTAATAGTGGCTGCGAAGTATCATATGCAACACGAGACACCACAGCTTCTTCATTGCATCCAAGTAAAGCAAATGATGAAGATAGTTTCTTTGAGTGTCTGGAATCAGTCATGTTCTGTGAGGAGACTAAAGCCTGTAAACAACAGCACATAGATTTTCCCATGCTGCCTTGACTGCCTGTTTAACCATGAGTCGCTACCGAGTACATGGCCAGACAATATAAATGCATGAGCACCTTATGGTCTTCTATCTACCCCATAGAAATTACAAATTCGAATAGTTTAAATAGCGCTACACCTGTTTGCGATGCGACTAGTACCAAACTACACTAATTGTTCTCGATGTAAAGGAGCTATAGATGTTTGATCTATCCCGCGATATCTCAGTCATTTTAGATGTGAGGAAGCTTGTACTCTCTTTACAAATATAAATGTCTTTGCCTCGAAAATTCCAAAGGTATACCTAGCTCTATTTATTTCAAAAGCATACTTTCAATTACTGAGAGTATCATACTAGGAATGATTAGTCTAAATTTATTGACTCTAGTTTTAGTGGGGGTTTATGTATAGTTTGCTAGGATTTCACATTTGTGCAGTGTGGAGTGGACATGTATTTATTTTAGGAAACACAAAAGACCTTTTGTCAAATATCATTATGTCCAATCTTATTGTATCTAACACCTAAAGAGTTTTAATAAATATAATATATCTTGTCAAGTCCAATAGTCTTTCAAAAAAAAATTTCCTTTGGAAATCCGATAGTGTTATAGTGTTCTATGGATTTTGATGATGATTCACATACATTTGTATAATGTGATAATGATATGTAATGTATCCGTTAAAATGGAAAAAGGTTAGAATTGAAAAAGTGAAATCTCGTAATATTATAGGATCATTCCGATTCAAATATTTTGAGGCAATGATAGTGATGTGTAGTCTATGCCTTAAATTTTGAAAAGGTAATACTATATATGAAAAAGTGAAATAAAATTTAATATTCTAAGATCATCAGAGTTCTATTTTAATATTTTGAGTTCGATTTTAATGTTTTGAAGGTTATTACTGTAAGAAATATTTTGAAATTTATAATTTTAAAAGCATTATAGATTTTGAAGAAATTATAGAGTTTATAAGTTTTTTATAATGTTGGTTTTAGATATTTCGATAAATTAATTAATTCTAATATTTAATTAATGTCTTTTTTCTAAATTTTTAGAACACTACAATTTAATAATATTTTCAATATTATTTAGCAAAAATGATATCATCTTTTCTTTTAACTTTAAGTGGTTTTTCCCATAGTTATTAGTTTAGAAGGAAGATGAAATTAAGTGGTTTTTCCAAGAGCTATTAGTTAAGAAGAAAGTTGGTTTTGAATAGAGTTTTAAGTAAATTTAGGAAACCTTTTGTCTTCCATGTTGTTTAACCTCTTATTTTACATTAAATACCTTCTCATAAGTATGCATTCAATAGGAAAAACATTTTTATATGATGAAGCTAAGATAGTGTTGGAGGGGCTATTCAATGTCACCAACTAGTTGAATAGAAAAAGGGCTTGTAGGCCATGCTGAACAAAAAATAAAACAAAAAATATATATACATTATCTTGCGAATGTTGGTTTAAGTAGCATAATCGATCAAACAGTTAGACCTATGTAATTTTTTTCTAGTATATATATATATATATATATATATATATATATATATATATATATATATATATATATATTTGTCCGTGTAGCAATGTAATGGTCGTTTTGATACATAATAAGAATATATCTATATTTGCCTTGGTTATATCTTTGTTACTGTGTTTCTCATATCTATATATGCTTATTGTATAATCACTTGAAGTCTGACTACTAGTAATCATGTATGCTACTCATTAGATTACAACATTGGTTATGTTGTCGTTAGTCAGAACTCAACGCATGTATTATGCAAGCATAAATGTTAACCTTAAACGAGATAGAGTTATGGTGGGAAGAAAAGATTAATATTTATTTGAAGAACTACGCATGAGGGAATCAATTGTTACCTGCGGAAGCCAAAGCTAACTTCTTCACAGAAGCACACAAATGCTTTATAGAAGGTGGTCTAGTAGAGATCAAAAATTTTCTTGACAACATTGCCCATGAAAAAACCTCAAAATGAAATGGGTGCATAGCTGTCACTGAAATTTTCGAACAATGGTTGAAAAAACTCACATGAGTGGCTCAATTTGATTTTTGAAAACTACAATGAAGAAAAAGCCATAGAAAACAATACTTGTTTTTGAAATATAAAAACTAGATTTTTCGATGATTTACACAACAATTTCCTCTGCACAATTCTAACCCTACTATAGAAGTTTGTTCTTGACAAAGGTGTAGGCCACAACGTCGAGTCTTGACCACCATTAGGGCTACTTCCAAATACTGACTAGATGCCTAAGTAGCAAAACCCACATTATCCATGTAAAATTTCATATCACATTCATAATCCAAAATTTTACATCTCATACTCATAAATTCATTCAGTTCATTAAGGTTTCATACCCTTTTAAAAAATCCCAAGTTAATCTTATAACCCTCAAAACTCTAAATGTGGAAGCTTTTCAAATGTTGATAATTATGGTTACTAACCATAATTTCATTACCCACTTTGACAATTTCTTTTATTTGAATACATCCCCTTATCCAAGGTTTCTCCTTTAATTTTTTCACAAGCGGAAGCCCTTTCAAATAACCTTTCCATAAACCTTTATTTGACAATGGCTTGCACATATCTCAAAGACCCATTTAACTCCAATCTGTATCCTTTACTTCTGTTTGATCCGACCGTTATAAATTTATCGCACTTCAACATCACATTGAAATTAAGTTCAAGACCTATCGCAAATCACAAAATTCATTTACCAACTGCGATATGCGATCGCATTGCAATATCGTCACTTCCACTTCTTTGACCCGATGCGACATGCGATGACGAATACCGTATCGCATCATCGGAAATCACAATTTCACATTGCACCTTCAAAGCTCTTCTCGCTGATGCGATGTGTGCTGAACTCTTATGTTAACATGTGGCTCTACTTAAATCAAGTATGGCCCACACTTAATACTCACCTTATCGGAAACATTAGTTAATCTTTAAAACTTCGCAACCACATATATTTCAAACCCCATATCATAACATTCTTCATAGCTTAAATTTATGTTATAAAGTTTAAATAAGCTTTAAACTTACCAATTTCGTCGGTAAATACATTGCATACATGTCGAGGCTTTGTTTTAAAACTTATATGGCCCACACATTATCAACCATATCTATTCATCGCCCACCATTTGTTAAATCTGACGGTTGTCATTTCATTGTGTTCCAACTCAATGATCCAAAGATCATCGCATGACGAACCTTCATGCTCTTTGGTTTCCCAAATCCACGTGAATGAAATGGTTTTGAATTACCACCCACGCTACGTGTCACATGATGAACTCCATCGCATTTGCTCAGGCAAAAACCACTTACCATCCAAGATTTGCATGAAAACTATTAGTGGTTTTCAAACCCACCTTCCGTATTGCCCTTGACTCACAGTACCACTTCCATTTATTCATGGTTTCACATTACCATTGATTTCCAATTTCAAACCTCTAATCTTCGTTATGTTGTTCATCTCAGGTTTCAAAACAATATGTCAATATGATGTAACCAGTCAGAATTTTTTCTTTCGACGGGTTCTTACAGATTCGCCACCTCTGATTAAAAGCTATGTGAAACCCCTTTGGGGTTTTCTAAGACCACTCTTTTGTTCCTCTTTGTTCCAGTCCTGATCTGAATCACTATTCAATTAGGTATATTTCTGATACATATATAGCCCGATGTATCCGAATACTGAATTGAGAATTCAGTTCCTTTGGAGTTGTCATTGATCCTTTCAGTGATCGATGACTGCAACCTCCTCCAGTCTTCTAAAAAGTATATGCAAACCCTTTATTTCACCTCCACTCAAGACATAATATTGTCATTATACCTATCTCGACATTTACATTAAACTTGTCAATGTGTGTGTAGAACCACCATTCAACCCCTATTGCAGAGTTTATCACACCTATTCATCAATTCTGAACATTTCTCACACATAATTAAATAAATCAATTCACACATAATTCAGAAACAATCTCTTTATATATAAACAAATATATGCATAAATCCAGAATCCTTCATGTTCTGTCTTTCCGTCTTTAGGCCTGATATTCAAATCAATGGCCCTTTTTCCCAACTACCCATAGGCTTAACAAACAAACCCTCTGTTTGTTAAAAACCCTACTCTACCTCTACTACTGTCTAATATTACTACTTTTTTTGTCTTTAAGGCTTTACAATTTACACAAAAGATGATGAACCAATTTTGTTTCAGATCCTCTATTATCTCAACAAAATCCTCTAAATACTCAAAGTCCTAAAATATATCCATTATCCCTAAGGAACCTCTTTAATCCCATAAAATCATGAAACTAATTCTAACTTAAGATTTACAATCAATTCTCAAATCTCTCATTCCTTATGAAATCTAAACTATCCTAATTCTCTCATGTTCTCCAATTATTTGGGAACATTTACAAATTTCTCTCAATATCTATTCTAAATTTCACTCAAAAACATTAATAATTACATAAGAAACCAATATTATTTTGAAAACACAAGACCCCTATGTCTATTAAAATACAAATTATTTTTTGAACCCAACACCCCCGCATCAGACTCCTAAGGTTAAAAATAATCATGATCTCCTGATCATGTACTTTTAGTCCTTGTCTTCCTGGATCCCATACTTTGCTCTACAATTTTTCATCTACATCTATTGTTGTTTGTTGCTTTTCTCCAGGTATCCATACTTTATGCTGCTTTTCTCCACTGGTTGTACTTTCACAGTCTGTTACTGTCTTCCTTTTGTTGCTTCTTCTTCTTTTCTTTCTTGTTGATATCTTCCTCTGAGACACTTTCATCATTATCCTTCTTATCAATTCAATTTCTTTGTCCAATAAATCTTCTTTCTTCTGATTTATTTCATCTCTTGATTACTTAACTTCCATTCTTACTTGCTGAACTTTTACTTTTAATGCCACCCTGTCATCCTTACCCTCCTGTTTTCTGCAATTACTAACTTCTTCCAGATTGTCACTTATGACAATTTCTTTGTCTTCTTTCTTCAGCAATTCATTGGACTAGTACATAGTGTACTCTTTACTGCTAGCTTCTTTTCTTTGCTTTAGTTTGTTGCTATTGTCCTCCGACTTTTTCATCTACGCATTCTGCATTTCTCAATATTGAAGTTGAGATTTATCTTCCTATATTGAATCCTGATTATTCATCATAATTTCTAGCAATTTAATTTATTTATCCCATGGATTAAATATTTCCATAGAATTTTCTTCCTTCTCTTTTATTTGACTGTCCAACTATGTCAAATTTTCTCTAACATCTGCAACAAAACCTACATTCACAAAAAAAATATTAAAATAAAAACCGTAAGGCCTCAGTGCCTTTCTTTCCTCTGGCAACATTTTAGTATGTTGCTCTGAAATTTCCTCCTCTATCGGCACATCAGTATGCTAATTATTTTTTCTCAAAGAACTGTCTGAAGGACTCTCTAGACTGTTAACAAGTCTTTCTTCCACATTATCTACTCTCATGATGTATTTCTATTCTTGTCCACTGTAGTGAACTCTGTCTTCTATAATCTCCATGTCATACTTTGAGTTTTCCAACAAATATTCCAGCAATGCAATATCTTTTTGGCATTTCTGAAGTATTTCATCATCATTTACTATCTCTGCATTTATATACAAATCGTCAGTTTGAAAATTACAAGATTCAACAGTCTCAATTGTTGTTTCACATATCAGTGCTTCATACTGAATCTCTTCTTCTTCTTTCACAAGAATTTCTTCCTGTGCTGTAACAGCTTCAAATATAAAAGCATCACTGCTTCTCTCATTCAAAAGACATTCTTCATCATTGCTTTCTACTTCAGAGTATTTATCTTCTGAAAGATACTCTTCCATACTTTTGATAGCTTCAAAATATTTATCATCCTCTTCTTCAAAACCTATAATCACATCACAATTATTAGATTGAAAAATACAAGGCTTTACATCCTCCTGTTGATCTGAACTTGCCCAATAGTTCAGGAAATCATCAATAATTCCCTCTTCAGCAAGGTAAACTTCTTGCTATCTTAAATCTTCGCCATGATTCATAAGATCTTTCAAAGATCTTCATTCTTCTTCTGTACCCATAACTTCACTCTATTTTTCTTCACAACTGGAAACTTCCATTTTCAACTTAGCTTATCTAAGTTCTGCACATTCCAATTGTACACTCATCATATGCTCAAACTTTCTTAGCTGTTCTGCTAACTGCATATTCACTTGTTGTTCTCTCTTCTGTTGTAGCCTTTGCCACTTTACTTTCTTCTTCATGAGCCAACCAATTCTCTGGTTTTCTTCTATCATAATTTTCAATTTATTCAATTGTTCTCTTATCTCAGCTAACTCTTTGTTATATTCTTCATCAGTCAACTGTACCCTTATGCCATTTGCCTTGGCATCTTCTTTCTCCTTTCTTCTATTGTGGTCTCTCTCTGAACCTTTGCTATCTTTTCCATGACTATCAGTAGTCATATTCCTCTCCATCTCTATCTTCATGAGTTCCTCACTCATTCACCATGAGCTGTACTAAATCCTCTGCAATAACAAGTCCTCCTTGTTACAACTTACCTCACGAATCATTTTCTCTCGATTTGGCCTTTTGGTAATCATTGGTTCTCTATCTTTTGGAACCTCTTAAGCATTCCTCTCTACTCCTTCTACGCTTCAACTCATCTGCAACTTTTAAGAACACAATTTTCCTTTTTATCCAACCTCTGTTGGAATTCTTCAAGGTTCTGCCACACTTTACTCATAAACTCTTACTAGTTTCCTTTATCACCGCTCTTAAAGTTGTGACCTTGTTTTGCTAATATTTTCTTCAACTATCTGCAACCTGAATTCTGAAAACATAATCTTTAAACTAGAGTTAAAATAACACTTATCAACTCACCTTCAAGAGCTCTGTATGATCTTGTTTCACCTTTCACTTGCACTATATCTCTATGTGCTGCAATCTATCAGATTCAAAATCCGATCTCTTTTTATTTTCTCCATCACACATGCATTTAATTTAATAAAAAAAAACTTGAACCTTCAAAAAAGAGTTGTTTCCTTGTTTTATACCAAAAATGATGTTTCCTAAGAAGCAAAACCCACATTCTCAATGTAAAATTTCATATCACATTCATAACCCAGAATTTTCCATCTCATACTCAGAAATTCATTATGTTCATTAAGGTTTCATACCCTTTTAGACAATCCCAAGTTAATCTTATAAACTTCAAAGCTCTAAATGTGGAAGCTTTTCAAATGTTGATAATTATGGTTACTAACCATAATTACAATACCCACTTTGACAATTTATTTTATTTGAATACATCCCCTTATCCAAGGTTTCTCCTTTAATTTATTCACATGTGGAAGCCCTTTCAAATAACCTTACCATAAACCTTTCTTGACCATGGCTTGCACATATCTCAAAGCCCCATTTAACTCCAATCTCCATCCTTTACTTCTGTTTGATCCGACGGTTATAAATTTATCACACTTCAGCATCACATTGCAACTAAGTTCAAGACCTATCGCAACTCACAAAATTCATTTACCAATTGCGATCTGCGATCGCATCGCAATATCGTCACTTCCACTTCTTTGACCCCATGCAATATGTGATGACGAATATCGCATCGCATCATTGGCAATCGTAATTTCGCTTTTCACCTTCAAAGATCTTCTCGCCGATGCGATGTGCGCTGAACCCTTATGTCGACACGTGGCTCTACTTAAATCAATTATGGCCCACACTTAATACTCACCTTATTGGAAACTTTGGTTAATCTTTAAAACTTTGCAACCACATATATTTCAAACTGCATATCATAACATTCTTCATAGCTTAACTTTATGTTATAAAGTTTACATAAGCTTTGAACTTACCGATTCCGTCGGTAAATAAACTGAATACATGTCAAGGCTTTGTTTGAAAAAATATATGGCCCACACATTATCAACCATATGTATTCATCGCCCACCATTTTTTAAATCTGACGGTTGTCATTTCATCACATTCCAACTCAATGATCCGACGATCATCACATCACAAACCTGCACACTCTTTGGTTTCCCAAATCCAAGTGAAAGAAATGGTTTTGAATTATCACCCACGCTACGTGTCACACGATGAACGATATCGCATTAGCTCAGGAAAAAACCGCTTACCATCCAAGAGTTGCACGAAAACCATTAGTGGTTTTCAAACCCACCTTCCATCTTTCCCTTGACTCACAGTTCCACTTCCATTTATTCATGGTTTCGCATTACCATTGGTTTCCAATTTCAAACCTCTAATCTTTGTTCTGTTGTTCTTCGCTCCGATTTCAAAACAATATATCAATATGATGTAACCAGTCAGAATTTCTTCTTTTGACAGGTTCTTCCAGATTCGCCACCTCTCGTTAAAAGCTGCGTGAAACCCCTTTGGGGTTTTCTAAGACCACTCTTCTGATCCCCTTTGTTCCAGTCCTGATCTGAATCACTGTTCGATTAGGTATATTTCTGATACATATATAGCTCGATGTATCCGAATAGTGAATTGAGAATTCAGTTCCTCTACTGTTGTCATCGATCCTTTCAGTGATCGATGACAAAAACCTCCTCCAGTCTTCTAAAAAGTATATGCAAACCCTTTATTTCACCTCCGCTCAAGACATAATATTGCCATTATACCTTTCTCTACATTTACATTAAATTTTTCAATATGTGTGTAGAACCAACATTCAAACCCTATTGCAGAGTTTATCACACCTGTTCATCAAGTCTGATCATTTCTCACACATAATTAAATAAATCAATGCACACATAATTCAGAAACAATCTCTTTATATATAAACAAATATTTACATAAATCCAGAATCCTTCATGTTCTGTCTTTCCTTCTTTAGGCATGATATTCAAATCAATGGCCTTTTTTCCCAACTGCCCGTAGGCTTAACAAACAAACCCTCTGTTTGTTAAAAACCCTACTCTACCTCTAATACTATGTACTATTACTACTTTTTCTGCCTTTAAGGCTTTACAATTTATGAAAAATATGATGAACCAATTTTGGTTGAGATCCTATATTATCTCAACAAAATCCTCCAAATCCTCAAAGTCCTAAAATCTATCCATTATCCCTAAGGATCCTCTTTAATCCCATATAATCATGAAACTAATTCTAACTTAAGATTTACAATCAATTCTCAAGTCTTTCATTCCCTATGAAATCTAAACTATCCTAATTCTCTCATGTTCTCCAATTATTTGGGAAAATTTACAAATTTCTCTCGATATCTATTCTAAATGTCACTCAAAAACATTAATAATTACATAATGAACCAATATTATTTTGAAAACATAAGACCCCTATGTCTATTAAAATACAAAGTATTTTCTGAACCAAATGCCCCTGCATCAGGAAGAAACAATCAAATTGGATGAAATTTCTCAACAATTTTTGCAAATATAAGAAAGAAGCACGTGATTTACTTTTAAGGAAATAAGTATGGATGATGGGTACTGCATTGCAAACTGACACTTGTTAGGTTAGAATGGGTGGTGTAATGGATCGTGATAAATAAATAAATACAATGAAAACAAAAGATAATGTTGGAGAAGTATTTATAACCGCTAATGAAGGAAATAAGGAAGTCCTCTACCAGGAAACAAAAACAAGGAAATAATAGAGCAAGTAGTGCCCAACAATACAAAGAATTGAATAACATACAAAAAATAGAAAGGGATAAAATACAACAACAATGGGAAAAAATTAGAGGAAAATAATACCAAGGAAAAAGAGTGGAGAATTGGGAGCATGAGAGCGAAGATGCATGAGACTCCCCAGAAGAGTTTTGAGGCATGGAACCTCCCCCATTGATGAAGAAGGAAGTTCTACGGATAAACCCTCATGATCAAGTAGAAGTTATGGAAGTTTAAAAACTTGGGCCAGCAATAAGAAACATTGTGATTAGATCTATGTGAAGCCCTGGTGTTTGAGAATTTCTTGAGTTAGGAAATTATTTTAGATAAATACAGTCTACAAAACCAAAGACCATAAAATAAACCATCAAGAAATTAAAATATTATCCAATATAAATCAAATAATGAAAATGGATTAGAACAAATACTTCTCCAAATGATTAATCTCATGATCTTACCCCCTAGCCATAGCTTGTATCCATTGAAAAAACCAAAATTTTTAAATCGGTCGATGAAGAGTCATGATCGCAAGTAAGTGATTCCATTGAATATATATATATATATATATATATATATATATGCCTTGTGAGACCAATGAGGAACTATAAAAAAACATCAATGATATCAAAAAAAATTATCTCAATATCTAATGAGGAAACTAACCAAAATGACCAATTTCGTCTGATGTTACCCTGTATGTGCAACATGGGCTTGAATCATATACCCATCTATAAGGTTTGATGAATAATGGAAAAGAAATTAGTTGATCTGTGAAATTTTTTTGACAAGGAACAAAATCAATGATGAAGATAAGAAAATTGCGAAATTTTCTAAAGATTTAAGGAAACATGCTCTAACATTATTCATGAACCTAACTGAAAAGAAAAAAAATATAAGATGAGATTAAGACTAGCTTCATCACATTCCTCAGGCCATAAGACATTAATCATTTGCTAGCACAAAAACTAAATGAAATTGAGCAGAGACCAAATGAATTTGTTCGAGAGTATGGCAAAGAGTTAAAAGACTTATTAAGATAGATCCTATATACTATTAATGAGAATATTCTATTAAAATGGTATGTGGTTGACTTACTTTAGAAAATCCACGGAGTGCTACAAATGTATGAAGTCAAAAAATGCGAGGAAGCCCTGAAATTAGCACAGCAACTTGAAAAAGATGAAAAACACCAATCAATCATAGCACCAACCAATAATAATATTGAAGGAAATTGGAACAACTACAAAAATCTTTGATGCAACTATCTTTTCAAAAGAATTATCTATGGTGTACCAATTGTAATATGGAAGGCCATGTGAAATATACCTATAAGTTCTCAGACTATTTTGATCAAGATGTTATAAGAATACAAACTAAGGTATATTGTGAAATTTGTAAAACTACTTCTTGTCACTCTACTAAAGACTCTTACTATAATTTATGGAATTTAAAGCGAAAGGGGTGTGCAATCTATGAACAAAATGTACACTTGACTCAATAATTTCCACTAAATGGAAAAAATACACTAACTACCATGTTTTTTAACACATTCAACCTTCTGATAAAATAACAGAATCATCCTCATTCATTGGAATAGGGTGTGGTTGAGAAGGCTATGGACGGCATTGAGGTGGTTATAATAGAAGAGGTCATGGTTATGGATGTGGAAGAGGATAATTTTATTGTTATAATTGTTTGTAAGAGGGACATATTGTGACTGAATTCCCTTTGAAACATAAGACTTATTTATGCTTGTGTAATATATCTGGTATGGAAAAAAAATCATTGGAATACTTACCTAAAATCAATTCCTAAACAGAAGTTCATTCAAATTACTCTAAAATGTTCTGAAATATGAAATTATAAATACTAAAAACTTTCATTTAGTCATAAGGTCTAGTGCAGAAAAAAGTACTAACAACCAAGACCAGCAAGTAATTCATCCAATAAAAAATACGATGAAATATCCTGATTTGCAGGATCAGAATGATTCAATGAAACAAGCCATCAAATTTTTTATGAAATAAAATGAAGGATAACATTTGTCTAAACATATACTCTTAGAATAATTTCTTGAATTTTTAAAATAAGAACACTTTTGTGCTCGTCTAGTAGACTGGTTAAAGATGTTAAAAAACTACAATGGAAAAAAATAAAGAAGAAAGAACGATAGACAACTATCACAAGGGAATCAAATAGAAGATGAAGACCCATAGGTGGACCTCGAAATGCATGTCTTTATGGTTAAACAATTTTTTGTTGATTTTGGATCGCAATTAAATATTCCACCTATGGAAACTTGGATTAATATGGGACGACCAAACTTGCACAAAACATCTAACTATCTCAAGTTGGTCGACCAAATATTTATCGAACTGATTGGAACAATACGACAAGTGTAGATATCTATAATGGGAATTATAATGACATTCAATTTTGAAGTCATCGACCTAGTCTACGAAATTCCTGCCTACCGAACATTAGTCGATCCACCCTGAGGTTGAAGAACGAAGTTGACCATATCATTAGAAAAATAAAGAATCAAACTAAAAGGAAATAATCAAAATATTATCATTCTCTTAGACCCTTGAGAAGGTAAATCGTGGGTAGAATTTTCTCATGAAGAAGTTGAGATAAGGAAAATATACCAAGTTTTACATGATGAACATGATAATGTCGAACAAAACGCTTCTAGTGAAATTGAAATGGGGTCGCCTATATTAATTGGATATAACGCAAACACTAAAACATACATATGGTAGATTGAAAACCAAAAATCAAAGGCAAAAGAGCCTTGGACAATCCAAGATATTTTGAAATCAAAGATTCAACTTTGTTATTCTATTAAAGTGGTACTAGTTATACAAGAAAATAATTATCAAGAGATATCAACTTTACTTCCAACAAATCTAACGAATGATTCTAGTAAAAATACTAATTTTAAATAAAGATTCCCCTTTGTTAATCACATAGACCAAGTAATAAAATGTATTGGTGAATAGGGACATATGCAAAGCTTAGTTCATACTTTTACCAACCAAACAACAAGATGGTGGGACACCCATTCGTCTTGAATCTTGACATGGGTGATTGCAATAAAATATCTCATTGAGCGGTTTAGAGGGAAAAATATATCTACGCAAGAAAATATACCCACTTTCAGTATGAGTCAAGATCCTATCGAACATATCAAAAATTATGAATTAATTTACAAAGATGAATGTGATTGGCCACATATGTACCCAATTACCTTAGATTATTTTACAGATAAATTGTATAATTTAGAGGAATAAAGGGGCCAATGACTTCAATGGAGAGAACTAAAAGAAAAATTAATTAAGAAATTTGAATTCAAACCAGAGGAGGCATATTTAAAAGACACACTCTGAAAAGTTAAATAATTTATCATAGAAAAATGAGCTGATGATCAGACCTTAATTAATGATTCAGTGAGTTGTAACTACATAACTCACACCATAGATCGAAATATGGATAGTCACTTACAAATGGAAGAAACACCCATCAATGGTCAAAGTTTTTTTCTTGAACAAGAATAACCCTAAAAATGATAAGAAAATCTAATTAGTATACAAAGTCGCCAAACAAGATATAAAGAAATAAGATAAATTATACTTTTCGCCTACCTACCAATAAGTAAAAGTCAGGGAGAAACCAATTTCCGAACCAAAAGCACCTGATTTGATGGATTCAGAAATCAAAATACGTGAAGTAGATATGTGAAATGACAAACAATTGAAAATTACATGACTTGGTGATTATTGGATTGGGGAAACAAATTGTAGATTTTTTTGACTTGCTGAAAGAGTATCAAGACGTATTTGATTGAGAATATGAATAATTAAAAGGGTTAATGAAGGAAATGGGATAATTAAAGATGAGCCTTACTCCTAAAGCTAAACCAATAAAGAATAGACCATGAAAATTAGCGCATAAGTATAAACCCATTGTACATAAATAAATAGAGGGAACGTTTTTCATTGGTATTATATGCCCTATAGAAACATCTGAATGGGAAATCCATATGGTTGTTCAACCACATAAGCACGATCTGAAAAAATGACATAATTGTGTCGACTATCAAGGATTAAACAAACTAACAGTCACCAATCCTTTCCGACCCCCATCACCAATGAAATTATAAATGAATTCAAAGGTTATTAATGCTAATATTTTACAAATCGGTTCCCAGGATATAAAAAAGATCCATAGCAAAAGAATATTGACAAAAAAACACTTTCTTTACTAAATTTTTTTCTTTCCCGAACAAAGAGATGGCATTCATATTAAAACATGCACCTATAGTATTTTCGAGAATCTTTGTTAAATAATTTTAGGAATATGTTTATAAAAAATGGCTATTTATGTTTATAACTTGATAGTATACATCTTATTAAAATATCATATTCAATGGCTAAGACTAATTCTTGAAAGATGCAAACAGAAATGGTTATCGATGAATATAAAAAAAAAATGTATCTTTGCAATGAAAAACTAAATATTATTGGGCCATGATGTTTCAAGTGATGGAATCAAAGTGAATATGGAAAAAATCAAGGTAATTTTACATTTAAAACCTCTAGTTAATATAAAGAAAATTCAAATATTCATAGGACATACAAGATAGTATACCATATTTATCAGGAACTACTCGAATATAACATTCCCAATCAAATTTTTTTTAAAGAAATACATCCCATTTATTTGGTTTGACGAATGTGATGAATCATTCCAACTATTAAACAATAAATTTTCTGATACATCAATCTTCAAATTTCCATACTAGTATAAATAGTTTTAGTTAATGTTGATGCTTCAAGTGTTGCAGTCTAGGCAGTCTTATCACAACCTGATGATGAAGTAATAGACCATCAAAATTATTATGCTAGTGGAAGGCTCAATGAAGAAAAATGAAATTATTCAATGGTAGAACATGAAGCTCCAATTATGATATTTTCCTTGCAGAAATATCAGCATTAAATTTTAGCAAATCCACTAATATTTTACATGGATCACCAAGCATCAAAATACCTTGTAAATAAACTAGTTCATCAGGGCAGAATTTTTTGATCACAACTCTTATTTTAGGAGTCTTAATTTGAAGTTGTTGTCCAACCCAGTAAAAGTGATGTCAGAGTCATTGGACATTGATGATGATCTACTTGATGCACATCTATTTAGGATTCAAGAATTTCCAGCTAAACTTATTGAAATAATAGAATTTTTACATACAGGAAAAGCACAAAAAATACTATGAGAAAAGAAGAAAAATATATTAGCGGTCATAGTGGAACCATATACATTGATAAATTTTATAATATATAAACTACGAATTGGCTAATTACTTTGAAGATGCCTCTTGGAACATGAAAGAGAAGTGATGATCGAAGAAGCCCACAAAGGGGGATCTAGAGGCCACTATCAAGGGGAAATGACTTCTCGAAAAATAATGCAAGTTGGTCTCTGGTGGCTAACAATATTCCATGATTGTCGAAAACAAGTGAAAAGATATGATATATTCCAAACAAGTGTTGGAACTCTACTAGAGAGTAAAATGAAACTACATTCCATAGTTTCATCGTTACCATTCCACATATGGGCCATCAACTTCGCCGGTCTGTTTACTAAAAGAGATAAAAGGATAGGTGAAATATACATAATAAATACAGTGGAATATGTAATAAAATGGGAAAAAGAAGAATGTGCAGCATCATGTATACTAAATAAGTAGAAATGAGATTGATATATGAAAATATAGTGACACATGTTGGTGACCCCCTGGTCCTCATTAGCGATAGGGGAACACATTTTGTTAGTGGCACAATCGAACCATTAACAAACAATTTTATGATAGAACACAAAAATACTACAACATATCATCCTCAAGCAAATAATTCATTTCAATCGTTCAATAAAACTATGGATAAAGGATTATTAAAAACTTGTGACATAGATAAAAGTGATTGGAAAGATAAAGTTATAGCAATATTATGGTCATATCGTTCAATGTATAAGCAACCGACTTGATTGATACAATTTAAACTTTTATATGGACAAGAAGCAATTAATTGACCCATGATCGACCAAATATTTAACGAAATATGTTGTCAATCGAATACTAAATACATTATCCCGACCATACTGTTTTAACCCTCCCATGACATTATCACTTTGTTAAGCAATGTCGAAGTTGAAGAGGAAGTATAGGATGGTTTTTACCTGCAACCCTTCAAATTTGAACTGTCAACACTCTTGCCCATGTCTTCCCATAACTTTTTCTAAAGAGAATCCATGAGACCTAAGTCCACTCCATCTAAAGCTTAGTCACCCCAAAGGAAAAAAGTGCTTAAAATAATTAAATTGAATAATCATGAGGAACAAAAATGGTTAGAAGAGGTTATTAGAAATTACAGCCTGAAGAGAAGACAACAATGAAGCCTTGAAATCCTACAGCCCCGTCTATCAAAACAAAATCCGTGACGCGTTAGAGAATTCCAAATTGTGTTCTCTTTTAAGGAATATAGCAAAAAATGGATGAATTCCTTCAAAAATGTCTCAGAAGAATGCAACCAGTTGGACCATATGCCGGCTGGGAAGGAACACGATGACGAAGAAAAATCAGATAAATAAAACTATGATAAATATGATTTGGATAAGGAGAATTCAAATAAAGAGTAGTGGAAAAGAGAAAAACTTAATGTAGAACAGGTGGAGCAACACCGTTCGAGACAATACTAGTTGGAGCACACCGAGGCGAAAGACATTTAGGCATAATTAAATAAATCAAATAGTCACAATAATTCAAAAAAAAACTCCAAAGACAATTATTCTGAGAGGACTCAATCCAGTGAAATTATCAAATATTACAATTAGTAGTCTACCGATACTTTTACCGAACACCAGAAAGAGGAGAAAAATTATGTTCCTATCATTAACACAATAGTTGCAAAAAATATGGGTACTAAATATGTCCCTACTTTTCAAATAGCGATAGAACTAGCTACAATATCCATTGTAGCAAAAAATTAGAAAAATAATCTCATCGATATCACTAAAAAATATTTTGAAATTAAACTCTACAGTGAAAAGAAACTCTCCCAAGTCATTGAAAAATATGTTAAATTTTTTGAGATGAGTTCGAGAAGAGAGAAAAGGATACTAACAAGCTTCAATGCATACAGGAACGAGAAAGGGAGACTTAGCTAGCATGTGAAATCCGAGAAGTAGAAAAACTAAAAAAGTCAGCTCTAGCCAAGACTGAGGAACATATTTTTGCTATTCAACGTATGGTAGATAAATTGATCGACTATAATGTCAAAATTCAAGAACAAGTATCATATTTGCAGACCCGACCCATAGTGGTTTCCAATCATTGTTTCACACACGCTCTGCAAAGAGCCCACGACGTGTCTTTAGCAGGAAAAATAACTTAGAAGCTCAGTGAGATAAAGGAGTTCACATTTATACTACACTAAATAATTGGCCCATCTATATAGCCTCTATTCATCCAAAGATAAAATCTCAATATATGCTTTTCATAGATTTATCAGCCAAAAAATCGTCAGATCATAGATCCCAACAAACCATTAAAACCCAACTGGAACAAGAAAGGGAAACGTACTCACAGCTCCTATAAAAATATCGCCAATGGTCGTGGAAAGAAAATAAGTCTTAATAGGAAGAATCAAATGCATTCCAATTCCCAAAAAATATCCTTCGACAAGTTGTGAGCATTGAAGGAGCCAATATTTTCATTCAACGAAAAGAAAAACCATACATTTGTGGAAGAAATTGCGCAGTATTGGACTGATATTTTAGATTCCAGTGTGAAGGCCAAAGTGGAAGTTAGAGAATGGTCGATCTTCAATGAAAACTTATATATTATTTCTCCAGTATTTTACGAGATTACCTTCCAAGGTATATCCCCACAAGCACAATCACATTATGCTTTAAGACATCTCTAGTGAACTACCCACCATTTTTACACACCCAGTGTTTCAACGGTTTTTTCTACTTTAGAACAACAATCTTATGAAGAGGAAGTTTACCAAGCTATCAACTAGTCAAATTAGTTGGCTTCATAGAACATGAACACCAAAAAAAAAGTATATGGAACCGATCCCACAATTTATTTTTCTTTATTACAATAGTTATTTTAAGAAATTATCTATTGGATATTTAAAAAATAATTTTTACTTTTGTAGTTTCTTTTTTTACCCTGACTCACCCCTTCTACATGACGAATGTAACGTCTCCTCCTTTCCAACTTGAAATATTTTTTTTTTCTATTTATAGTTTACTTCTTTGCTTCTATTGACCACAGCTGTTCAATTCTATTTTTCAAACTTTGTCATTTTTTTCTCTGCTATGGAATAGAGTTCCTATTTTTTCTATTTCTCTTGTATGTAAATTTGATTGTGCACTTCCACTAAATGGTTGTGGCTTATATTAAATACATACATATATATATATATATATATCACTTATTTAATATAATTATCACCATATATATATATATTGTTCAACTTACCATTGTTATATGCTTTCTTTTACTCCTATGCATATCTATCTAAGCATAAAGCACTCCCATAATTCGATTTGTTCATTAACGTCTTCACACAATACTAGTAGGATCACCCTACCTACACCTTAGCATTCGACAACATACTCTTATGGCTTATAGGTAGGATATATGAATCGTTGGGCCTCAATATTTGTATCGCTCCGAGATTTAAAATATTATGTTGCATTTAAACTTATTCAAGGCATCAAAGGGTCTATTTCTATTTATAACTAATGTCGATTATATGCATTTATTATAGTTGTGTGGCCACTGTTCCCATGTGAATGAGATTTACCATCGCATCATTGATCTCTCACATACAGTTCAATTTATGGTAATTTTACAGTGGGGGTAGGCGTATTAACCTTTCGATGCATTCATTATGTCTCGTTGGCAAAGATGGCTCAAGGTTTTTGGCCAATGCAACCCTTTCAAATTTCCACGTCACCTTATGCAATGACACTCTGTTGATTCTTTTTCCATTTCGTTGGCTTTCATTGCATCCATAGATAGAATTTTATGTGTCTACATTTCAGTCTATATGCCACGCCAGAATACTGTTTCAATTACGCCTGCCATATGACATTATTGAGAGTACTGTATAATCGATTTCATAGATCTAGGTATTTATGTGTTGGATGACCAGGTATTAAATGACAATTTCACCCACTCGATCCATGTATAGGCCATGGATCCGAGGCCACTTGGATGCTGGAGATTGTTCCTATCCATTAGGGTTTCGTCAGTTTTTGGATTTGATACGTTTGTATAAATCTCTGTGTTATTATTGAAGCGGTTATTTTGCCCTTCATTTGTTCTACTTGCCTCTCGGTGTCGAGACTTTGCACGTTTGAGGAACTAAGCATCGGATCACCCAGGCTTCTGGCTTACCTATCTACTCATCGAAGCTTAAATTCAGGTATGATTTTCTATGCATGTCGCTCACTTTACCATGAAGCTCACGTTCGGTGTCTATAATTTGATATGTATCTTTTTTTTTTCCATATTGGTACACTCCATGGATAGTGCGAGAGATGAGTTTAAATAAAATAATTTATTTCCTTTAGTATCGTTCATGGTCGAGCCCTCGTCTAGGTCAGATGGACGAATCTGTCATGGAACTTTTTTGTCCTGTTATGTTGATTTTTGTTTATGCCACCATCTCTTCTTACATTTTGTGTGTTTTCCTGTTAACGATGTGTGGCACTAATACGCCATGGTTTCTTGATAGGGCATACCCCTCCTCGTCATTCTTGACTTTAATGATGGGGTTCGAATGGTGTGGTGTTGATTGTACTCGTCTCTTCTATGGCGAGCGATACATACCCTAGGCAAGTAATCGATTCGATTGTATCACTGGCCCTATGGGTTTTTTTTTTTTATTCCAATTTGAAAATTCTAGTCTTGAATTTTTAATGTTATGCAGCTACCTCTATTTCAGGTTGTTTTGAAGGAAAGAAGTTTCTCCTTTTCCAAGTAAATATTTAAGATTTTGCTATTATAATTACTTGTGATATAATTCATGTCAGTTAGTCGATTCGTATTCTCACTGTCTCTTGTTTTTGTTGCAAGTAAATCTGAATGTTATACACTTTTCCTTATCAGTGATATGATGAAAAGGGTTGTTGCATTCGGCATTAATTTTGCTGCCCTTTGGACTTTCCGGTTGGTATCAACAATATACTGGTCAACGTGAAGCTAGACTCTCATAACGTTATTCTACATAATTTTTGTTCAGACCACTTTGGTCTAGCTTTCATAATTTTTCTCTTTGTTACTATATTTATAATAACTTCGTTAGACTAGTCTATATTACTAAGACTCCGATAATATGAACGCTGTTACCACATTATCCCAATTTAATTTGTTAGGGAACACGATTCTCTTAATGTATTTCATTTGGTTCATAAATTTACCTGTAGATTTTATATATATGTATTCCCTTCCTATTTAACAAGGAAAAAAGGTGTGTTATACTTTTTAGATTCAGGTGGCAAGTTCATGTTGATACTCATGATAAAAATTTTATTTCTACTGCATCTGTTTGCTTCCATTTGATAGACAGAGCTGATTTGTTTACTAGTCTTAATTTGGGTTTATGCTTCCTCCACCTTTTATTTTCGTACTTGTATGCAAATATTTTTATGGCAAGAATATTACACCTCTACAGGAAGTTATGGATTCTTGACATCTGGTTCATGTGGTATTATGTATTATTCTACTCCAGTAGTATATGTCTACCTCTGCTTTTTAACTTAAAGTTTTCAAGTATTACTTGCTAGTGTAAATAATAATAATCTCTGGAATTTCTTGGTTTAGATCTATAACATGTATAGTATGCTCTATTCTATAGCTAACATTTCCAACTGACATTTTAGAATAATCTGGTATGTGAATTATTTGTTATTACTCCATGCTTATAAAAATTACATGTGCTGCATATAAATTTGTTTCTATCTATTTTCCAGTGGTACATTTAATTTGGGATCTCCAGTAAAGGAGGTAACCCATGTGCTAGTATTATGTCTGAATGTCCTTAACTAATATAAAGGTACTCATCCATTTTTTTTCATGGAAGTTAAATCTATAGATATACATACACTACTAATTCAACTAATTTATAGATCTGCAATGCATGTAATTAATCACTCCTTCATACATGTTTTTTTTATCTAGTGTTCACTTCTTTAATTCTATTTTTAACAGAAGTAGATTAAAGTTACACAATTATGAATTATGAGGTTAGCATAAATCTCCAGATTTAAACCAATCACTGGTTTAGAGTTTCTGGTTGATTTTTCCCCTTAATTCTTGTTCCTATAACTATGTAGAACTGAGAGAGCTTAACTTCTCTACCCTTCTATAAATGTACAACACAAAACATTGCAAGTAATATGCAGCTACAGTCATTAACCTTTACCATAACAACAATTAAATTTTAATCATTCATAAAAATTGTGAGCATACCACTTTGGTACTTGACCAGTTCTCCCAACCGTAGAGTCCCTCTATCTCCAGAACTCACCCCCGAGCTGAGATCACTTCCATTCCAGACCAACCTCTAATCTATGCAGGAATAGCTTATTTAAGCTTTTGCTCCCCAAATCCTGTTTCTAATTCTGCGTCCAGAATTACAGGATGATTTTCTTCCTGTTTGCCTAGGCTTCCCTTTTTAGGGACTGTTAAAGCTGCTTTCTGCTTTTCCCATCTTTTTACCTCTTCCCAACTACTCTCCACATCATTGGGGAAATCAGATTTTCCTCAAAATTTAATTTGGAAATAAATTCTTTCAAGGATTTTTGAAATATTTTTGGGGAAAGTATTTGCCTCTTTCCGTCCTCATGGATTTCGCAAGTGATCTCATAATTCTCATTTGGTCAATATGCATATAATTATTTTATTTATTTTTCATAATTAAATATTTAATTACATCCACAAAATACTTATCCATTGGGGTCCACTCCCCTTTGGATTAAAGTTCAAATGTCTAAATTTGAAAGAACATAAAACTAGGGGTGTTACATATTCCCCCTCCGAAAACAAACACTGTTCTCAGTGTTGATATCTAATTACTATAGTTCATTTTCCAAACAAAAATGGATATTTTTCCATCATTTCAGCTTCTCTTTCCCATGTAGCTTCTTCAACAGTAAAGTGCTTCCAATGAACCTTTACTCTTGCTACTGTTCAATTCCTCAATTCAATTTCTTCCTGCTCCAATATTTGAAGCCGCTCTGGAAGGAACTCCCCTTATAGTTCCACCTGTATCACATTCCAATCAACAATGTGAGAAGCATCATGTACATATATTTTTAATAATTAAACATGAAACACATCATGAACTCTAACATGGGGCGGTAAGGCCAGCTTGTAAGCCACTGGTCCCACCCTTTCTAACACCTCAAAAGACCCACAATATCTAGGAGCCAATTTTGCACAACTTACAGCATAAAGTGTGCTCTTTTTGGGTTTAATACGCAAATACACATGCTCCCCCACTTTGAATTCTCGATGTATCCTTTTCTTATCAGCATAGTTTTTCTGTCGATCTTGTGCTATCTTGATATTTCTTTGTATTTGTTTAACAATTATTTCCATCTCGTGTAAAGCCTCTAGTCCCAACATTAACTTATCCTCAGGTTGGCTCCAGCTCAAAGGAGTACGACATTTCCTTCCATAGAGTGCCTCAAACGGACTCATTTTTATGGAGGATTGGTAGCTGTTATTATAGGAAAATTTAGCTAAATGCAAGTAGTCTTCCCACTTTGATGGCCTATCCATCACATACATTCTTAGCATATCCTCAAAAATCTGATTTGTTCTCTCTGTCTGACCGTCTGTCTGCGGGTGATATGCAGTGCTAAAATTTAGCTTATTTCCCATGCCCCCAAACAGACCTTTCCAAAAGGCTGTGGTAAACTTAGCATCTCTATCTGAAACAATCACCTTTGGGACCCCATGGAGCCTTAATACATCCTTCAGGAACACATCCGCTACTTGGGCTGTACCAAAAGTAGACTTCACAGGTATGAAGTGTGCATCTTTTGTTAACGTGTCTACTACCACCATCACTGAATCATGTTGGTATTTGGTTTTGGGTAGCCCTGTTATGAAATCTATAGAAACGGTGTCCCATTTCCATTCTGCAATCGGAAAAGGGTTTAAAAGACCAGCAGGATGTTGATGCTCAACTTTAACTAGTTGACACTCCATGCACCTAGCTAAATATTATGCTACATCTCTTTTCATTCCTAGCCAAAACTACTTATTTTTCAAAGCTGTTAACATTTTCTGATATCCAGGATGCCCTGCATACGGCTGTTTATGATATTCGTTTAGGATTTCTTTTTTCAAAGTATCCACATTGGGGACATACAATCTATTTTTGTAGCAGATCAGCCCTTTTTGGTTTTGAGTGAAATCAGCCATCTCCTTCTTTAGTATTTTCACCTATAGACTCTCATAATTTGGATCCTGGTCTGCTACCTTTTTTACTAGATCTTCTAAATCAAACTTGGCACTACTTCCAATGTTGTTTATATTTTGACAAGCATTTCTGATCAAGGCATCAGCAATTTTATTTTCTTTCCCTCTAATATGTTTTATGTCCAGATCAAATTCACTCAGAAAATACAGCCATCTGGCCTGTCTAGCATTTAAATCAGTTTGGGAAAAGAAATATTTAAGACTAACATGCTCAGTCATTAATGTAAATTTTTTTCCAAGAAGATAGTGTCGCCACATCTTCAAGGCATGGATTAGAGCAGCCAACTCCAAATCATATGCACTATAGTTCTGTTCATGTGTCTTAAGTTTCCTAGACTCATATGCAATAACCGAATTTTCTCGCAACAGAACTCTTCCCAACCCTTCTCTACAGGCATCCATACATACAACAAATTCTTTATCAGGATCTGTGATTTTCAGTATAGGGGCTGTAGTGAGTTTTAATTTTAATTGTTCAAAACTGTTTTGGCATTTTTCAGTCCACTCAAATTTGACACCCTTTCTTTGTAGTGAGGTTATGGGATAGGCTATTGCAGAAAATATTTTCACAAATCTACGACAATAACCTGCAATCCCCATGAACGATCTCACTATTGAAACATCAGTTGGTACTGCCCACTCTCTAATGGCCTTTATCTTTTCAAGGTCAACATCCAACCCTTGTTCAGAAATAATATGTCCCAAGTATTGGATTTTTTCCTTATAGAATTCACATTTACTGAACTTGGCATACAACTAGTTTTCTTTCAGAGTTTGCAACATTATCCTCAAGTTTTCTTTATGCTCCTCCTCACTTTTTGAGTAAACTAAAATATCATCTATGAAAACTTGTACGAATTTATCCAAGTACTTATTTAACATGTTGTTCATTAAGCACATAAAGTTGGCAGGGGCATTGGTCAAACCGAAAGGTAGGACTACAAATTCGTAGTGACCATACCGCGTTCGAAAAGTTGTTTTGCTAATGTCTTCTTCTTTAATTCTGAGCTAGTGGTAACCAATCCTTAGATCGATATTAGAAAATATTGAAGCTCCTCTTACGTGATCAAAAATATCATCAATTCGAGGAAAAGGGTATCTGTTTTTTATTGTCAACTTATTCAGCTGACAATAGTCAATGCACATTCTAAAGGTTCCATCCTTCTTTTTCACGAACAACACTGGTGCTCCCCAAGGAGACACACTCAGTCTGATATAACCCTTATCCAACAATTCTTGCAACTGCATTTTCAGTTCCATAAGTTCAGGGGGACTCATTTTATAAGGGGCTCGGGAAACAGGTGTTGCTCTAGGCACCAAATTGATTGAAAAGTAAATCTCTCTTTTGGGGGGAAGATGAGGAATCTCATCTAGAAAAAATTCCTTAAACTCCCTCACCACTGGCAGAGTATCCATCAGGTTTGCTTCAGGTTGCTTTTCTAGTTCCTCAACATGTACTGCATTTACTTGGTATCCTTTCCTAGTTGTTCGTTTTAGTTGCAGTGCTGATATTTACCTTACAGAGATAGGTTTTTGCTTTCCCCAGAGAATAAAAGGTTTCCGCTCTTCATCTATATAATGCAGGGTCTTATCCCAATAGTTCATCATGGCCTTTTTCTTTTCCATCCAGTCCATTCCTATCAGCAGGTCATATGAACCTAATGGCAGAATGTTTAAATTCACTTATGTTTGAAACTCATGTAATTTGATTGATGTTTGAGGTAATTTATGTGTTACCTTCCTCTTGGTTCCAGTGGCTAACTGGACCAACCAAGACTTCTGAAAATTTTCACTTTTGAGATTGCATTTTTCTACAATTTTTGGACTAATGTAACTCAAAGAAGCACCCGGATCAATTAAAATTGTAATAGATTGGTCAGAAATCTTACCTTCTATTTCAACCATGGTAGCTTGGTGTTCCACTTGTCGATTCTCCAAGGTTGCACTGACAGTGGGTATATTTCTTGCTATGTCATTTACTGTGGTAGCTTCTTGATCTCTCATAATTATCTGAATGTTTTGGTGGGGACAATCCCTCAAGAGATGGGGTTCTCCACATCCCCACCACTTCAAAGGTTCCCTCATTTTAACTGTGCCTTCATTTTTATTTCCTTCATCTAGTTGTTTGGAACCAACTTGAGACTGAGCTATTTGGCTTTCTTTTGGTTTATTAAACTTTTTTCCCTGATGATCCCTACCAAAATTCTTTAAGTAAGCTGGTTTCTGTTTCTTTCCTTTGATTTCACCTTTGTTTATCCAACCTTTTCCATGCTCACCCTTTCCTCTAAACTGCTGCTAGCATAATCTGGCTTTTCTTACTTCTTCATCCATAGTTTTTGGGTTATCAAACTCAATCTTCTCTTTGTACACAGCAGGCAAACAGTTCAAAAACCTTTGCAACTTTGCCTTCTCTTCTCGAATGTAAGGGACATATCTCAACATATTTGTAAATTTGGTGACAAAATCATCGATAGTGAGTTTTCCCAGTCTGAGTTCATGGAATTCCTTTTCTTTATCATCATAATAACGTTCATTTAAATAGCGGTTTTTAAACTTAACCTAGAAATCTTCCCAAGTAATTGTCTTTTCATCAATGGCATGCACCATTTTCATCTCCTCCCACCACAAGGTAGCCTTACCTTGTAGCTGGTAGACAGCTAATCTGGCTTTTAGATTTCTTTCATATTCATAGACTTGGAAATATTTAATCATGTTAAAAAACCAGGCTTCAGCATCTTCCTGCTTCTCCCCATCATAGGAGGGATGTTTGATCTTTCGGAATTCCCCCTGTAATTCTTTTTTCTGCTTATAATGATGCCTGACAGTATCATCTGCCTCAAACTCATCATTCTTCCTCTTTTTGGAACATTCACCTTCTTGGTTGTTCCACGAAATTAATTCTCTGATGAGCTTTTCCTACTCCTCACTAGCTAATGACAATCTGTCATTCTAGCTTCTTAGCTCAGCCATCTCTCGTTGCAAACAGTGCAACATAGCCATCACGAGAGCGTTGGGATCTAGTGTATTATCTTCATCACGCAGATCAACATAAATTTCATCACTTCCAGCCATTTTAATTTTCTATTCCAGCAGCACTGTACACTAAACAACACATAGCAGTAAAAAATAAAAAATAAAAAAATTCTTCCAGCAAAATAATTTATATAGTGAGCACAACGACGACAGCCCAGTTTTTCCAACTTGGGCTCTGATACCATTTTTAACGTCTCCTCCTTTCTACCACGATATTTTTTTTTTTTCTATTTATAGTTTACTTCTATGCCTCTATTGACCACAGTTGTTCAATTCTATTTTTCAAACTTTGTCATTTTTTTATCTGCTATGGAATAGAGTTCCTATTTCTTCTATTTCTCTTGTATGTAAATTTGATTGTGCACTTCCACTAAATGGTTGTGGCTTATATTAAATACATATATATATAAGTATCACCATATATATATATATATATATATATATATATATATATATATATATATATATATATATATATATATATATATATTGTTCACCTACCATTGTTATATGCTTGCTTTTACTCCTATGCATATCTATCTATGCATAAAGCACTCCCACAATTCGATTTGTTCATTAATGTCTTCGCACAATACTCGTAGGCTCACCCTAACTACACCTTAGCGTTCGACAACATAATATTATGGCTTATAGGTAGGATATATGAATCGTTGGGCTTGAATATTTGTATCGCTCCAAGATTTAAAATATTATGTTGCATTTCAACTTATTCAAGGCATCAAAGGGTCTATTTATATTCAAGGCATCAAAGGGTATATTTCTATTTATAACTAATGTCGATTATATGCATTTATTATAGTTGTGTGGCCATTGTTCCCATGTGAATGAGCATTACCATCGCATCATTGATCTCTCACGTACAGTTCAATTTATGGTGATTTTACTGTGGGGGTAGGCGTATTAACCTTTCGATGTGTTCCCTACGTCTCGTTGGCAAAGATGGCTCAGGGTTTTTGGCCAATGCAACCCATTCAAATTTCCACGTCACCTTATGCAATGACACTCTGTTCATTATTTTTCCATTTCGTTGGCTTTCATTGTGTCCATAGATAGAATTGTATGTGTCTACATTTCAGCCTATATGCCACGCCAGAATATTGTTTCAATTATGCCTGCCATATGACATTAGTGAGAGTACTGTATAATCGATTTCATAGATCTAGGTATTTATGTGTTGGATGGCTAGGTATTAAATGAAAATTTCACCCACTCGATCCATGTATAGGCCATGGATTTGAGGCCACTTGGACGGTGGAGATTGTTCCTATCCATTAGGGTTTCGTCGTTTTTTGGATTTGATACGTTTGTATAAATCTCTGTGTTATTATTGAAGCGGTTCTTTCACCCTTCATTTGTTCTACTTGCCTCTTGGTGTCGAGACTTTGCACGTTGGAGGAACTAAGCATCGGCTCACCCAGGCTTCTGGCTTACCTATCTACTCATCGAAGCTTAAATTCAGGTATGAGTTTCTATGCATGTCGCTCACTTTACCGTGAAGCTCATGTTTGGTGTCTATAATTTTATATGTATTTATTTTTTTTCCATATTAGTACGCTCTGTGGATAGTGCGAGAGCTGAGTTTAAATAAAATAATTTCTTTCCTTTAGTCTCGTTCATGGTCGAGCCCTCGTCTGGGTCAGATGGACGAATCTCTCATGGAACTTTTCTGTCCTGTTATGTTGATTTTTGTTTATGCCACCATCTCTTCTTACATTTTTTGTGTTTTCCTGTTAACGATGCGTGGAACTAATACGCCACGATTTCTTTATAGGGCATACCCCTCCTCGTCTTTTGTGACTTTAATGATGGGGTTCGAATGGTGTGGTGTTGATTGTACTCGTCTCTTCTACGGCGAGCGATACATACCCTAGGAAAGTAATCGATTCGATTGTATCACTGGCCCCGTGGGTTTTTTTTTTCATTCCCATTTGAAACTTCTAGTCTCGAATTTTTAATGTTATGCAGCTACCTCTATTTCAGGTGGTTTTGAAGGAAAGAAGTTTCTCCTTTGCCAGGTAACTCTTTAATATTTTGTTATTATAATTACTTGTGATATAATTCATATCAGTTAGTCAATTCGTATTCTCACTATCTCTTGTTTTTGTTGCAGGTAAATCTGAATGCTATACACTTTTCCTTATTGGTGATACAATGAAAATGGTTGTTACATTCGGCATTAATTTCACTGCTCTTTGCGCTTTCAGGTTGGTATCAACAATATACTAGTCGACGTGAAGCCAGACTCTCATAACGTTATTCTACATAATTTTTGTTAAGACCACTCTGGTCTAGCTTTCATAATTTTTCTCTTTGTTACTGTATTTATAATAAATTCATTAGACTGGTCTATATTACTAAGACTCTGATAATATGGATGTTGTGACCACATTATCCCAATTTAATTTGTCAGGGAACACGATTCTCTTAATGTATTTCATTTGGTTCATAAATTTACCCATAGATTATATATATATGTATTCCCTTCCTATTTAACAAGGAACAGAGGTCTGTTATACTCTGTAGATTTAGGTGGTGAGTTAATGTTGATGCTCATGATAAAATTTTTATTTCTGCTGCATCTGTTTGGTTCCATTTGATAGACAAAGCTGATTTTTTTACTAGTCTTAATTTTGGTTTATGCTTCCTCCACCTTTTATTTTCGTACTTGTATGCAAATATTTTTATGGAAAGAATATTACACCTCTACAAGAAGTTATGGATTCTTGACATCTGGTTCATGTGGTATTATGTATTATTCTACTCCAGTAGTATATGTCTACCTCTTCTTTTTAACTTAAAGTTTTCAAGTATTACTTACTGGTGTAAATAATAATAATCTCTGGAATTTCTTGGTTTAGATCTATAACATGTATAGTATGCTCTATTCTCTAGCTAACATTTCCAACTGACATTTTAGAATAATCTGGTATGTGAATTATTTTTTATTACTCCATGCTTATAAAAATTACATGTGCTGCATATAAATTTGTTTCTATCTATTTTCCAATGGTACATTTAATTTGGGATCTCCAGTAAAGGAGGTAACCCATGTGATAGTATTATGTCTGAATGTCCTTAAGTAATTTAAATTTACTCATCTCTTTTTATTTCATGGAAGTTAAATTTGTAGATATACATACACTACTAATTCAACTAATTTATAGATCTGCACTGCATGCAATTAATCATTCCTTCATACATGTTTTGTTTATCTAGTGTTCACTGCTTTAATTCTATTTTTAACAGAAGCAGATTAAAGTTACATAATTATGAATTATGAGGTAGCATAAATCTCCAGATTTAAACCAATCACTGGTTTAGAGTTTCTGGTTGATTTTTCCCCATAATTCTTGTTCCCACAACTATGTAGAACTGAGAGAGTTTAAGTTCTCTACCCTTCTGTAAATGTATGGAACATGAGTTCAACACAAAAGATTGCAAGTAATATGCAGCTACAGTCATTAACCTTTACCATAACAACAATTAAATTTTAATCATTAATAAACACTGTGAGCATACCACTTTGGTACTTGACCAGTCCTCCCAACCGTAGAGTCCCTCTATCTCCAGAACTCACCCCCGAGCTGAGATCACTTCCATTCCAGACCAACATCTAATCTGTGCAGGAATAGCTTATTTAAGCTTTTGCTCCCCAAAGCCTGTTTCTAATTCTACGTCTAGAATTACAGGATGCTTTTCTTCCTGTTTGCCTAGGCTTCCCTTTTTAGGGACTGTTAAAGCCGCTTTCTTCTTTTCCCAGCTTTTTACCTCTTCCGAACTACTCTCCACATCATTGGAGAAACTAGATTTTCCTCAAAATATAATTTGGAAATAAATTCTTTCGAGGATTTTTGAAATATTTTTGGGGAAATTATTTGCCTCTTTCCATCCTCATCAATTTAGCAATTGATCTGATAATTCTCATTTGGTCAATATGCATAGAATTATTTTATTTATTTTTTATAATTAAATATTTAATTACATCCACAAAATACTTATCCATTGGGGTCCACTCCCCTTTGGATTAAATTTCAAATGTCTAACTTTGAAAGAACATAAAAGTAGGTGTGTTACAACGAAGAAGGCTTTAAGGGTGGGGGGTATGTTGGAGGAGCTATTCGACTTCACCGACTAGTCAGATGGAAAAAGGGTTAGTTGGCCCTGCTGACTAGCCCTGGTCAAGTCGACAATATGTATTGTGATGTAAGTCTAACTAATGGTGGTTTAAGGAGAATAATTATTTAGACAATTATACCTATGTAACTATTTCTATATTCTATATATATATATTTTTGTATAGATATGTAATGGCTATTTTTGGTACATAATAAGATTATATATGTGAGCGAATTGTCTATCTTTCCATTACTATGTTTCTAATATCTCTATATTAT
The DNA here is from genome assembly GCA_034641835.2 of Pinus albicaulis. Taxonomy (NCBI): domain Eukaryota; kingdom Viridiplantae; phylum Streptophyta; class Pinopsida; order Pinales; family Pinaceae; genus Pinus; species Pinus albicaulis. The sequence goes on from CM076570.1 coordinate 816,310,051, forward strand.
TATTGTATAATCACTTGAAGTCTACCTATTGGTAACCATGTATGTTACTCCCTATATTACAAGATAAATGCATATTTCCATTAATTTTGAGATTATAGGCTATAAATTAGTCATGGAAAAATACTATCTTTTTCCACTATTTGGAGAGATTGTATCCTGAAGTATTGCATCCATTTGAAGTAATAGGTTAAAAAAGAGTGTGAAAAAGGATTTTTTTTTTTCTATCCCATATTTAAAAACGTGTTTCTCTACAATGTTTTTCATGTCCACAATGATATTTCACCATTTATTTATCATTTTCTCAATACTATGATTTGATTGAGTTTGTGATAGATATGGATCCTGAGATATTCATATGAAGGAAATTCCTCCAAGCTTTTTTTTACTATAAGAAAGTATCATAAATAATCTTCTTGGATTTAGCTGTCAAGAAATTAATTTTTTCATTATTAACAATCATACCCTTAGATAATTCTTATTTTTTTTCAGAAATAAGGAATCCCCCCTAAAGGAGCAATCATCATGAAAGGAGAAAAACATGACTTATGAAGATACTATAGAGTTATACCAATAAAAAAAAAAATCTTCAAAACACTATTCTAACTTAAAAATGTGTATGCCAAGAAATGTAGTGACAAGGGACACTTCAATATTGCAATTAATTTCATTTTACCAACCTTCAATGGTCCTATAGGTATGAAGATAATATTCTCATACAACCTTTTCTCAACATAATCCTTTATATCTTCCAATCTATTTCTAAATATTTATAGCACCCCTATTCCTTAGTCCCCTAGAAATGTTCTTATTGTAATTAATTATGTTAATTATGCTTCTACATGTATCTAAACATAAATGGATTAAAAGGTCAACAATAATTTCAGTTATGCTTTAGTAATAAATAAAAAAGAGGTGGAGCCTTATACAAACAATCATAAGCCATGATAGTGGGGGGAAACCAAGACAAAGGGGATTTATGGAACTAATAGCTACTAATAAATTATAGATTTAGCCAAATATTCATAAATAATAATATTTATAGTAATCTAAAGGATGTGACCATAAATTCTAGATTTATGGATGTGGTTAGGTTTCACCTAAACTATCTCATCCAAAATCTGGGCACAATACAATTAAAATATTTATCATATAACCATGATTGTTATATCATACATGAAAAACATCAAGGAAGAAAATCCTTGAAGGAAAAAAGGAAAGAACGGAGACCAACAATCATGGGGTGTGAGATACGAAGACAAACATATGTTGGTGGAGAAGAGAAAAAGAACATGTGCATCCTTGACCATGAGGAGAGGAGTTTATAATGTGGATATACAAATGAAATCATGAGGATTTTGAAGTAAATCAATATGTATTTGAATATAAGACACAACATTAAGTGAAACAAGAAAACATTATCATTTTTAATGTCAACCATGAATTGATCAACAAACAGTTTGATGTAAGAACAAAATTATTAAGGGAAATCGTCAAGGTACTACTAGGCTTCGTAAAGGACTCCCTTCTTGGAATAAAAACCCATTAAGAAAACAATGTGAATGATAATATTCCTTGGCCAAATTAATTTAAGGGTATAATATTGATTTCTATGTGGATGGAGTAGAGTAGCCTTCATAATTATGCCACTAATGACATAAGAGATAATTTTCCTCTCTATGATTATTATGTATAACAACTAAGAAAATAAAATAATTGGTTGAAAAACTCTAGGTACAGTTGGTGTTTCAAGAGAAAATGATGATTTTTATCTGACAAAGGAGAATGGACTTCATGGATCCACCATGTAATGTTAATTGAGAACATCCCTAATGGCTTGGCTTCATGGTCTCGCTTGAGGGTGGCTATCTAGAAAGGATAGATAGATAATTGAGCTTACAGTGAGGTGGAACATGGCTCGCCATTCATCATTTAAAGAAGCATTCATATTGATGTGATAAGTTCCCTTATGGAATTTTAATTTTTAGTGTAACACTAATTAAAGGAAATCAAAATTATTTGGATAATTCTGTATCTTTACGGGCTTGTTTTATAAACAGACATTCTATTCTATGTGATATTTGATCATGGTATGAACTAGTAAATATGGTCATGATAATTGTGTGATGTTCTTATTCCTTCCTATGGATCTTAATGTTCTCTTAAGACATGTTTTCATTTCAAGCATGGGAGTGGAACACACATATTCTTGGTTATATTTAATGTTTATGTTTCGAAATGGATTTATAAATTAAGATGTTATGGCTAAGAATATATGGGATTTTAACCCTTCAACATATTTGAAAACTAGGATGGATCATTGGTTGTGCAAGCCTCTTAGTGTGTCTCAACAAGGCGATATTGGTCTTCTCTAGATAGGCCAAATAATTTTTGAGTCTCATGTGATAATAATAATTTATTATTAATGATGTGGAATTATATGTAAGATTAAAATATTTGATAGTAAAATGAGACTCAAAGTTAGGAGTCTTTACGAAACATCTAATATTGATGATTATAGATTTCAGTAAATAAATATTGAGCTAGTTGGGTGTTTGATAGAATTTTGGATGTGGGCTTATCTGGATGTCACTAGGCTAGTTAAGGATTTGAACAACTATGTTGTAACTTATCCTCACTTCTAATTAGGTGTAACAACTCCTTGTTTAGGATGAGAATGTCTGAAGGTATCAAATAAGGACAAACAATGAATAGTGGTCTATTTGAGTCCTTATAGAAAGGCCTAGAAAATGTTTATGGAATGAAGGATTTTAGATGACTCTCTAGGATCGTGAAGATATAAATGTCATCAAAAATCTTATGGGTATTTTATTTCCTTATATAATTCCATTTGGATATTCAATATAGGATAATACATTTTTTTTGTAAGCCTACTTTTCCTTGGTGAATTTAGGGTTTAAATTTGAAACCTTGGCGATTGGAGATTTTAGCCCAAACATTTGGTCACATGGGCTATGGCAAGGCCATGATTATGGAATACCCATTACAAGCTTAAGTGAAATTGATAATGAAACTAATATTTTGTTATTGGGACTATATTTAGTGTTCTAGTTACTGGTTTCATAGTGGGATAAATGTTAGATACTAGAGGAATGATCAAATATCGTAGCTAAGTGTAAGTTGTAGGAGGGGATATTTCTCAAAACCTAGTTATAAATCCATATATTTACCTAGATATGCCTCTTGGTTGATGTCCATTAACTGAATCTAGGAAGAGTAATTGAATACTACATTTATTTCTTTAGTTCCCTAATGGTTTGATGACAAATATGTCAACTAATAGATGGAGGAATATTTGTTACTTGATTATCTATTAAATGGATATATTTATGTGAAGGAGAACATGGTAAAGGATTTATGGTCACATTGTTGTTCACTAACCAAACTAGAGAAAGAAATGAGAATAATTAGTTAATAAATATATAAAGTATGACATCTATCTAGCCTGGAGGTATCATGGAGGGTCCTTCAAGATTCAAAATATATAAAAATTGATATATGGAACTTGTTCCACCCAACATTAACCTTACTGCCTCAACTCTCTCTTAGCAGTATGTAACCTATGAGCTAGGGCTATGGATTCCTTCGATGAATCTAAGTCTATAGCCTATAAAATTATCAATATATTACTAAGTACTATTTCTCTTTCTCATAGAGATGCAAAACAATTCCATTTTTTCTAGCTCCCTTTCCCACTCCGTTTGTACAAAAAAATGACAAAAGTCTCCTTATCTCTAATTTAGTCCCTTCAATTTTTGTTTCTTATGATCTCTAGGGCTGTAGTATAGAGTGGCTATGAAATATCAACATTGAAAACTCAAAGTAATAATATCCATGGATAATTATCATTAATTTTCATCTTCTTAAATTTTAATCCACACAAACATCATTTTCCTTATCCATATAATCAATAATCACACACAACCAACTAACATCAACTCTCTACCTCCCTAGTCTTCACTCCATACTAAAAATAAGAACAAGAATAGTGGCAGTCTAATGTATTTAACTGCAACTAGGCCTAATATTATGCATGCTATAAGTTTAATTTACAGATTCATGGAGACACCAAACGAGACACATTGGCAAGCAACCAAGATAATTCTGAGGTATGTAAATGGAACAAAGGAGTATGGTGTTATATACTCCTCAACTGATAATTTTAAGTTGATTAGGCTGGAAGTGTAGATGACAGAAAGAGCACATCTAGGTATGTGTTTAATTTGGGATTGGGAGCCATTTCATGGGCTTCCAAGAAGCAACCAATAGTTTCTTTATCAATAGCAGAAGTAGAATATGTGGTAGCAACAGTAGCAACATGCCAAGCAGTATGGATGAGAAGGATGCTAAGATATTTATGTCTTGAGCAAGACAACGGAACCACAATTTATTGTGATAGTAGCTCAGCAATTACATTGTCAAAGAATTGTGTTTTCCATGAGAGAACAAAGCATATCGATGCAAAATATAATTTTATAAGAGAACTGGTTAATAATGGTGAGATTGTTTTGCAGCACTGCAGAAAAGAGGAACATTTTGTTGATATCCTCGCAAAGCCATTAGCACAGAAGAGTTTTTAGTATTTGAGAAAATGTCAATTGTGATTAAGGGGGTGTGTTGGAATTTTACTCCCAACCACTGCCATAAATGAGAAGCGGCGCAACCCACAAATTCATCAATGTTTGATAGCAGAGAAGAACAAGTAAAGATCCAATAAGCTGTAGGCATTTTCATGAATCCACGCAAAGATCAAATCAGAGTACCGAGCCTTAAAATATGCGTTTAATTCCATCTACCGCATTGACTGACATGTTGCCCATAGCGCACAAATCACAAGTTTTTCATTTTACCATTTAAGCCATTTTCCATATGTTGTTTTATTGCCGATGTGATATCTGGTGGAACCGACCTTATACCTTACTGCATGGACAAAACCTTTATTTAGTGTTTATCTCTTTGTATTCTGCATTTTTCACTTACTAAATTTTAGTTTCCCGTAAAGCGCATTTCGCGTTGTTTATGACTTACCTATCTGCAGCCACAAGTTAAGTTATTTGACATGAAATGTGATCGTGCTATTGCGCATTGCATTCATAACCGTTTATGTTTTCCCATAAAATTCCATAGCATATGTTTTTTGTTTTATGATGTGATTGTGCCATCGCACATCATGCCCAAAACCTTTTATGTTTATCTGTGTTCGTGCCATATAAAATTTAAGCTCACCGATCTGTGATTTGTGATGAGGATTTGGATGCTATGAGGACTCAAAGCCGAAACACATAAAGTTTGAAGTCCATCAGTTTTATGTTTTGAACACATTTTGTGTGTTTTAGTGTATAAGCAGAAATACGGCCTGTGTGTCGACTTAATGAAGATATGGGTCTTTTGATAGCCCCAGGACAATTGGTTGTTGAACGTTCATCCGGAAATTGAATTGCATTGATTATAATTAGGTTTTCAGGCTTTGGCCATTTTGATATAAGCAATGTAATTTTCATTATGTGAGAGAAAGTGTGATGGAATAGAAACAAAAGTTCGATCCTCTCTTGTGTTTTTATGTTGCCTATGTGTTGACTATTAATTCTGCATTTTTTGTATTCTCTGTGTTTGGGGAAATGTATTTCCTCTGTCTAATTGTATTTAGAGTCTCCAACAATCTTCTTCATTGCATTCTTAGAATTTAGAGGTAGTATTTTCTTTTGATCCAAGTAAAGCAAACGATGAGTTTCTGGAACCAGTCGTGTTCGGTGAGTAGACTAAATCCTATAAGAAACAACAGTTAGAGTTTCCCACATTGCCTCTGGATTGCTTGTTTAACCATGAGGTGATACCTAAGTCCGTGGCCAGACAATATAAATGCATGGGTACCTTATGGTATTATGTCTACCCTATAGACATTACAAATTCGGTTAGTTTAAATAGCGCTACACCTATTTACGATGCCACTGGTACCAAACTACACTAATTGTTATGGATGTAAAGGAGATGGAGATATCTCGTTTATCCGGCGGTATCTCAATCTTCTCAGATGTGAGCAAGCTTGAAATCTCTTTACAAAATGTGAGTATCATACTGGGAATGATTAGTCTAAATTTATTGACTCTGGTCTTAGTGGGGCTTTATGAATAGTTTGCAAGGAATTCACATTTACGCAGTGTGTACTAGACATGTTTCTATTTTAGGAAACACAAAAAACCTTCTATGAAATATTATTATTATGTTCAATCTTATTGTATCTAATATCGCAAGAGTTTTAATAAATATATTACGTCATTTCAAGTCCAATAGTTTAAGAAAGAAAAGTTCCTTTGGAAATCCAATTGTGTTAGAGCGTTCTATGGATTATGATGATGATTCACATACATTTGTATAATGTGATAATGATATGTAGTCTATCCATTAAAACGGAAAAAGGTAACACTATATTTTAAAAAGTGAAATATTTTAATATTCTAAGAGGGTTATTATTGTAATATTAAAGTCTTATTTTAATATTTTGAGGGTTATTATTGTAATATTTTGAAGGTTATTATTATTGTAATAAATTTTTAGGAATTTAAAATTTTAAAAACATTATATATTTTGAAGATATTATAAAGTTTATAAATATTTTTATGTTGTTTTGAGATATTTGGACAAATTAACTAATTATAATATTTATTTATTTATTTTAATTTTTAGAACACTACAATTTAATAATATGTTTAATATTATTTAGAAAAATGATATTATCTTTTATTTTATCTTTAAATGATTTAGCTAAGAGCCATTAGTAAAGAAGAAATATGGGTTTAGCTAGAGTTTTAATAAAATTTAGGAAGTATTTTGTCTTCCATGTTGTTTAACTTCTTCTTTAACATTGAAAACCTTCTCATAAGTATGCTTTCAGTAGGAAAAACTTTTTTATATGATGAAGATAGGATAGTGTTGTAAGGGCTAATCGACTTCATCATCTACTCAGATATAAAATGGGCTAGTAAGCCCTACTGACTAGCCCCAGTCAAGTTGACAGTATGTATTTTGATGTAAGGTTAACTATCATTAGTTTAAGAAACATAATCGGTGAGAGAGTTAGACCTACAAAATTATTTTTCTAGTCTATATATATTTGTCTATATAGCAATGTAATGGTCATTTTTTATACAAAATAAGAATATATTTGTGTTTGACTTGGCTATCTCTCCATTACTATGTTTTTCATATCTCTATATGCTTATTGTATAATAACTTGAAGTCTGTCTATTGGTAATCATGTATGCTACTCGCTAGATTACAAAATTGGTTTTTTTGATGTTAGTCAAAACTCACCACATATATTATGCAAGCATAAATGTTAACCTTGAAAAATATAGAGTTATGGTGGGAAGCAAATATTAATAATTATTTGAAGAACTACACATGAAGGAATAAATTGTCGCTTGTTGAAGCCAAAGCTAACTTCTTCAAAGAATTACATGAGTGCTTTATAGAAAGCTCCCTAGTAGAGATAAAAAAATTTCATGACAACATCGCCCATTAAAAAACCTCAAAATTAAATGGACCCAAGGCTATTACTGAAATTTTCAAACAGTTGTTGAACAAACCTACATGACTGGCTCAAGTCAATTTTGGAATACTACAATGAATAAAAAGTCATAGAATACAAGACTTATTTTTGACATATACGGCAATTTACACAACAAAATCTTCTATACAATTCCAACTATACTACACAAGTTTTTTCTTGACAAAGGTGTAGGCCAAATTGTCGAGTCATGATCACCATTAGGGCTACTGCATAATATCGACTAGAGGAAGGAACAATCAAATTGGTGGAAATTTCTCAAAAATTGTTGCAAATATACGATAGAAGCATGGTGGTTATTTTTAATAAAATAAATATGGACGACGGGTACTCCCTTGCAAACTAACACTAGTCAGGTCAACATGGGGGGGGGGGGGTGGGTGTTTAACAAATTATGAGAAATAAAGAAAGACAATGAAAGAAAAGATATTGTTGGAGAAGCATTTATAGCCAACAATGATGGAAATAAGGTATTCCTTTATCTGGAGACAAAAATAAGGAAATAATATACCAAGTAGTGACTGAAAATACAAACAATCGACTAACATACCAAAAATAGCAAGGGATAAAATACAACGACAATAGGAGAAAAATAGAGGACAAGAATACCAAAGAAAAAGAGTGGAGTATAGGTAGCATGATAGTGAAGATGTATGAGACTTCTAAAAAGAGTTCTGACACATAACGCTGCCCACACTAATGGAGAACAAAGCTCCACTGATAAACCCTCAAGTTCCAGTAGATGTTATGGAAGTTTAAAACTCTTGACCAACAATAAGAAACACTTTGATTATATCTATGTCAAGTCTCCATGTTCGAGAATTTATTAAGTCAGGAAAATATTTTGAGATACCTGTAATCCCGAAAACCAAAGACCAACAAAGAAACCATCAATAAAATGAAAAGGTTATCCAAGATCAGTAAAATAATAAAAATGGATTAGAACAAATACTTCTCCAAATGAATAATCTCATGATTGTATCTCCCCTACCACAACTTATATCCATTGATAAAACCAAAAGTTTGAAATCAGTCGATGAAGAGCCACAAACACAATTATGTTGGTTCACAAAATATATAGATAGGTTTTGTGAGACCAATGAGAAACTATACCAAAGCATCAACGATATTGAAGAAAAAGAAACAATCTGCGATGAGGAAACTAACTAAAAAAACCAATTTCACATGACGTTACCCTATATGTGCAACATGGGCGTGAATCATATACCCATCTATGAGGACGATGAAGACCTAAAAGGACATTAGTTTCTCTCTAAAAAATTTTGGACAACGAATGAAATCAACGATGAAGATAATAAAACGGCACAATTTTCTATAGATTTAAGGAATCGTTCTCTAGCATGGTTCATGAATATAACTGAAAAACAAAATAAAATGAAAGATGAGATCAATAATAGCTTCATCACATTCTTCAAGGTACAAGACGTTAAGCATTTTGCAGCAAAAAAATAAAGGAAATGGAGCATAGACCAAAGAAATTTGTTCGAGAGTACGAAAAATGGTTCAAAGAATTATTAAGCTAGATCCTGTATATTATCGATGAGAATCTTCTAGTATAATGGTATGTGGTTGACTTAATTTAGAAAATTCACTGACTGCTATGAATGTATGAAGTGAAAACATTCGAGGAATCCCTTAAATTAGTACAATGAATTGAATAAGATGACAAAGGTGAATTGATGATAGAAATAACCGATAATAAGATTGAAGGAAAATTGGAACAACTACAAAATTGTCTGATGCAACTTTATTTTCAAAATAATTATCTATGGTATACCAATTGTAATATGAAAGTCTATACAAAATATATATGTAAGTTCTTACACTATTTTGACCAAGATGTTATAAGAATACAAAATGAGGTATATTTTGATATTTGTCATTTTACTTCTAGTCACTCTACTAAATATTACCATTATAATTTATGGAATTCCAAGCCAAAGTGGTGTGCAATCTATGAAGACAATGTACACTACACTCAAGAATGTACACTAAATGGAAAAAATAAGCCTCACTACCATGTTGTAATACCCCTGAATTACAAGTATTATGTTTTATGTAAATAGGAAAAATACTATGTTGACCTATGAAACAATTATGCTGTTGGAGGAATTATAAATTTTAATTAATCATTATTGAAGAAAAAATTATCAATTTTGTAAAGAGATTAATAGAGAGATATTGAAATTTGTATCCATAAGGATAGGATAAAATTTCATACTTTCCAAAAATTTTCAAAACAATCCTTTGGAGAGAAACAAAAATTTTAAAAAAATAGATAGAAGAAAATATCTAAGGAATCCTCAGTAAATAGGAAAGATACTCGAAAGAGGTAAGAAAAATTAACGTCAAGGTAAAGTAAGTTTAAAAAAAAAAAATTGTGGAAAAACCAAAATTAAAAGCCTAGGCTATGGGAAACAACATCCCAGAATAACAGGACGTCGTTATGGAAAAATGTTGGGGAAATTTGGCTTAAATGTGCCTTCACTAGTTTGACAAGAGGTTGTGAACACTTGGAAAAATAGATCTTTAATCGAGGGACAGATTTGACGAGAAGCTCGTGGCTAGGAGGTAAATTTTCTTTGCAAGTTGGTATGCAACATGTATAAAGATTTGTATTCAAATTCTTGTGTTTTAGTAATGATTAGATGCATGAGCTTGTATAATTTTAATAGACAAATTCTTCTTTGGAATAAGTGATTAATGTTTCATTAAAAAACTGTGGAATGGATATGTCTATTAGTTCCCTTATGATCCTTCAATACTGTAGAGTAGAATTATGTACAATATATTTATATACCATAGATCTATATACATTATATTTTAGTGTAAAAACTATTAAGTTTATGAACATGTGGTCAATCTAGTGTGTATTCATACATGTACAGACGCAAAAATAAGGTGTCCTTTATAACATATGGAAGGGATAAAGGATATGGACTATTGAATGTCTCTGAGAAAAGGACTGTGAACTTTAATCATTATTTTAAATAATAATTACAGTCATGTTTCCTTCAGGATAGAAGTTCAGTTAGGTACACCAAGTCATGTTAGTGTTAGAAAACACTGATTCTCATATACTACTAGAATTAATAGTAGAAGTTTTAAATTGAGAGTCGAAACTAAAACAAATCTAGCATTGTAAAGAATATGTTATTTCGATTCTATGGAAAGAGTAAATCGAACAGAGGGTGCTACATCTAGGCCACTGTGTAAATTAAAATATGAACTGTGATTTAATTCTTAAGAAAATTATTTCTAGCTACTATAACAACAGAAACAAATAAAATCATAATATAGTGTAGAAAGAATATGCACTTTGCATTTAATAATAAGGTCTACCAGAAAATGCATCTCTCATTTAATAAAAAAATAAACCAATAGATTTGTATTATCAAAGAGATTTTTTAATCATTCAAATTTAATAAAGGAAACAAACGATATCAAAGAGGAGTGAATCACATAACATCTGTAGGTATCCAAGATAGAAAAAAAAAATTTTAATTTCATTAATATAGTATTAGAAAATGATTACGCATCCCTCACCGTAAAATCTGAGGAAATGAAATTCATATCGAGAATAAAATACCAAGTTTTCCATATACACAAAACTAACATTGTACATCCTTAATGCTACATATTCATCCTTGTAATATTGTGTTATAAATAGGAAAACATATTACAAGAGTTCATCAGACTCATAGGCCATTTATGGCATTAGCATCAAAATGTTGAAACTACATTAGCATGTGCCAGAAGAAGAACCATGACAGAACCAATGTTCTACCAACCTAAGAAAGGATGCAGTTGGTAAGTATGGGAAATGGTGGAGTAACGATATTCATGCAGACCCAAAAATATCAGAGTTATACATGTAAAAATAGAAATACAAAAATTAGAAAGTATCCAATGGAAACCAAAACAATATTAAATCTAAAACATCACTGCAGAAGGGGCAACGAGATACCTTACTTGGATACACTGACACTATGTGGATTTTCTCCACCTGTGCATACAAGAAAAATAATGTTGTGAGTGAAATAACACTTCAAAACATTTAATATGTAAATGAATGAATCAAAAGCCCAGAACTTCATAATGTATCAAAATTACTTGTCGAAGGAGAAACACGTGGATAGAAATCATTCTCATCACCTTCAATTCCTTGTTCTAGAAAGAAGGTCCAACCTGGGTGGCAAAACCCAACCATATAAATTAAAAACTAACCCAGTAATTATACGAAGAGGATATAATATGTAATTCAAAGTAGAAAAATACCAAAACAATAAAAATAAAACAAGAAACAAGGGTTGTACAGAACCTCGAAATGGGAACCTAGATTTCTATATGCATTAGCATGGAACCATAAGAGGCAAAAAAACCTAGATTTCTCTTACATGTTATCATGGAACAGTAAGAAGAAAAAACCCCATGTGCAAATACTCTTATGAACATATCAAATTCTTAAATATAAAACCCATAATTTAATAGAAAATAGGATTGAAAATACCTTGTTTAACAATCAAATGGGATGATGGAATATAACAAAGAAGTTGTTAACATATTGAATGCACAATGACCAAACCCATATCTTAATGGATAAAATAGAGATTATCAAATGCTTTGGTTAAAATATCAAATGCAACATAACAAAACCTAGAATCAATTGGATAGAACAAATATTATCAAATTCTTTGGTTAACATCTCAAATGTCCAATAATAAAACCCATAAATTGAATGCGGGGAATGGAAATTATGCATTGGAGTTAACGAAGTAGACCCCAACACCATTTCCAAAATTATGCTACAAGAATGATGCAAAAAACCTTACCATTTGGCCACATAGCAAAATCAAAGGTTCTACTCCTACATAGGACAAATCCCACTGTGATTTTTGTATTCAAAATTTAAATAAAAACAAAGAGATATAATAGAGTATATAGGAGTGAGAGAGAAATAGATTATGAGCAATTTGGAGTGTGAATGTTGCATCAGACTTGGGGTTTCTCTGCAACCATCAAAAAAAAAAGTATGAGTAAATATAGAAGCTTAACAAACCAATATACCCAATACATTTCATGACAAGGGAAAAAACTGAGAAAACACAACAAATTACCTTACCTGTGAGCAAATTGGTGAAGAAATCCACTACATAGCCACATACTCCCATAGCGAGCTTTCTATTAATGCAACGAATCGAAATCAGGGTTGAATAGTGCTACCATGGCACCCTAAAATTGATGTGCAGGTCCAAGCTAATGGTGGCACAACTCCCTCAAGCATGGTGACCGCACTTTGTGAGCGAAAGGTCGAAATGAGGCAAGGCAAGGTAGGTAAACCCTTAGGGTTTTCATTATTCCTTTGGATTGTAGATCTTCCTCCAATAGATATAAGTCGTCCCTCCATAGCCTCAAGGGTTATGAAGGCCACATAAGGAGGGAAAGCTATCACATGGCCTATGATAAATGGCGAAGTCTGGAGTGAGACACGTCATGTGGGAGGGACAATTCATTGAGTCCGTATTGGTTTCATGAGGTGATTGTTAAGCCTTAGCTTCAATACATAAGAGGACTATACGAATATGGTAGGAGGAAGTAATATAATTTCCATGGAAAAGGTAAGGGTACTAATAATTATGCAATAATTGGGGAATATTATAACCAACTATAGTATGTATAAAATGAATTAAGGGTAGAGAGTATAGGTAAATTTTAATGTATGTAATGGTATGGTAAAGGTATTAACATGTATGTAATGTATGTAATTAAATAGAGAGTTAATAGTTCTTCCAACTTAGTTAATTATCAAATTAACTAAGGAAATATAGGTAAGGACATATGCTATACCTGTAATGGTTAGGGAACCATTGCAATGAAACCATAGTGTGCCTAAAACTAACTAGGGAGATAACATTTCATAAACCTTATTTAAGTAGAAAATGTAGTTAAGGTATCAAAAGTAGATTAATCATATTAAGATGAAATGGGTGGACTCACAATTAATAAATGAAATGAGTGATAATATATATATATATATATATATATATATATATATATATATATATTGGGGACATGACACAAGTTGTTTACCACATTCAAGGTTTTGATGAAATACCATAATCATCTTCACTCATTGGAAGACGGTGTGGTTGCGGATGCTGTAGAGGATGTTGAGGTGGTTATAGTAGCAGAGGTCGTGGTCATGGGCGTGAAAGAGGAAAATTTATTTTTATACTTGCTTGAAAGAGGGACATATTGCAACTGAATTCCCCTTAAAGTATAAGAATTATTTACACTTACGTATTATGTGTTGTCTGGGCAAACATTCATTGGAAGAATTCCCTAAAATCAAGAAAAATTACTAACAACCAAGACCATCAAGTAATTCATCAAATCAAAAATACATTGAAATATCCTCATTTGCAAGATCATAATGGTTCAATGAAATAGGCCATAAAAATTTTTTATGAAATAAAATGAAGGAGAACATCCCTCTAAACATATACTCTTCGAATAATATCATGACATTTTAAAATAATTTCACTTTGTCTCTTGTCTAGTAGAATTGTAAAAGATGTTGAAAAATAACAATGAAAACAAAGAAATAAGAAGAAACGATAGACAAATACTGGAAGGGAATCAAATAGAAGATCATGATCCACAAGTTAACCTCAAAATAAATGTGTTTATGTTTAAACAATTTTTTATTTATTTTGGATCACAAGTAAATATTTCACCTAGGGAAACTTCAACTAATATGTGAGGACCAAACTTTCACAAACAATCGAACTATCTCAAGTTGACCAAACAAATATTTATCGAACCGAATGAGACATTACGACAAGTGTATATATCTATAATTGGAATTCCAATGAGATTCAGTTTTGATCATCAACCTAGTCTACAATATTTATTCCTACCTGAAATTATTCAACCAACCCTAAGGACGAAGAATGAAGCTTGCCATATCATTAGAAAAAGAAATAATCAAACTAAAACGAAACAATAAAAATATTATCATTCCCTTAAAACCTTGGGAAGGTAAATCGTTGGGAGAATATTCTCATGAAGAAGCTAAAATAAGGAAAATATACCAAGTTTTACATGACGAACGTGATAATGTCGAGCCAAATGCTTCTGGTGAAATTGTAACTGGTCACCTCTATCAATTGGACATACCTCAAAGTTTGAACATACAAATGGTAGATTGAAAGCTATAAATAAAGGGAAAAGTGTCTTGGACAATACATCCAAAGATAAGGCTCTTTCAAGAACATCTAATGAATATTTTCCTGAGAATTGTGATAATAAATTCATTGCATATTGCAACAACTCATCAGAAGATCCTAAGGGAGTGATGAATCAACCCAATAATATTCATTTCAACAGTTTTGTTGACCCTGATAATAATGCCAAGAATTAGAAAAATACATCCAATTCAGATAAGAACATGAAACAAGATGAAATTATGGATCCCCTTAAGACATAATATTCAAAATGGCTTCAAAAGAAACAATGGAGCAATAATCAGAATTCAGCAAGGCGATGAAACTCTACCAAAAAAAAATTCAAAAGATAAGTCACATCAAGACCTCCCTATGCCACTAGGTATCAAAATAAGTTTTTTGGTTATTTCTTTTCATGCAAATATATTCATCATAAAGAACATGGTTGCAGAACATATATATGTTGTTATCAGGTATATATGATATTAACAAGTACCGAGGATTAAACATTTGGATTAAATTTGAAACTAACCATATGGGTAATTTTCTTCAATGAACAAGTCCAATATTGAATGTTCCATATGTAACAATCAAGGACTTATAACACACGAATCTAGACTAAACTTGGGATTTCTCAAGCGAGAGGAACTCTCTATTAACCCAAGAATGAACACTACATGTGGAGAATGAAACAAGGAGAACCATGCTTAGACCCAACCAATGAGGGATTTCACAAGCGAGAGGAACTCCCTATTAACCCAAGAATGAACACTACGTGTGGAGAATGAAACAAGGAGAACCAAGGTTAGATCTGAACCATCAGGGATTTCACAAGGGAGAGGAACTTCTATTAACCCAAGAATGAACACTATGTGTGAAGAATGAAACAAGTAAATAAAAGGTTAGATTTGACCCATCAAATTTGATCTCTTGGCCAAGGGTTCTTCAATATTATAATTTCTTAAATTCAAGCTTCAAGCATAAAGATTGTGTAGGAAGGATTATCACTTTCATTGAAGCAAATATTATGAGGGTGGAAATATGATAATAGTAGAAAGAGAGAGTTGAGATATACCTTAAAAGTAATTATACCCCGTTTAATTTTCAATTAAATTAAAAAAATTATAATGTTATAAAATTAAATTAATGTAAGATATATAAGAAATATTAAAAATTTATAATATATATGGAAAAGTATAAAGTTAAATTAAAATAAATTATATATAAAAAATATGTTGATAATGAAATGATTTATGGTTTTTGAGTATGTAATATTGATAAGTCATTATATTGGTTTATGGTATTGTAATCAAATATATCTACAAGTTCTTCGATCAGGGTGTGAAGCGAGATGTGACGACGGTGCTGGTCATGAGGGGCGGGTGCTGTTATAAGATTGTCACAAGGCAGCAATGGTGGGTGGATCGTCCCATGCCAGCTTAAGTCGACAATAAATTTGGGCAGACACGAGCAGATGATTTCAGAGAATATTGGGGAAACGAGCCACAACTGGAGGGAAATAAGTATGGACAAAAGGAATGTTTCATTATGATTTCAGTTGGAACAGTAATTCCCACGAAGCTGTTAGAACTAGAATTGTGCTATGGAAGGGGACGAAGTGGGAAGGTATTTGATCTGCATGGAAGCACTACACCTAGTATGTATGTTTCTCCATGTGTTATTGATCATGTCATCGTTCCTATGTGTTATGGATATGTTTGTGTGGTTTTCTCCAAAGTATATGCAGAGTGGTATGTATCGTGAGCTAGAGTAGTATCACTCCTGTCATAGTTGTTGTGTGTTGCTGATATGGGGAGGGGGAAGGAGACATGAAATTGTCCATGTATCTGTCAATCACTATGTCAATAAAGAGAGAAAAGTCTAGAGGGAGGATGAGGGTCCTAAGTATGGGTACAAAGTGTCAATGTGGTAGGAAGAATGTCCAATTTCTATTTCCTTTGAGGGTTGCATAGGTTTTGACATTTCATGGGGAAAGGGTGCAAGACATGTCCAGAAGGAGGCTAGAATGCATATGGGTCTTTTCCCCTCACATTCAAGTATATATTAATATGCATAGAAACAACCCTCGCTCCCTAATAGAGTTATTTTTTGTGGTGGTGGAGCGAGACGGTGATCCATGGAGCTGGGTATGGCTCCTGCATCTCGAACTTGACTAGCTCGATGTAATTTTATGTGGGTGTGATTATTTTTTATGTATGTCACAGGGTGGTCATTTGAATATTACACTTTTTGTTAAGACCTCTAGCCTTGAGGGTGTCAAGCTCATGGAAATTTGTTATCAGTCTTCTAAGTTAACAACCTTGAACTGTGGTGGGGCCGGGAAGAGGAACCACAACATAGCTAATATAAGAATGGCATGAAAACATAGGAACACATAAAACACTGAGTTGTTGAGCTAGAAATATGCGACAGTCAATAAATAGGAAAGGAATTGGTTTTGTCAGTTTTTGAACAATGATGTTGCTGTGTTTGTTTGTACAAGTCTTCCTAGCCTCTCTATCTCTCTAGTCTCTGCATGGGGGGTGGGAACCCCGATGTGGATTTAGGTGAAGGTACATTTGCTCGGAGACCCCCGAAAAAAAAATGGTGAAAGCACAGACAGGTAAATTAAATGCAAGGAAGAGAAGCCAAGGTGAAAAGGTAGGAAAACTTAAATGCGAAGAGAAGGTGAGACCTAGAAAGCGAGGCAGAAAATCTGATAAGGATAACATGGAGAATCTACTTCATGCTTATGTTGTTGGGACACCTACTGAGGTAAAAGGCTTAATATCAAGTTGGGAACAAGACCATAATACTAAAGTTGACGATGACATTCCAGACAATGAAATGGAGGCAATGGTGACAGATCCGGTAAACACCAGAGGATGATTAACCCTATTTAAATAGACAATCCACCTCTATTGGACTATGAAGTGTATAATGGAAAAGGCTAGTGTAGCAATCTAGGAGGTAGGAGGAAACCCAAAGGCAACCTCGAATTTGGATTATATGCACAGACACATTCAAGAAATACAACTACAGGGACATCACAAGAATCTGCATCTTGGACTCATTGAGCATCAACTCCAAACCCTGCATCAAGTATATATGCCTGGATGAAGTGCAAATGATCCGATACCTATTGAATCTTCACATACATGTTGAATTATGAAGAGGACGGCTAACATTTACATTTTCAATAGTATGTTAAAAGATTTAGTAGACAATATACCTTATAAGTTACTTAGAGACATGATTAGGGTATTTCAATTTTGGTTGGCTTTTAACTCTTTGAGGTGGCCAAGAGACATTGTTTCTTATGTGCAGGTTGAGGATACCAAGTATTGATTTTATGATCTAACATGTTTTTGTTAAATGAATGAATAAAAGATACTACTACACTTAAAAAAAAAAACAAAAAACTATTTACAAATTAAAATCTTTATAGTAAAATGAAGATAAATATTCATGATTAAAATTTTTACTAAATCTGTATCTTTCATTCATATATTAATACATTTTATAATTAGTATTGTTATAATAATTTAAAATAAAATCATGATTTAATTAATTTTTATGAATTTTTTTAATGACTTAAAATATATCCATATTGATATTTATCATGGATGGATATTTATAAACATCAACTCTTACCATTAAATTGTATATAAAAAATAATTATTACTCTAACACAATTTTGTAAAATAATAAGCAAGATTCTAACTAAAATGTCCATTTTATACCTGCAGTTAGTAGACATTCTGTCTTTCGGTTCGTTCCGAGAAACCACAATCTATCGATTCTTTTCCAATTTCTACGCTTAATAACAATTGCCGCTGGAGATTTATCTTATTTTACACTGATCTAAACAATTGAAGTTTCTATTTAAAAAATGGATAATTCAAAATTGCAAATTCCGTCAATCACCAAATTCTGGCTAAGCGCCGGACGATTAATTTTAAATTGCGGCCCCAACGTCCAAAATCGACATACATACTACATTTCACGGACTGTGGCAGCAACGGGGCAGACAACGAATCATAAACCCAGTATTTTAATAATATTATCTACAGTGATATCAGTGGACACAATAATCTCGGGTTTATTCGGAGACTACTCGATATTCTCTACAGGATATGCATATAAATCCGTGCAGACATTTTCTTGTGGAGTAACATGCCTACGCGGAAAAAGCGAAAAGGAATTTTCACCTATCAAAAAAATGGCCGGTCATCGAAATAATTGAATTCGATGGAAAAGTTATCCATAATGAACCATTTTAATATTTAAAAGTTATCCTTCCCATCGTCAAACATCGTACAAACCGCAAGTATTCTCTTCATTTCGTGCCACCTTCGTTAGCAGTATTTATGTAAAAAAAAAATTATATTTATTTATTATTTAATGGTAGAGAGGAGTAGGAGGTATGTAATTTTTTTATGATATTTATTTATTATTTAATAGTAGAGAGCAGGGGCGTATGAATGAGACATTTGAAGAGGACCTTGCGCTCATAAAAATAATTGTTGTTCTGCCCAACATTGAAATCCGATGGAAAAGCTATTCACTATAAACCATTTTACTTTTCAAATGTCCGAAAAATTCTCTTACAAACCTCATACAAATTTAATTTTGAAATATTTTGAAATTATCTTCTCATTAAATATTATATAAACCCTAAGCCCTCCTTGAATTTCCAGCGGCCTCCTTTACCCATGTTTAAGCATTTTTTTCAAAGTTATTTATTTATTAACGAAGAGAAGAGAGCACTGTTTCATTTTTTTAATTTTGTAAGTTTTTTATTGTTCTTTTGAAAATATGACGATTTGTGTCGTTTTATAATTGGTCAAATTCTTAAATGTTTTATAGTAAACTCCTTTCATAATTCTACTTAAATTAAATAAACTTTGGGATTTTTTTTTCAAAAACCAAACACGCTTTAAATATTAGATATCCACCAATGAATTTAAGATGTCACTGGACCAACTCACCGACTTATTTATAATGCATTGTACGACAAACTGACAAATGGTAATTTTTTTTCACGACAAAGAAAAAACTATGTTATATTGAAAATAGTGCATAATCCAAATACATTTTCATACCCGCATAAGCTTGTTCATGTTCAGATTCGGCATGATACCAAATCAAAAGTGTCTCCCTCCCAAGTAGGATAGCATGAAGATAAGTTCAATACATGAAACTTATATTTACATCTTTAATGAAACACCATAGAGCCTGAAAAACATGTGAGAAAACTCTTGGGCCAGTGATAAAGAACAGTCTAATAAAAATGCCATAACAGAAACCATCATAATGATACAAACAATGGAGACATGCACACACAAAATAGGAATGGCAGGGAAAAATGTAACCTACTGTAGACACTATAAGCATTATATAGAGTCATTCGTTCAATGAAATAAAACATATATAAGCGACCATGAGTAAGACAAGAGGAGGAGATAAGAAACAACATAAAAAGCCACTAAGAGGAAAAGGAAAACCAAAAGACTCCACCAACTTTGAAGCCCTGTAATGAGTGATCAGAATAGTTCCAAAAGGTGCAATAAGGCCTTTCTTTGACAGGGTGTCAGCTCTCGAGTTGTTTTCTCTATAGATATGCTGCATCAAATAAGACTATAACATTTTCAATAGGTACTTCACTCGCTCAATCCACCCTTTTCAGATTCTTACAGTGCATCCTACTAATGCCAACGATACCATCAATAGTGAATTTCGAGTCTCCATAAATGTGTATAAAAGACAAATTGAGATGATATGCAACCATGATCCCACTCCACAAAGCCATGATCTCAGCCTTATTATTTGAACCCGCACCTCCATTCCAGCAAATATGATACCAATCTACCTCCAAGAGCTTTATCCAAGCCCCACAGCCACATACCCCATCCCGTTGCACCCCATCAAAATATATCGCTGGAAGGTATATTTGGTGAGGGAAGTTATGAATAGATAGGTCCACCAAGGCCTGAGAATCCGAAGAACGATCACCCATCCACCTCATAATATTTCCATGAATCATTCACAAGTTGATAGGAATATATTAAAAAATTAAGCGGTTTCGGACACACCAGATCTCCCAGAAAACATAAAAAGGCAGTGATTTATAAGTGTGATTTGAGGCCCCCCATACCATGATAGTATGAATGCAATTAACAAGTCTCCAAGTCAAGTCCCCCATTAAAATTGTAAACAACTCCCAAATACTGACAGAAAATGTGCAATAAAAGAACAAGTGCATAGCATTCTCCTCATTTTTAACACATAGTGGGCATCTCCCCGGCCCCTGAAAACCTCACTTCATAAGAGAATCCCATGTAAGAACTTTATTTTTCAATAGAAGCCAACCAAATAGCGAAATATTAGTAGGAATATTACAGTGCCATGCTATATGAAAATGTGATAGAGAAACATATGTGATCTACTCCATAATGGAGTGCATATAAATGTCCTTTACTTGTATACTTCCTTGATGACACTGTCTGCCCCAAACCAGTTTATCCCCTTCACCTTTGAAGGACAAACCTGCCGACTGTAAACTATCTTTTAATCTTTCCCATCTTCTTGCCTCCCATCCCTGCAATCCCAACATCTCTGTTGATTTACAAATTAGAGTCCTTAAATTCCAGCAACATATGAGGTGGGATAAAAAAAATATACCTCTATTGTTTAGTTGGTGCAATAAGTTTGGGTCAATACGGAATGCAACGTTCATTCCCAAGATCCTCTCTATCCCAAGCATAATCTTTTGACCATTCTTAAAGTGCCATACCAACCTCTGTCCCAGCAAGTGCATAACTTTTGCGAAACTACGCCAAATCTAAGAAGCTTTTTTTTCTATCCATGAGGATCCCCGATACGATGCAAGGATTGGATCACCACCAACATATTTGTAAGAGATGATATGCTACATGACTAGACCCCATCTCCCGTCAATTCCCACCACAATGACTTTACAAGTAGTGAATTTGTGAACACACTCAGATTTAAAAGGCCCCAGCCCCCATATTTCTTCGGAATTGAGATATGAACCAATTTACACAGGTGTATTTTTTTGCAGCCTATGGCTCCCACCCATATAAAATTAGAAATAATAGCATTAATTTTATAAACAGTAAAAATCGGGAGATAATACAAATGTGTCCAATATACAACAAATTGGGATAAAACTGCTTGGACCACAATGTATCTGCCACCAAGTGAAAGCCACTTGTTTGTCCACTTCATGATCTTATTTTTGAATTTGTATATCAACCAAGTCCAATCAATTTTCTTATATGCACATGGCTTAAGTCTAAAACCAATATAGGTGAACCCCATCATAATATGATTCTTTTGAACACCCATATAACCTGTAATGAAATTAATTTCGTCCATATCTCCCACGTCGTATATTAAGAAGAATTTATCTCTATTAATGCACATCCCAGTAGTAGCTCCAAATTGGAGGAGCATAAAGTGCAAATAAAACCATTGATTTATAATTAGTTTTCCAAAGACCAACAAATCATCCAAAAACAGAGAGTGAGTAATGCATACCATTGGAGAAAAGGATATACCTTCAAAATATCCAACATTTTTTTCCATCCTCAATAAATTACTAAATCCATCTATAATAAGAATAAAAATAAGCGGAGATAGGGCACATCCTTGCGTGAGGCCCCTCTCAACCATGAAGAAGTCCGTCGGCATACCATTTATTAGGACAAAATATCTTACAAAATATATACATGCCATAATCCATCTAATAGATGACATGGATAATCCCACCTTGAGGAGAATAAGTCTGATAAAAGACTAGTCAGCAGAGTCATAATTCTTGCGGATATTAATCTTCATGATAAGAGCCTCCTTCTTATAATCGTGTAGCCAGTGCATCGCCTCATGTGCAATAGCCACAACATCATGAATAGAGCTACCTTTTAAGAACCGATATTTATCTTTAGATATGAATGAAGATAAAATCCCCCGGATTCTATTTGCAATGATTTTGGAGGTAATCTTGTACACCACATTGCATAATGCCATTGGTCTAAAGTCTGAAAATTATTAGGAGAATTTTTTTTAGAAATAATGGTCAAGAAAGTGGAGTTCATATCCCCAGGTACAATCCCCCAACATGCGCACCTGTTCAACCACCGCAAGCAATTCATCCTCCAAAATTTTGTAAAAATGAAGATAAAATTCGGTTGACCAGCCATCCGTCCCAAAATTTTATCATGAGCAAACGATTCTAAAACTGTTTCTATTTCCTCTTTAGAGACTACCACCTACAGGATATTATTTGCATCTTGATCAAACATGTGAGGCATTTTCTCAAGAACCCACAATTGGAAATCATGATCAATCTCCAAGTCTGCTTTGTAAAAATCAGAAAAGTATTTGAACACTTATTGATGTATTATTTTCTTGAATGTTTCATTGATCCATCCGCAGCCTGAATGCCCCAGATTGAGTTCTTATTCCTATCTCCATTTGCACACTTATGATTTTTTTTTTTATTCAAATCTCCCTCCTTCAACCATTGGATTCTACTTTTTAGCTTCCATGATGTCTCCTGGATTTTTAATATTTTCAGTTTCCATGCTTTGAACCTATCAAGGCTATTATATACTTGTGAGTCCGGAGGGGCAGCCATCATATCCTTATATATATGAGGTACTTTTCCTTCAATAATCTACTACTCCAGCCTTAAAACCTCAATTTTTTTCCTTTTCCATTACTTCACAATGGACTTTAAATGTCTAAGATTTCCTGCAAACTTTTCCCATCCCATTAATCCATCACCAGAATCATCCTTCTTCTAGAAATCAGCTACCAAATTTTTGAAGGTGGGATCCTACAACCAAATGCAGTTAAACTTGAAAGGCACCCCGACACCCTTTGGTTCATGGCACCATGATAGTATGACAACCATATGGTCTCATAGAGAAGATGGTATCACTTGAGACCTCATATTACCTAGTATCCACAGAAGAGATACCTTTATCATGGCATGATCTAACCTCTTACCAATGAAGTTGTTTTCTTGGTGTTTGTTTTTCTAGGTCGGGACCAATGGAGAGGGCCTAACATCCATCGTGCCAGAATCATAGAAAATTTGCCCAATTTTATCCGCAAGTGGATCCATATGAGAGTACATCCGCCATGATTCATTAGCAGCCAATGCTGAGTTAAAATCACCCATCACCATAAGATTTGTAATGTTTAGTATCCTGGATTGTTTCATCCTCTCCCACAAGACAACTCAATTATGACAAGGGGCATAAATATTAATAAGAGAAATCTGTTCAGAAACCCCTCTGAAAGATCCTTATATAAAAATACCACCAAAACATTTATAAGGCTTAAGATTTACCAGCAGAGGGATCCATATAACTAGCATACCACCCGCCCGACCAATGGCATCCACACCCATAGCATGCCAGCCAAGTCTAATGCTCAATAAAGATCTAATGGCTAGAGCTCGAACATATAGATTTTCTTGGAAAAACAGAAGGCTAAATTTCGGAAATCATCTCACGAAGGTGCAAAAGCTTTGAGGGGTCACCCATCCCCCTTATTTTAAGGGAAATGACAGAATTCATTTGTGCACACCATTTGGGTTGCTTTCTCTAAGCACCTGAAAATATTTAGATGAAGAAATAGGAACATCCATCAGGTCATACAATTCCCCCAGGAATAAATATTTTCTCTTCAGGCAACCTCTAAGATGTCAGGAACCAGACTTAGATGTCTTCCTTATAGTAATGCTGGATATAGAAGCAGGGGAGATGAAAGGATGCATATACAGAGGGCCCTTATCGAATACCATTAGAGCTGCCAAATCTAGCAATGGCTTCCCCAATAAGGAGTCAAGATCACTACCAACAGTATTCTTTGGAGAGTTCAGTATATCGACCCATTCTGATTCATGTGAGGAATGAGGGGAAGCCCACTCGAGAGGAGGCATCGAGGGAGAAACATCCAGAGGCTTAGAGAGGCATGGACTACAAGGATGGTCATCATGTTTATCAGAAAAAAATGTGCCAAAGGGATCGTAAACGGGGCCAGCCGGATGCGGAGAGATATTTTTATATGAATGTAGAGAATAACAGCATCAGTACAAGGCGTAACAGCCGAAATGGAAACCAAATGACACTTTGAAGGCGGATTTTTTAGAACAACCTTATCAAAATAAAATGAATTATAGTTTTCATAAGAAGGAGGGATTGACTTACCTGAGAGTTCCATGCCAGATGGATGAGATGACACCTTCCGACGAAATAGACCATAGGAATTGTTCCCACGTCGCCCCATCTTCCCATGCCTTAAAGGAAAAAACCTCTGTAAATGTCTAGTGTGATGACAAATGAATCATCAAAATGGAACTCCCTAATAATCCACCCTCTGACAATGAATGTGTTGCCCCCCCTATCAAGTCGAAAACACCCAGTAGCCCTCCTTGAAAGGATACTTCCATAAGAATCCATGCAACATGTTTATCAGATGTTCTGATGCAACGAGGATCAATGTGCTTCGTCTTTCCAATGGAGTTCCCAATGGCCCTAAGGGATTTAATAGTCCAAAACTCAAGAGGTAATCTAGGTAGCTTCACCCATACCATCTTAATTTTTGGAGCCTCAATAACCAAATTAAGTCCGAGAAACCATGACAGAAGCTGCATGAAGCTTCTCCCTCTTACCTAGGTGCAACCCATGATTTTTTTGCACTCATCCTCATTCAAAAAGTTTACACTAAACCAATTTCCCATCATTTTTCTAACTTTCGAAATGTATCCAAGAATTGGACAGCAGAAAGTCTTAACCCACTCTATCATGTCAACCTCCCCTGACTCAGGGAATAACCATCTCCCAATAAGAGCCCTCTTTTCCAGAATAGAAAACCTACCCCATAGATCATCATATTCTAGGATAACTTGCATTACACTTGCAGCCGCTTTGTAACATCGATCCTTTGCATGATTCTTCCTTCTATGATGACCCTGGTTTACATCCGTGTGCACATCATCAACGCGACCAGAGGCACCCTCCACCCCATATCATCCTTCTGAATCTCTGTCGAAAGTGGATCAATAATGTGTTTAAATTACCCCCGCCCTCCTATGTCTACACTCAATTTCTTCCACACATTCCTTCTCTGCCAAAAATGTGGCAGCAATGAGCGCCTCGTGTGTCGATGTATCCGATGAGAGGATATTGACAGCATCCACCATCATGCTGAAAATAGAACCAAAACTAAACCAACTCCTCCTTCAAAGAAATGAATGTAATAGAACCCCTCAGCAATCTGAAAGATAGCTGAGTCATAGAAAAATACCACCGACCCGAAATGGAGGCCTTCATCAGACAAAGGAAACGCTGCACAATGTTAGATTATCTTTACCTTAAAAACCCAAGCATGCTAAAAAACTCCAAACGGATAGTGGCCAAAGCACATTCGATGATGTCCATTAAAGGATAATAGGAAATATAGATTTATTGACTTGCATTACAAGGGAGAATGTCCGAAATCCTAATAACACTTAATGGGAATTACCAAACCTAATGACCGTGACATCCAAAATGATAAAGGAACTTGTACAAAGTGACAAGAAGTTCATTCCAACAACATTTGGAATGACATTATCATAGAATATCTTAGTAGGTGAGATTAATCCCATAAAGGGAAGTCACCAACCCAAACCAATACAGTCAACAGCCTAGATAGCATACAACCGTGACATTAATGACCCAAGACAAATCTACCTTGGAATCCCATCATTTATTACATATGATACACCATATCACAACTAGATCAAGAAATGGATTAAACAACCAGATCATCATCAATGCTATGGTAGTAAGTGTCTATCTTCCCCTCTAGAAAAATACTTTGAAAAAATTTGGTCACTCGAAGAGGCTAGATGTCAATCTGAGAAGCAACACAGGACATCGGAAAAACCAAAGACAAGCAGCTAGCCAACTTTCATACTTCACAACAACAACAACAAACACATCCTTTACAGTGCCACCATCTATAACAAAACTGAAAACCAAAATCTTGGCATGGACGAGAAATGATAAATGAGTCAATCCATATTTTCCAGAGAAAAAACCACTTGGAATGATACCACGATAGAAGGTTCTCCTCTGATTTTGGGGTCTCCAAAGATGGGGTCCTATTTCCACTAGTTTTCATTTGGAACCTTCAAGCACTGCCTCATATGGATGGAGATAATAGCATGTAGAATATTTACTGCAATGAAACCCAAAATTCTAATTTGGCCAACCACATATATATCAGGTGACATGGTTCAACCCCTAATCCATCAACCAGCGACCCCATAGACTTTGATACCAATTCACATGGAGTCACAAGAGGAGAAACTATCATCCCATGTACACATAGTATCAACCATATAAAAGGAGAATTTAATGCTTCATAATCAAAATCCACACCAATCCAGCATAAAAAATTCCTTTTAACAATTATTTTGGATTTTCAACAATTCTTCTTTTCTCAGACACGTCACTCTGGCCTAAACCTATATCCCTAACTCACCTAAGAGGTAACATTACCTCCCTTCCTCTTATACCAGTCTAAAGCTCCATTCTTTAACCAAGGTGAGAAAAACTAGTAAGGCTAAATACATCAGGAAAAGGCTATGTCTACATTGATAGGTGGAAATGGTGAAAATTTCTTTCCAAATGATACCGATAGTTCGATTGCTTGCTGCTTAAAATTTTTCACCAATCGTATCTCTGTTCCATCGCTCGGAGGTTCACCTAGTAAATTTCACATACCAAGTCTTAATGAGCAACAAAACAAATTGTCATTAAATGAAACATGTGTGCAGATACGGAGGAATGGAGACAAGGGCAACTTCTAGCAATGGGTCTTCTAGTTCTCTGGCTCAGTATGCTCTTCGTCATTGAATATTATTCTCCACATATTTCACATATCCAAATCTCTCATAGAGCTAATTAGATGATGTAATCGTAGCATTTGAAGGGAGGCTTCGATCCATTTGGCCTCCTACCATTTTTGGGGTCCAGCATTTTCGATACCTTTATCTCGAAGACGTGAGCTACAACAGAAGCAGCCTAGTGTTCAAGAAATTGGCATGAATCCATCAGAGAAATTTTTTAAATTACTTCATCCACTATCCAAAGTGCAATGGGCCAGACCACCTTACGGACTTATTTAAAATGCATAGTATGAGAAACTCACAAAGGGTACTTATAGTTTAAAATTGGCAGGAATCTTCAGAAAAAAATTTTAAATTACTTCATCCAGTATCAAAAGTGCAATGGGATAACATGCCACCCACTTTTTGAAACAAAACATCTATATGGTCTGAAAAGGAAAAGCTTTACATTGGGGAGAACTTATCTCAACCACCTGATAGAATCTCAAAATATTCGGATAGTATGAAAGATATTTACATGGAAAATAAAGTAATTGACTTATTTTTCTAAATTATCTATAATTAACAAAATTCTATTTATTAATTTTGTTTATATAAAGCTAAAAACATTTATCAACGACATGCACAATTGTATTAATAACCATTGCTAATATATATTTAGTATGCTAACTACATTAATAATTATAATAATTTGGTTTTAGCATTAATATACTATAATTATAATAATAAATATTATTATATTATAAATATAACACATTAATATTAATTAATATGTAATTATAACATTAGTATTTGGTTTCAGCAATAGTTTTGGGTTTTAGTATATGATATAGAATTAGGGTTTTAATATAAGAATAAGTTAAATATTTAATTAAGTGAGAAATTTTTAATTAACATTCAAATCTATAAGGCATATTAACGTTAAAATCATTCAAATATTAATTAATAATGTTACTTCATTATATAATAAATTTTATATATTAACATTATATTAGTTCATTATATATTATAACTTTAATAAATTTCCTTGAAGAAACAAATGTGTTCCCACCTTGGTCCCCAATCAAAGGAAACTTGAAAGCTTTTTCACCTCAAACACTGTCGACATGGTGATTTTTAATTTGTCTTTCCTTGTACTTGCATTGACTTTTAACCAACTGTTTTGACCATTGACATGTACCATTTTGAAACCAAAAATAAGTACTTATGGGACTTATTCCTTCTTTTGCATCTCTCTTTGATGCTTGTTCTTTGATTTTTTTCACATTCATCACTGGCATCTTGTTTCCATCACTACTCCACACTGATGTCGACTGATGCGAATCTTTCACATCTTGTTTACCTCTTCTCAAAGGCAACATGTTAGAGCCCTGAAACATCTTATTACAATAGCTAGCAACTTCAATGAAATAATCTTGTTCATTTGATGCATATTTTGAAAGGTCTCGTTCAAAACATCACTATGCTTGAACATTAACAAAACCAAATTTTGACTTGCATTCATTATTCTCTTCATTTCTCCTGCATGTATAAGAGACAAAATCCTCTTCTTCTTATGCGCTCTAACTATGTACTGAATTCCATTCTTGAAAAAGTGGTACTTATTCTCATGGAGATAAAATATCGCCCTCCTATCATAAAGATAAGGACTTCACAAAACAATACCTGAAATCAAAAGCAGAACTACAACAAGTTCAACTTCATCAAGAAAGTTTGAATTGATTGCAAACCTTAGGATGCACTTCCTTGTTACTTGCAAGTTTGCATTCTTGCATATCCAACCTAGATGATAAGGTCTTGGATGTTTAACATTTTTTGGATTTGACCTCTTAACTAAGTCTTTAGAAATCAAATTAGATTGAGAACCACTATCAAATAATGTGTCTATTTTGGTATGCTTTAAAACAACTCTAATATGAAAGAGTTCAATTCTTGTTTCATCATATCATGTTACATTAGAACAAATCGAAGAACTAGTTCTTTCTATGTTCTTACCTTTCAAACCCATTGCTGTAATCTTGGTTTTATCTCCTGAATCTAAAACTAAGTTATGTTAAATGATTGCAGTTTTTTTCTCCTTCTCTTTGGTTTTAAGTTTGTTGGGCTTCAACTCTCGATGGAGTTTCCAACAATGTTTACATGTGAGTTTCTCTTTCTCTATTTTAATAGAACCATTTTTCTTTCCTTTTCCATTAAACTTACACTTTCCTTTACCTTCATACTGAAGGAAACTATCACTTTTCTCATCTGCATTGTGTTTCCCTCTTTCTTCTAGATGTATGGATTTAACACAAACCTAATCTAAGTTTGTGGGATTGAACATGAAAATAGTATGTCTAAGATAGTTGTGCAAATCTCGAAACCTTAAAAAAGTGTATTGAGAAGATAAATTTACACCCAAAACTAGTGCTCTTCTGCTAAACTCTTGTGTATAATTTTGAACACTTTGTCCCTTTAGTTGTCTAAAATTACGCCAGTCCATAATGGATTTTTTCATGTAAGATAGAGGGTAGAATTACCTTTTAATGGAAGTAATGAAATTAGACCAAGAAATTGAGATATTACCGTTCCTTTTAATCTCATCTTATGTCATTGATTCCCACCATATAGGTGTTTCACCCTCCATTATTAAAGAAGCCAATTGAATATTTATGGCATGCTCTAGATGGTTTTGAATTCTAGAATAAAGCTCCAACTAACAAATCCAAATATCCAACTTCTTTGAATTCACTTCACCATTATACATCAGAAACTATAATTTAACATCAAGTTTAAGTAAGGGTGATTTACCAGTTCCTTTTGAAGTATGTGTATGACCAAGTGGAAAGGTTTTGGTAGTGGAAGATGATGAATAAGGAGGCATGGATGGTGGTGAGTATTATGGTGGAGTGGATGGTGATTTATTACCATCTCCATGCCCTCCTCCTCCTGGAGAACCCTGTCCTGTAGGAGGCCTAGAAATTTCTCCTTGCATCCTTAAATTCCTCTCCTCATAAAAGACCTTTACCATCTTAGTCATATTAAAAAATATATCTTTGAATGCTGTCTCATTTCTATCATGGTAGGTTCTCCTTCATGAGACATGCTCACTGAAGACTCAATTTCAACTTGAGTATGTGCTGGTGTTTAAGAATTTGGAAACCTTTCCTTTCTCCCTCTTGACCCAACTTGAGGGTTTTCAACCAGCCTCCCTTCTCCTCTTTTCTGTTTTAACCTTGTAATCATGACACAAACTTGCAAAAATTAGATCCCTTCTTGCACAACAAACCTAAAGCTTTGATACTAAAAATGATCTGATTAAGATATGTTAGTAATGTTGTACTAATTCCTATTTCATATTTTGAAACCAATGTTTTACAAGTAATTAAGGGCTCAAGTTCGCATCCAAGTTACTCTATCTCATGCGTGATTTTTATGAAAAATTTAACATAAAATAAAGAGTGAAAAAAAATAATAAAAATTATAATACATCACCAAACAACACATCAACCCAAGGATTTTATGAATGAGTTCACCCCTCTTGGGCTTCATCTGCTTTGTACAATTTCCATGGCTTGGGCCTTTATATTATGCTCAAATTTTCAAAATGATGTGTTTAAAACGCTTTTCGGCTCCTGAAACTTGCTTTAATGAGTTCATAACACTAATTTTTTATACCTTAGCCCCTTTTTGCTTCCGATTTTGTTGAAAATTGGTTGTGTTATGACTTCTGCAAGTCTACTCCACAATTTCCTCCTCAAAAATAGCTAACTGGTCCCAAATTTGGCTAACTGGTGCTAAATTTGGAAAATCCCACCGAATTTGTCAGAATCACCAATTAAATCCAGATTAAGTTAATAACCATACATAGGGTTAATTAATCCATGATTAAAGTTAAATCGATGCTCCATTTATTAAACCAGTTTAAATGTTAATTAATGTGGGATTAGTGTTAATTAAACACGCTTGAAGGCTAACTACTTGATGCTCCACCTGTGGTCTTGAGCGATGGTCTTATGGCTTGGGGGCTGTGCCCTCTCCTAATCAAAAACTGAATTGGGGGCAAAAATTTGCTAAAAAATGAAAGTGTTTAGAATTGATCAAAACTAGAATGACCAAATAGGTCTCGTCTTCCTCATTTTGGCACACTTCGTTTCACCCAAAACAGAGTCTATATGATAAAGTTAGAGTGTTCTCATCGCTTGGATAAATAGTTAAATTTTGGTGACAAGGATGCTCACTAGGAATCCATGCAACCGATTCAGAAGAAAGAATATTCTATGAAATATTCTTTTGAATATTCCTAGAATATTCCCCCCAGGTGGACAAATGAGTTTCTGCCAAGTGGCATGTCAATATTGGTTCTGATTTGCCACAATGTTATTGGTTTTGGTCGAACCAATTGGGTGTTGACACGTGGCTAGCCTAGAGGCTGCCGCATGCCCCTCCAAAGGTCGAATGTCATATTATGTCATGTGAATTTTTTTATATATGGTGGTTTGGCAGAGGTCAGACTTGACCCCGTCACGCCCACCACACCATTAGGGGAATTTTGAGGTCTAAAATGGGCCTCCTAAGGGCATTATAAAATAATAGTTGAAATAATAAAATAAGATTTGATTACATCATCAAATTTTAGAGGGAAAATAGGAAAAGCTACCTTTTCAACTTGTATTTTCAACTTATCTTTGAAATTTTTTACTCAAATTTTGAGCGGGAGTATTCTTTGGATGAAAATTTTAATTCCTCATGCAAGGAGTACCCATGCTGCATACTTTCAATGGGTCCTACTACACGAAAAATGAGAAGTACATGAACAATATGATTGTAATCACATTTTTTATGTATTTCATATTTTTCGTGTAGCAGGGTCCATTGAAAGTATGAAGCATGGGTACTCGGATGAGGAATTAATTTTTTCTTCCAAATGACTACTCCCACTCAAAATTTGAGTAAAAACTTTGGGAGATAAGTTGAAAATATGAGTTGAAAAAGTAGTTTTATTATTTTATTATTTTTTAATATTTTTACCTTTTTACTGAAAAAATGGTGAATCATCAGCCATGGTTGACATCATCATCTTGAATCATATTGGTTCTTATAAAGTTTAATTTTTTTGTACATTTTTCTTTGGAGGCCCATTTTAGACCTCAAAATTCCCCTAATGCAACACAACACGCAACACAAACTCTTCTACACATTGAGTCTTAACATGTGATGTAACACGCATAAATTTGAATTAACCTATGGTATAAGGTAGAAGGAAATGGGGGCCAACGTTGTGGGGCTAACCCCATTGCATAGGATCATTGGCCCATGGCCTATGGCGGAGGGCTTATGCTAATGCAGATTAAAAACTTTAAACATGGGTTAAATAACCCCTAACCATTGTATTGTGCATTAATCCCTTTTTAATGAGGATTTTGTTAAACGTACTTAACATGGTAAACTCATAGTTAATGCATAATTATACAATAATTAACCCAGTTTAATCTGGCGGTTAAGTTGGCAGAGGCTACCAAATTTGGCACTTCATCCAATTTTGTCGGGGTTAACTAGAGTTTCTCCAGATTTAGAGGAGCTTTGATAGGAGAAACTGAAGAAGCCATAACTTCGACATATTTCAACCAAATTAGGCTTAGAAAAGGTCAATCCTAAATTATTTGGATGCTCTGAGCATGATGATGTAGGTAACAGAGGCAGAGGGGCACCTATGTAAGTTATATTTCCACTTTGAAAATTAAAGAATCTTAGGGCCACCAGGAGAGGAGGCCATGTATAATTCACCTGGAGACTATATGCAGAGCCATAAAAGGCTACTTAAGGATTTTTAAGCCTTATTAATCCAATGGAGTAGGTTTCAAAGCCATTGGAGCACTGTAGGTGCATGTAATAATATAATTGACCATTCATCCAAAGAGGGCCAAGCCATTGAAGTAGGTCCATGGAGATGTAGCCCAAGAGAGGTGAACTTCATTATCAACTTTGTGTTATGTGTCTGTTATGTATTGTATTATCTGTATTTTACTTGATGTTATGTATTTTTAAAAGCTAATTTCCTTAAATAATATCTCATAAAATACACACAATCTTGACACATAAACCCTCTTATAATTTTCTATTTGAGACGATCCAAAAGCACACTTTTATTTTATACTAATGAAGAAGATAGCACATCAAAACTAGTTTCTCGATATTCAGATCAAGTTGGTATCAGAGCACATATTAGCTCATTTTAGATGTGAGATGGTTTGTCAAGGTTAGCTAGACAATTAGCTATTGGTTTTGTATTTATTCAAGAAGAACTTAATTGTGTGCAAGTTTATGTGTGTAAGCTAAACATAATATAAGGTCAAGATTGAGTACTCAGCTCTCAAATCATAGCAAAGTAGATTTTTATGCATTGCAAGTGTGATGGCAGCTTAATCAAGCATTGTTTTTAATCCATCTTCCTTAGAAAGACTTTTTGATAAAGAGATGTTGCAGAAGCTCTGCATCATGAGATATATGGTGCAAGAGATGTATGAAGATAAGAAGGAGAGTAGTATACTTCAAGAGAAGTTTATTTCCATGAAGGAGGATTAGCAAGAGCTTCTTGAAAATATGCATGAGAAGGATACTCGACTCCATATTGCAAATGAAACCTTTACAAAGTATGTGTAGGAAAATGAGGTATGCAATTCAAGTTTATCTTTTATTTCCTCTCAAAATGAATGTGTGGGTGATTTTGAAAGACACACTAGAGGAATAGGGTTGAAATTATTGATGAATATGGGCTATGAAGGTAAAGGATTGGGCAAACATGCACAAGGCATAGTTCAGCCAATTGTTGTTGAGGAAAGGCCTAGGTATTTGGGTCTTGGTTATGGAAAACATGATGGAGAATTCTCCAAAGCCAGGGAGGAACATGAAGGTGTTCCAAAAAGGACCTTCATTACATGTTCATTACCTCAAGCTTGTGAAGTTTGTGTTCATGAGGAATGCAAAAGTTTTAAACCCATTTTGCAAGAAGATGCTCATAAGCATGCAACTAATGGAAATGGAAAACAAGAGGATGTAGAAATCTCTAA
This sequence comes from Pinus albicaulis, assembly GCA_034641835.2. Lineage (NCBI taxonomy): Eukaryota > Viridiplantae > Streptophyta > Pinopsida > Pinales > Pinaceae > Pinus > Pinus albicaulis. The sequence goes on from CM076570.1 coordinate 816,344,866, forward strand.
AGTCATTGAAGCCATTGTTGATATTTCGAAGAGAGCCACTACCTCATCAAATTAACCTCCTCAAGAAGGAAACAAAAGTGAATGTGCAAGTTATTATTCTTCCTTTAATCAAGATGCTTCTAATTATGATAAACATGCGAAATCCTCAAATACGATTTGGAGAAAATTTACATGTTCCTATTGTGGTTTGAATAACCATACTATTTCAAGATGTTCAAAGAATATATCCATACATATGAAACTTTTAAAAAAAAGGAGATAGAAATCCAAAGGTCCATTGCATAATGAAAACCATGTTGAAAAGAAGATGCAATTATTTTGCACTCATTACCATAAGTAGGGTCATCTTGTAGACAAGTGTTGGACTTTGTATCCAAAAAGTCATCCGTGACATTTGAAGAAGGTGGAAAAAGAAATTGACAAGAATGGAAAAGAGGATTCCATAATTGATGTGGGTCAGGATGATTCACATGATGAAATGCAGTTGAAAGAAGTGACATTGAAGTGTTTTGGAAGGAGATGGTTAGATTTATTAACTAGTTAAGGCCTTGCATTTCTTTTGATGATTGATGCAAATATTTCCTTATTGATGCATTTCTTTGCCAATTGAATGCATTTCTTTTCTCTTGAAAGTATGTTGCATATTGCATGAAGAAATATGTTGGAAAAGTAGAGTTACGTTGACTCAGATGCAAAAAAAAATGTAAATTTGTAGTTTCAATTTGCATGTGAAGGAATTTCTTTTTCTCGAGAAAGTGTGTTACATGTTTATGCTAGGAAGGTGTTTGAAAGGGAGATGTTGATGAATTGTTTCCTAAGATGTGAAATTCTTGTTGTTTTGAGAAAAGAATTGTCAAGTTGTTGTACATACTTTTGTTTGATTTGAGAGTCAGTTGTTTGAAGAAACATGTTTTGTCAATTGGTATTGGTCGATGTTTTTAGACACCAAGATGTAAGAATTCATGGTGATGTTCACGAGATATGACATTTGTTTCTTTGAAGGAGAAAAAGAAAAATGTCATCAAGTTATGTTTCTTGCATGATGTGTTTTTCAAGTTAATGGTTTTTTCTTGTGACAAGATGTCGTAGGATTTTGGAAGGTCCACCCTTTAGTGAGAGGGTCATGGTTAGCCTTTATACTCAAATCATGGAATGAGAATCATGTTAATATTGGAGGATGATGGAATCAAGAAGCGGAAAGTGGAAAATATGCCAAAAAATTTTCAACCACAACAACAACCATTGTATACCATTTGATGTGTTGACGCAAAGAAGCAAAAGGGATGGCGAATGCATTTTTCCACATGTCGAATTTGGAGTCATGGAGGTAAAAATAATGGTAATTTTTTTTTCTTCTGATTAATGATATTGGAATCATTTTTGTAGTTCAATCAGATGGGCTTAACTTGGAAATATATTTTCCAAGGAGAAGCATGCATCGAATGCATGTGTGTGCAAAGGAGGAACAAGATTCTTGGTGGGAAGGCCACTGGTCAGGTTTCAAAGCACAAATGGATCACTTTGGTACAACAAGGCATTTAATCAGTCAGCAGGCAACCAAGAACCATTTTTCTAATAACCATTTTTCTTTGCTTTTCGATTAAACTTACCCTTTCCTTTACCTTCATACTGAAGGAAACTATCACTTTTCTCATCTACATTATGTTTCCCTCTTGCTTCTAGATGTATGGCTTGAACACAAACCTCATCTAAGTATGTGGGATTGAACATGAGAATAGTATGTCTAAGATAGTTGTGCAAACCTCCAATATACTTTAACAAAGTGTATTGAGAAGATAAATTGACACACAAAACTAGTGCTCTTCTACTAAACTCTTGTGTATGAGTTTGAACACTTTTCCCCTTTAGTTGTCTAAAATTATGCCAATCCATAATGGCTTTTTTTATGTAATCTAGAGGGTATAATTTCCTTTTAATGGAAGTAATGAAATTAGACCAAGAAATTGAGATATTACTGTGTCTTTTAATCTCATATTATGTCATTGCTTCCCACCATACAGGTGTCGCACCCTCCGTTATCAAAGAAGCTAATTGAATTTTTATGGCATCCTCTATATTGTACTGAATTTTGCAATAAACCTCCAACTAATGAATCCAATTATCCAACTTCTTTGCATTCACTTCAACATTATACATCGGAAACTCAAATTTAACATCAAGTTTAAGTAAGGGTGATTTACCAGTTCCTCTTGAAGTATGTGTATGACCAGGTGGAAGGGTTATGGTAGTGGAAGATGACGAAGAGGAAGGTGTAGATGGTGGTGAGGATTATGGTAGAGTGGATGGTGATTTATTACCATATCCATGACCTCTTCCTCCTACAGAACCCTCTTCTCTAGGAGGCCTAGAACTTTCTCCTTGCATCCTTAAATTCCTCCCCTCATAGAAGACCTTTACCATCTTAGTCATATCAAAAAATGCATTTTTGAATGTTGTCTCATTTCTAACATGGTAATTTCTCCTTCATGAGACATGCTCATAGAAGACTCAACCTCAACTTGAGTATGTGTTGGCATTTAAGAATTTGGAAACCTTGCCTTTCTTCCCCTTGACCCAACCTGAGGACTTTCAACCAGCCTCCCTTCTCCTATTTTGTGTTTTAACCTTGTAAGCATGACAAAAACTTGCAAACAATTAGATCCTTTCTTGCACAACAAACCCAAAGCTTTGATACCAAAAATTGTCCGATTAAGGTATATTAGTAATGTTGTATTAATTCATATTTCATATTTTGAAACCAATGTTTTACAAGTGATTAAGGGTTCAGGATCTCATCCAAGTTACTCAGCCTTGTGCGTGATTTTATGTTATTTTTATGAGCAATTTAACATAAAATAAAGAGTGAAAAGAAACAATAAAAAGTACAGTACATCACCATACAACACATCAACACAATGATTTGATGAAGGAGTTCACCCCTCCTGGGATACATATCCTTGTTAGAGATTCCATGGCTTGGGCCTTTGTATTATGCTCAAATTTTCAAAATGATGTGTTTACAATGCTTTTCGACTACCGAAAATTGCTTTAATGAGTTAATAACACTAATTTTTTTTACGTTAGCCTCTTTCTGCTTCCCATTTGGTTGAAAATTTGTTGTGTTATGACTTCTCCATGTCTGCTCCACAATTTCCTCCCCAAAAGTAGCTAGCTGGCCCCAAATTTGGCTAACTAGTGCTAAATTTGGAAAATCCCATCGAATTTGTCAGAATCGCCAATTAAATCCAGATTAAGTTAATAACCCTGCTTAGTGTTAATTAGTCCATGATTAAAGTTAAATATATGCTCCATTAATTAAACCAGTTTAAATGTAAATTAATGTGGGATTAGAGTTAATTAAACACGCTTGAAGGCTAACCACTCGGTGCTCCACCTGTGGTCTTGAGCAATGGATGCATGGCTTGGGGGCTGCCCCCTCTCCTAATCAAAAAATGAATTTGTGCGGGGGGGGGGGGGGGGGGTGAATTTGCTAAAAAATGAAAGTGTTCAGAATCAATGAAAACTAGAATGACCAAATAGGTCTCTTCTTCCTCATTCTGGCGCATTTTATTTTGCCCAAAATGGAGTCTGTATGACAAAGTTAGAGTGTTCTCATCACTTGGCTAAATAGGTAATTTTTGGTGAGAAGGATGCTCACTAGGCATCTGTATAACCGATTAAGAAAAAATGAATCTTACAAGAAATATTCCTTGGAATATTCATGGAATATTCCCCCCAGGTGGACCAATGAGTTGTTGGCAAGTGGCATGTCCATATTGGTTGTGATTTGTCGTAGTTTTATTGGTTTTGGTCAAACCAATAGGTGCTGACACATGGCTAGCCAGGAGGCCACCTAGTGCCCCTCCAAAGGTAGAATGGCATATTATGTCATGTGAATTTTTACATGGTGTAGTCGGGTAGAGGCCTGGCTCAACGGACACCCTCCCCACCAACCCCCCCCCCCCTACAACACAATTAGGGGAATTTTTAGGTCTAAAATGGGCCTCCTAAGGACATTATAAAATAATAGTGGAACTTAGTAAAATAAGATTTGATTACATCATCAAATTTTAGAGGGAAAAGAGGAAAAACTACCTTTTCAACTTGTATTTTCAACTTATCTCTCAAAATTTTCACTCAAATTTCAAGCGGGAGTACTCGTTGGATGAAAATTTTAATTTCTCATCCAAGGAGTACCCATATTGCATACTTTCAATGGGTCCTACTACACGAAAAAATGAGAAATACATGAAAAATGTGGTTTTAATCAAGTTTTTTATGTACTTCTCATTTTTCGTGTAGCAAGGTCGATCGAAAGTATGCAGCATGGGTACTCCTTGGATGAGGAATTAAATTTTGCTTCCAATGAGTACACCCATTCGAAATTTGAGTAAAAACTTTGGAACATAATTTGAAAATACAAGTTGAGAAAGTAGTTTTATTATTTTATTATTTTATGTTATTTTTAACTTTTTACTCAAAAAATGGTGAATCATCGCCCATGGTTGACATCATCATCTTGAATCCTCTTGGTTCTTATAGAGTTTAATTTTTTGTACATTTTTCCTATGAGGCCCATTTTACACCTCAAAATTCCCCTAATGCAACACAACACGCAACACCAACTCTCCTACAAATTCAATCTTAACATGTTATGTAACCTGCATACATTTGAATTAAACAATTGTATAAGGTAGAAGCAAATGGGGGCCACTTTTTGGGGTCAAGCCCATTGCACAGGATCTTTGGCCTGTGACCTATGGCAGAAGGCTTATGCTAATTTACATTAAAAACTTTAAACATGGGTTAAATAACCCTTAACCATTGTATTATGCACTAATCCTTTTTTAATGAGGATTTTTTTAAACAAGTTTAACGTGATAAACTCATAGTTAATGCACACTTATCTAATAATTAACCCATTTTAATATGACATTTAAGTTCGTGAAGGCCGCCAAATTCAGCGCTACCTCCATTTTTGTTGGGGTTAACTAGAGTTTCTCTAGATTTAGAGGAGCTTTCCTAGGAGAAATTGAAGAAGCCACAACTTTTCCATATTTCAACCAAATTAGGCTTAGAAAAATTCAATCCTAAATTATTTGGATGCTCTGAGCATGCTAATGTAGGTAATAGAGGTAGAGGATCACCTATGTAAGTTATATTTCCATTTAGAATGTTAAAGAATCCGAGGGCCACTAGGAGAGGAGGCCATGTCTAATTCACCTGAAGACTATATGTAGAGCCATAAAAGGCTACTTGGGGGTTTTTAAGTCTTATGAATCCAATGGAGTAGGTTTCAAATCCATTGGATCACTGTAGGTGCATGTAATAAAAGAATTTACCATTAATTCAAAGAGGAACAAGCCATTGAAGTAGGTCCATGGAGATGTAGCCTAGGAGAGGTGAACCTCATTATCAACTCTGTGTTATGTGTTTTTTATGTATTGTATTCTATGTAATTTACTTGATGTTATGTATATTTAAAAAATAATTTACTTAAAGAATTTCTCATAAAATACACACAAGCTTGACACATAAACCCTCTTATAACTTGCTATTTGAGACGATCCAAAAGCACACTTTTATTTTATACTAATGAGGAAGCTAGCACATCAAAACAAGTTTCTCAATATTTAGATCAAGTTGGTATGAGAGCACATTTTAGCTCATTTTAGCTGTGAGATGGTTTGCCAAGGTTAGCTAGACAATTAGCTATTGGTTTTGTATTTATTCAAGGAGAATTTAACTGTGTGCAAGTTTATGTGTGTAAGTTGAACATAAGAGAAGGTAAAGATTGAGTACTCAACTCTCAAATCACAGCAAAGAATATTTTTATGCATTATAAGTGCGATGGTAGCTTAATCAAGATTTTTTTCTAATCTATCTTCCTTAGAAAGATTCTTTGATAAAGAGAAGTTGCAGAAGCTCTACATCATGATATATATTGTGCAAGAGATGTATGAAGATAAGAAGGAGAGAATTATACTTCATGAGAAGTTTATTTCCATGATGGAGGATAATCAAGAGCTTCTTGAAAAGATGCATGAGATGGAGACATGGCTCCATCTTGCAAATGAAACCCTTGCCAAGTATGTGCAGGAAAATGAGGTATGCAATTCAATTTTATCTTCTATTTCATCTCAAAATGAATGCGTAGGTCATTTTGAAAGAAAAACTAGAGGAATAAGGTTGAAATTATTGATGAAGATGGGCTATGAAGGTAAAGGATTGGGAAAACATGCACAACGCATAGTTCAACCAATTGTTGTTGAGGAAAGGTGTAGGTATTTGGGTCTTGGTTATGGACAACATGATGGAGAATGCTCCAAAGCCAAGGAGGAACATGAAGGTGTTACAATTAGGACCTTCATTACATGTTCATTACCTCAAGCTTGTGAAGTTTGTGTTCATGAGGAATGCAAAAGTTCTACACCCATTTTGCAAGAAGATGCTCATAAGCATGCAACTAATGGAAATGGAAAACAAGAGAATGTTGAAATATTTAAAGTCATTCAAGCCATTTTTGGTATTCTGAAGAGAGCCACTACCTCATCAAATTCAACTCCTCAAGAAGGAAATAAAGGTGAATTTCCAAGGTATTACTCTTCCTTTAATCAAGATGCTTCTAATTATGATAAACATGGAAATCCCTCAACTACGATTTGGAGAAAATTTACATGTTCCTTTTGCGGTTTGAATAACCATACTATTTCGAGATGTTGGAATAAGATATCCATACACATGAAATTTTAAAAACAAAGGAGGAAAAATCCAAAGGTCCATTGCATAATGAAAACCATGTTGAAAAGAAGATGCAATTATTTTTCACTCATTACTATAAGAAGGGTCATCTTGTAGATAAGTGTTGGACTTTGTATCCAACAAGTCATCGATGCCAGTTGAAGGTGGAAAGAGAACCTGACAAAAATGGAAAAGAGGATTCCATAATTGATGTCGGTCAGGATGATTCACATAATGAAATGCAGTTGAAAGAAATGCCACTGAAGTGTTTTGGAAGGAGATGGTTAGATTTATTAACCAATTAAGGCCTTGCATTTATTTTGGTGATTGATGAAAATCTTGCCTTATTGATGCATTTCTTTGCCAATTGAATGCATTTATTTTCTCTTGAAAGTATGCTACATGTTGCATGAAGCAAGATGTTGGAAAAGTAGAGTTATGCGAACTCACTTAGATGCAACAAAAACGTAAATATGTAATTGCAAATTGCATGTGATTGGATATTTTTTTTTGAGGATGTGTGTTGCATGTTTATGCCAAGAAGGTGTTTGAAAGGGAGATGTTGACGAACTGCTTCCTAAGATGTAAAATTCTTGTTGTTTTGAGAAAAGAATCATCAAGTTGTTGTACATACTTTTGTTTGATTTGAGAGTCAGTTGTTTGAAGAAGCATGTTTTGTGGACTTGTATTTGGTCGATGTTTTTGGAAATCAAGATGTAAGAATGCATGGTGATGTTCAGGGGATGTGACATTTGTTTCTTTGAAGGAGAAAAAGAAAGATGTCGTCAATTTATGTTTCTTTCATGATGTGTTTTTAATGTTAATGGTTTTTTCTTGTGACAAGATGTTGCAGGATTTCGGAAGGTCCACTCTTGAGCGAGAGGCTCATGGTTAGCCTTCATTCTCAAATCATGGAATGACCATCATTTCAATACTAGAGGATGATGGAATCAAGAAGAGGAAATTGGACAATATTCCAAAAAGTTTTCAACCAAAACAACAGCCATTGTAGACCATTTCATGTGTTGACGCAAGAAGCAAAAGAGATGGCGAATGCATTCTTCCAGATGTGGAATTTGGAGCCGTGGAGGTAAAAATAATGGTCATTTATTTTTTTGTGGTTACTGATATTGGAACTCATTGCTGTAGTTGACTCAAATGGGCTTAACTTGGAAAAACATTTTCCAAGGACAAGTTTACTTCGAATGCATGTGTGTGCAAAGGAGGAACAAGATTCTCGATCGGAAGGCCACCGGTCAGGTTTCAAAGCACAAAGCGATCACTTTGGTACAACAAGGTGTTTAATCAGTCAGCAAGCAACCAACAAGTGTTGGATTGGGTTAGCAACAAAAGGAGGAAATTTGTTGAGGTGCTAATCCATTTACCAAGCAAGGCATGTCAATGAACCCAAGTGGTTTTCATGGAGTTTTTTCCAAGTATAATCAAGTTTATATAATTTGGAAAATAGAAGACTATTACCCTCTCATCAGATAACCAAATTTTGTGGATCCAAAATCCTATCAGTGGGAAGGAGAAATCAAAAACTAAATTGAGGGAAAAAATTTGCTAAATAATGAAAATGTTCGAAATTTCTCAAAACCAAAAGGACCAAATAGATCTCGTCTTCCTCATTCAGGCATACTTTGTTTCGGTCAAAAGAGAGTTTGTATGAGAAAGTTAAAGGTTTCTGATCACTTGGCTAAATAGGTAAATTTTGGTGGCATTAATGCTGACTAGGCGTCTATACAACTCGATACGAAAAAATAATATTCCTAGAATATTCCTCCTCAGGTGGACCAATGAGCTGTTGTGAAGTGGCATGTCTGGACTGGTTGTGATTTGTCACAATTTTATAGGTTTTGGTATGACTAATTGGGTGCTAACACATGGCTAGCCCAGACGCTGCCATGTGCGCCTCCAAAGGTTGAATGGCATATTATGTCATGGAAAAAAAATTCATATGGTTGTTGGGTGGAGGTCAGGCTCGATCCCGTGACCTCCCCCACACAATGCAATACGCAACACCAACTCTCCTACACATTCAGTTTGAACATGTTAAACACTATTACCGATGAAATAGGTAACCTGACCTCAAAACAAGAACTCTAGCCCAAAAAGTCTCAAAAAACATGAAAAAACACCCCCCAAAAAAAATTTTGTGTTCGAGAACGCACTTGGTTTTTTTTTAAGGTCAAATTTCAACATTTTATAAAATTATGCCAAAAACAAAATTGTTTGTTGAAAAAAGGATTGAAAAAACACCCTCAAAACAAAACCAGTTGATGCTGGAATAACAAAAAAAAAAAAAAATGTGTCATAATTTTGGCATTTTTAAAAATAAAAATAACATTTTTTAATTTTTAAAATTCAAACATTAAAAAAAAAAAACCTAAAATTTAAGAAAAAAATAAATTTAAAAAATAAAAATAATTAAAAGCTTAAAATTTAAAAAAATATATGAAGATAAAAAATAAAAAAAATAAAAACAAAATAAAAATTTTAATTCAAACATTAAAAAAAACCTAAAATTTAAGGGGAAAAAAATTAAAAAATTAAAAAAAAATTAAGATTAAAATTTAAAAAATATAGAAATTAAAAAATAAAAATAAAAACAAAATAAAAATATTAAATTAAAAAAAAGGAAATTATAAAAAATAAAATATAGAAAATAAATTAAAAAAATAAAGAAAATGCTTATTAAATTAAAAAAAAAAATATTAACAAAAAATTAAATTTAAGGAAATATATTAAATTTTAATATTTAAAAAAAAAAAAAAATGTTATTTAAATTAAAAGTAAATAAATGAAAAATTAATTAAAAATAAAAAATAAAAATAAAATACAATGAAAATATTAAATTTAAAACAATATATATTAAAAAAACAAATAAACTATAAAAAATAAATTAAATTTAAATTATAAAAATAAAACATATATATGAACTTAAATTAAAATATGTAAGTTCATATATATGAGAGTTTATTAAATTTAAAAAAAAATTAATATTAAAATAACAAATTAAATTTAAAAACAAAAATATTAAATTTTAATAAAAAAATGAATAAACAAATAAATTTTGAAAGAAAAAATAAATTTTAAATATAAAAGAAAAAAAAAAACCATTGTTAAAAGAAAAACTTTAAAAATGAATTAAAAATGGAAAATTGAAAGATATATATATATATATAATTAATTTAAAAAAATTAAGTTTAATTAAAAAAAAATCTAATTTTAAATACACAATTTTAATTGAAATAAAAAAAAAATATAAAAATTTTATGTAATTAACAAAAAAAAATTAATAAAAAGTAAAACATTTAAAAAAATATTAAATTCAAATAAATTAAAAAAAATACAAAATTTATTAAATTTTATAAAATTATATTAAAAAAACTAAACGCAAAACTGATAAGGCAGAGAAACGAATTATTTAAAAATCCACAAGAAGAAAAATGGGAAATTAATAAAACATAATCTCAAAAAATACAAATTTTAAAATTAACAAAAAAAAAAACAATTAAAATTGAAAAAGAGAATTAAAAATAAAATTAAAATTAAAATTAAAAAAAAAAATAATCAAATTTAAAAAAAAATAAAAACAAAATAAATAAAAAAAACAAAACAAATTTTAATTTAAATAAAAAAAATTAAATTAAAAAAAAAAAAAAATTTGAAATAATTAAAAATAAAGTTTTAAAAAAAACTACGTGTATCTGAAACACAATGCGGTGGTCGTGGTGGGGGTGACAGGCGGCCGTGAGGCTGGCTGGGCCGCTCCTGTGGCGTCGTCCGACCGACACCCGGCGCCCAGCAGACGGGGTCTGTGCGCACAACGCGCCTGCTGGGCGCTGGGGGCCGGCCGGGCGGCGCCACGGGGGCAGCCCAGCCGGCCTCACTTCCCCCGCTCAGGGGAGGGCTGATTCGGAGAATCGACCCTCCGCCAAGCGGGGCGCGCAGATCCCGCCCGGCCGACCCCCGGCACCCAGCGGGCGCAGTCTGCCGCAGACCTATGCCCGTTGGGCGCCGAGGGCCGGCCGGGCGGCGCCACGGGGGTGGCCCAGCCGGCCTCACGGCCGCTCCCCGCCCCCACCACCACCATCGCATTGTATTTTTTATTTTATTTTATTTTATTTTTAATTGATTTTTTTTTTTTATTTTTTTTTTTTATTTCAAAAAATTAAATTTTTTTTTTAATTAAATTTTTTTATTTAAAATAAAATTTGTTTTGTTTTTATTTTTATTTTTATTTTTATTTTTATTTTTTTCAATTTTATTATTTGTTTTGTTTTAATTTTTTTTTTTTTAATTTTCTTTTTCAATTTTAATTGTTTTTTTTGTTTTAATTTGTTTTTTTTTTATTAATTTTAAAATTTGTATTTTTTTTCTTATTATTATTATTATTATTTTTAGTCTAATTTTTTAAATTTAATTTTTTTCTTTAAATTTAATTTTTTTTATCTAAATTTTAATTTTGTAATTTTAATTATTTTTAAAGAAAATTTAAAATATTTGTATTTTTTTTTAATTATATGGTTTTTTTTAATAAGTTAGAACAAAATACTTTTGATTTTTTTTTTTTTTTTGTCAATTTTCGTTTTTTTCTTTAAATTATGCGTTTTTTTTTTCAAATTTTGTCATTTTCTTTGATATAATTTTCAATATTTTTGTTTTTTTTAATTTATTTTTGTTTAAATTTTTTAATTTTACGAGCTATTTTTGTTTTTTTTTTACATTTTTATTGTTTTTTTTATTGTTTATATATATATATATATTATCTAAGTTTTGTGTTTTATTACCAACATGAAAATCACCACTCTAAAAAAAAAATGTTGATGCAGCATCAATACGTTTTGAAATTAGCATGAAATCACTGCTCTAAAAAAGAAAATTGATGTTGCATCAATACATTTCAAAATTAGCATGAAAATCACCAACATTTTAAAACAAATATTCATACTTCATAAATAAAAATATTAGTGTAAAAATTGTGCACCAAAAAAAAAATGGTGGTTCTGCATCACCACTTTTCAAAATCGGGTGCTTTTTATGCTACCAAAAAAAAGTAGGTAACATTGCGGTTACCTATTTCATCGGTAACATTGTTGTTATGTAACCCACATAAATTTGAATTAACCTATGGTTTAAGGAGGAAGGAAATGGGGACCGGCGTGACCTATGGTGGAGGGATTATGCTAATGCAAAATAAAAACTTTAAAAATGGGTTAATTAACCCCCAACCATTGTACTATGTGCTAATCCTTTCTTAATGAGAATTTTGTTAAACATGTTTAATGCACTAAAATCATAGTTAATGTGCACTTATCAAATAATTAACCCAGTTTAATATGGAAGTTAAGTTGGAAGAGGCTGCCAAATTCGGAGCTACCTCCATTTTTGTCGGGGTTAACTTTATTTTCTTGAGATTTAGAGGAGTTTTCTTAGGAGAAACTGAATAAGCCATAACTTTAGCATATTTCGACCAAATTAGGCTTAGAAATAGTCAATCGTAGATGATTTGGATGCTTTGAGCATGATGGTGTAGGTAAAAGAGGAAGAGGAGCACTTATGTAACTGATATTTTCACTCTGAAGATTAAAGAAGCCTAGGGCCACCAAGAGAGGAGACCATGTCTAGTTCACCTAAAGACTATTTGCAGAGCGCGAAAAGGCATTAGGGAATTTTGAGGTCTAAAATGGGCATCCTAAGGAAATAATAAACTAATAGCTAAACTAATAAAATAATATTTATGAATTTGCAATTCACCTTTTGCACCAAACTCCATGTAACCATGGTTAAATTCAATTCAAAAGTTGTATTAAAATAAAATTAATCAAACAATTTTATTGATGTGACTATAAATAATAATGAAATTTTCAAGAAAAAATCATTATCATTGCACAACTAATGCATTTGTCCTTTGTACTTAAATAACTTAAAATAAACTATAAATATAAATTCATAAATTCTTAATTATAGAATATACTATTAATTAAAGTTTTTATTATTTAAATTATATAATAACATGTAATTAATATACTATATAAAAATAATATAATATAACATATTGTTTGATGTATGAATTTTATATTACATATTGAATTGACTTGATTTATAAATAAATATTTGAAAATATAAAAATATAATATTAATTGTAAAGTGTGTAAATACATGAAGATTGTGTAGGGATATGCATTGTTTGTTTCAAAAAACATAAAATGACAATAATAATATTTTATTCAAAAAAGCGTGGAATGACATTTATTATGAGTAGTTTACTTTATGACTTTAAAAGTACGTAGAGCACTACCATGGTTAACCATGAATTTTTATCCACCATTGGTAATGTGATAAGTAAATACCTTTAACTCAAGCAATGCCACCTCAGCCATTACGGATGATGTCAACCCTTAAAATGTGATTGGTTCTCATAATGTGAATTTTGATTGTACATTTTCCTCAGGAGGCCCATTTTAGACCTCGAAATTCCTCTAATACTACTTAGGGGTTTTTTAGTCTTTTGAATGCAAGGGAGTAGGTTGCAAATCCATTGGAGCACTGTAGGTTCATGTAATAAGAGAATTGACCATTGATCCAAAGAGGGCCAAGTCATTAAAACAGGTCCATGGAGATGTAGCCCAGGAGCGGTGAACTCCATTATCAACTCAGTGTTATGTGTTTGTTGTCTTTTGTATTCTCTGCAATTTACTTGTTGTTATGTGTTTTTAAAAGATAATTTACTTAAATAATTGCTCATAAAAGACACACAAACTTGACACATAAACCCTCTTCTCTTTGAGACGATCCAAAAGAACACTTTTATTGTATATTGATGAGGAAGCTATCACAACAAAACTAGTTTCTCCATATTTATATCATCTCCTCCCCATCGGCGCGTTTATGGAAATTCAAATAGAGGCAGAGAGTAGATAGGGTAAGAAACATTGTGTAGGCGGGTTCATAGCGGTGAGTTGTTGTTGGACGAAAGTCTTATGTTCGACCCCTGCCCTCTCCCTTCGGTCCTTTAAATTAATTTTACTCTACCATGAGGGGGATACATGGAGGCTCGAGGCTGAGCCTCGTGCCTCCCTCTCATTGGCCCAAACCAACCAATAATAAATTTCCCATAGACAGTGACGAACACCAACCAAACTCTGCCACTTGGAAGCCCTTCATTCATTGGAGGAAAAGGTTGACCAAAAGTTGTCCTGCCTAGTCAACATGCCACGTCAGCATAACGAACTACTAACTCGGCTCCCTATTCTTCATTTTTTGCCAAATTTTCATGTTTATGAAAATGGAAAAATTTCATTTCTGAAGCCATACAGAGTCCATTTTTTGCAAAACAAGTTATGTCGGATTTCAAACAACAAACACTACGCGCTCATTCAGGTTTTCTGCCATTATGAGAACTTTGATTGTAGAGAATAATTCTGAGCCCCTGATCATTCCTCCCCACTAGAAGCTTTTGGAACCAAAAATGTATTTCATTACTGAAAATGTGGATGAGGGTACATTTCCTTCACCCTTCCAGTGTGAATCCACTAGAATTATCGTAAATTCAACAATTTGAGCTTTCTATAAAAACTAATCTTTTTTCTCGATTCTGGGGACCCTGTCATGCTATTGTAGACACCATCACGTTGAAATTTAATAGAATTTTTAGAACATCAAGCATTCCTTGAAGACAAAAATGTGTTCCCACCTAGGTCATCAATCAAAGGAAACTTGAAAAGTTTTTGACCTCGAACAATGTCGACATGGCAACTTTTAAGTTGTCTTTCCTTATACTTGCATTGAATTTTGACCAAGTGTATTTTCCATTGACATGTGCCATTTTGAACCAAAATAAGTACTTTTGGACCCTATGCCTTCTTTTTCATCTTCCTTTGGTGCTTGTTCTTTGATTTTTGCACCATTTATTACTAGCATCCTATTTCCATCACTGTTCAACATTGATGTGGACTGCCGCAAATCTTTCACATCTTGTTTACGTCTTTTCAAAGGCAACATGTTAGAGCCTTGAAATATCTTTATTACAAACATCAGTAACTTCAACAAAATCATCTTGTTCATTTGATGCATATTTTTGAAAGGTCTCATTCAAAATATCACTATTCTTGAACATTAACAAAGACAAATTTTGACTTTCATTCACCATTATCTTCATTTCTCATGCATGTATAAGAGACAAACCCCTCTTCTTATTCTGCGCTCTAACTATGTACTAAATTCCATTCTAGAACAAGAGGTACTTATTCTCATGGTAATGAAATATTGCCTTCCTATCATAAATATAAGGACTGCCCAAAACAATATGTGAAATCTCAAGCAAAACTACATCAATTTCAACTTCGTCAAGAAAGCTTGAATTGATTGCAAACATTAGGATGCACCTCATTATTACTTGCAAGTTTTCATTCTTGAATATCCAACCTAAAGGATAAGGTCTTGGATGTGTAACAGTTTCTATATTTAACCTCTTAACTAAGTCTTCAGAAATCAAATTTTCTTGAGAATCACTATCAAATAATGTGTCTATTTCGGTATGCTTTGAAACAACTCTAATATGAAAGAGTTCAATTCTTGTATCATCATCTCGAGTTACATTTGAAAAACTTGAATAAATAGTGCTTGCTATGTTCTTACCTTTCAAATCCATTGATGTAATCTTGGTTTCAACTCCTCAATATGAACCTAATTCATGTTCAATGATTGCATTTTTTTTCTTCTTCTCTATTGGTTTTAACTTTGTTGGGCTTCAACTCTCGATGGAGTTGCCAACAATGGTCTTCATCATGGAAATTTTTCGAAAAATGTTTACATGTGAGTTTCTCTTTCTTCATTTTAATAGAACCATTTTTATTTCCTTTTCCATTAAAATTACCCTTTCCTTTACCTTCATACTCAAGGAAATTATCACTTTTCTCATCTGCACTAGCTTTCCTTATTGGTTCTACATGTATGGCTTGAACACAAACTTCATCTAAGTTTGTCATATTAAACATGAGAATAGTATGTCTAAGATAACTATGAACACCCAAAATATACTTTAACAGAGTGTCTTGAGAAGATAAATTGACACTCAAAACCAGTGCTCTTATCCTAAACTCTTGTGTATAATTTTGAACACTTTGTCTCATTAGTTGTCTAAAATTATGCCAGTCCATAATGTTGTTTTGCATGTAAGATAGAGGGTTGAATTTCCTTTTAATGGAAACAACGAAATCATACCAAGATATTGGGATCTTACCGTGTTTTTTAATCTCATCTTGTGTCCTTGATTCCTACCATACAAGTGTTGAACCCTCCATTCTCAAATAAGGCAACTGAATCTTTATGACATCCTCTTAAATTTTCTGAATTCTACAATAAACCTCCAACTGATGAATCCTATTATCCATCTTCTCTGCATTCACTTCACCATTATACATTTGAAGCTCAATTTTAACATCAAGTTTAAGTAAGGGTGATTTACTAGTTCCTATTGAAGTATGCGTCTGAATAGGTGGAAGGGTCATGGTAGTGGAAGAAAATGAAGAGGAAGGTTTATATGGTGGTGTGGATGATGGTGGAGTGGATAGTGGTTTATTACCATCTCCATGACTTCCTCCTAGAGAACCCTCTCCTCTAGGAGGCCTAAAACTTTCTCCTTGCATCCTTAAATTCCTCTCCTCATGGAGGACCTTTCCTTGAGTCATATCAAAAAATTCCTTTTTGAATGTGCTCTCATCTTCTGTCATGGTAAGTTCTCATTCATGATACATGCTCACTAAAGACTCAAATTCAACTTGAGGATGTGATGGTGTTGAATATTTTGGCATCCTTGCCCTTCTTCCTCTTGATCCAACTCCAGGGCTTTCAGCCAGCTTCCTTCTCCTCTTTTGAGTTTTAACCTTGTAAGCATGACACAAACATGCAAACAATTATATCCCTTCTTGCACAAAAAACCTAAAGATATGATACCAAAAATGATCTCATTAAGGTATGTTAGTAATGTTGTGCTAATTCCTCTTTCGTATTTTGAAACCAATTTTTTAGATGTGCTTAAGGTTTCAAGTTCTCTTGGAAGTTACTGAGTCTCATGAGTGATTTTTATGTTATTTTTATGAACAATTTAACTTAAAATAAATATTGAAAAATAACAATAAAAATTACAGTAAATTACCATACAACACATCAACACAGGGATTTGATGAACGGGTTCACCCCTCCTAGGCTACATCTCCTTGGTTGAGCTTCCATGGCTTGAGCCTCTATATTATGCTAAAATTTTCAAAATGATGAGTTGACAATGCTTTTATGCTCTTAAAACCTTCTTCAATGAGTTCATAACACTCAAAAAGGTACCTTAGCCTCTTTCTGCTCCCAATTTGGTTGCAATTTGGCTGAGTTATGACTTCTCCACCTGTGCTCCACAATTTCCTCCCCAAAAATAACTAATTGGCCCCAAATTGGGCTAACTAGTGCTAAATTTGGAAAATCTATTCAGATTTTTCAGAACCACCAATTAAGTTTGGATTATATTAATAAATGTGCTTAGCATTAATTAAGCCAAGATTAACATTAAATCGATGCTCTGTTAATTAAACCAGTTTAAATGTTAATTAATGCAAGATTAGTGTTAATTAAACATGCTTGAAGGCTAACCTCTCGGTGCTTCGCCTGTGGTTTGACCGATGGTCGTATGGCTTGGGTGTTGGCCCCCTCTCCCCCCTATTGGTACATTTATAAAAATTAAAATAGATCCAAAGAGTAGATAGGGTAAGAAACATTGTGCAGGAGGCTTGGTAGCAGTAGGTGTTTGCTGGGTAGAGGTCTCGTGTTCGACCCCCTCCTGGTCCCCCCAGTCCTTTACAATAATTTTACTCTGCCATGAGGGGGACACGTGGCGGCCCCAGGCTAAGCCATGTGGCTCCTCCTCATTGGCCCAAACCAGCGAAAAATAAATTTCCAACACACAACGACGAACACCAACCAAACATTGCCACTTGGAAGCCCTTCATTCATTTGAGGAAAATTTTGACCAAAAGTTAACCTGCCCAATTAGCATGCCACGTCAGCAGTACGGACTACTGATTGGGCGACTTGTTCTACATTGTTTTGCTAAATTTACCTGTTTAGGAAAATAGAAAAAACTTGTTTCTGAAGCCATATGGAGTCCATTTCGTGTGAAACGAGTTGCACCAGGTTTAGAACAATGAACATTACGTGGTCATTAAGGTTTTGTGTCATTCTAAGAACTTTGATTTTTTAGCATAATTCAGACCACTTCATCGTTGAAGGTTTCTCTCTTCAAAGCATTAGGAGCACTTCCTCTAGCAAAAGTCTTCAACTTCTTTCCAAATTTACAAGAGTTACGGGAACCCCACTAAGCTTTCGAGTGTTGGTGGTCATCCTTAAACCACCACATTATGCCATTATCTCAGAGAGCACATTCAATTTATTGTTGTGATGCATTGATACATTTTTGTATTGAAGCTTTCTTCTTGGACTCGTATATACCCTTCGGATTAAGGGGAAATGTTGGACACCTAATCTGCTAATTATTGATGTGGAATGTACATGATCAAGAAAATCTAAAAGACCATTTTCTATATGAATACCAAGGCTCACAAGAAATTGTATTTATATGTGAATATAGTTAATAAAAGGTATCACACGATTATATTTTATATTCGATTTTCTTCATTTAACAATACTAAAACTTTATAAATAAACAAGAGTTTTGAGGAACCCTAAAGCATGCAAGACAGACTAGTTAGTGTTTCCCAACTTGTGGCTGTATTGGCTTTCGATCTAGTCCATGGCAACGTCTTATGCTCATCTTTCTACATCACCTTCCAGCCTTCCTTATTTTGAATTGCTTAACACGGTTCTTTCGAATGCGGGGATAAGCTTACCTTCAATGCTCAACGAATTCATAGTACTGTCGTTCAAGAAAAAATGCCGAGATCTCTCATTTTCTTAACTATTACTTTGTACGTGCTCAACGGCTGGCCTGGCCTTTTTTATTGTCAAATATTTGGTTACTTTTCATGGTTTATCTTGTTAATAAAATCTATGGTTGGTGGGTAAAAGGGTTTTCGGAAATGTCGTTTTTAATTTTCCGATTATTAATTAGCTGTGCGAAAGTAGCGTTCCTGTTTTGATGATGAATAATGCTAAATTTTGTTCTATACTATACATATAACTGATTATTGTAAAATTTTTCGAAATAAATTAGTATTTTTAATTTTATTTTTCATTATTGTTATGTTTAATAAATTATATTGTTTCGTATTATTGAAAACAGGAAGATAGAAAATTTCTTTTTCTTTAGCCATTTTTTTAACTAATATATTTTAAAACAATTACACTGAAATGTTTTATATTTTGAATTTTTTTATGTTAAAATGTTTTATTTTATATATTTTATATATTTTTATAATTAAAATATTTAAGAGTTCATTAAATTAATTAATTTTTTTTTTTTTAAGTTTAGAAGTAATATATGTTAATATGTCTAATATATTATGTCTATCTGACAGGGAATTGAACCAATAACTTCACATCTAAAAAAATTTTAACAAAAAAATTTAAAAAAATTTTAACAAAAATTTATTTTATTTTTGTTGGAACACCTAATCTTACATGGGTAGGTGTGGAATGCGAAAAGTCACAATGGAGTCCAAGTAACCTTGGAATGTGAAACCAAGAGTCACACCATTGTATTATGAATGTACATCATGTATAATGGAAAAATAAGAGAGCTACACGCTTATCATTCATTGTGTGTTGAGTCTCTTGTGTGTGTGTTCATCTTCCTCATACACCATGTGTGTGCTTTAACATGGTGTTTAACATGGTATCAGAGCAGGCGATTGCTGGCCCTGGTCCACTTTGAGTGAGTCATTTGTGTTTATGGCCTGTGTATATCTGCAAATTTTTTGACATTTTTGCAGCACTTAGAGATTTCTGCAGCAGTGTTTTTGCCGCATTCAGAATTTGTTTTGGAGAAGGAGCAGCATTTAGAAATTGGTAGCATTCAGAAAGGTGTTTTGAAGAAAATCAGCATTCAGAAATCTGTTTTGGAAAGAAGGAGCATTCAGAAATTGGCAGCACTGGTTTTGAAGAGAAGCAGCACTGCACATCTGAAGGTTGATTTCTTCTTACAATTTCTGCCCATTAAATTCTGTTTTGGAGAGCTGTTGGAAAAATTGTTTAAATTGAATTTTTGAAGAAATCTTTGGGTTTTTACTGGAAATATTTCTGAGTTTTCATTGGAAAATTTCTGAGATTTTTGAGTTTTTTGCAAATCTCTAACTCTGCAAATTCTCCAATTTTCTACTGCTATATGGGCCTCTGCAATTTTTTGAAGAAAAGTTCTGGGTTTTTGAAGTAAAAACTTATGAATTTTCTCTGCAATTTCTGAAAGTTATTCTGCTGAAAATTTTTTCATATCTACATTTTCTGCTGCTGGAATTAATTCTGCTTTATATTTGGAAGAGGAAAAAAATTCCACTGCTGTTTTTCAAGTGGATTTCCTATCTCTACTCTCTGCTGTTTTAAATTAAAAATAAATAAAAATAAATAAAAAATATTAATTTCTGAACCACATCTTTCCCCACGCATTCGCTATCCACCACTCCATCTACGCACTGTCGCTCCCTTCTGTGAGCTCACACTACCCTACGCCTCACCCTGCAACACTTCCAAACTCCGCTGCCAGCAACACTCATTCGCTATACGCCCTATCCCTCCCTCTCCCTACGCATTTAACTACCCCCCTCTCACACTACACCGGCTCCCCTACTCTCAAACCTCGCCTCCCTCACACGTCCAACTCCCCACTCTACGCACCTACACACCATTCCTCACGGCCTTTGGCCGACCCTCCTTTTCCCTATCGCTCCCCATTACAAGTTCATACCACTCCCTTATTTTTAAATTCGTTTTTATATACCACTCCCCAATTAAATCTTCCCTCCCCCCCCCCCCCCCTCCTACGTATATCATTTCCATCTTTATTTTTTATTATTAAAAGTTCCCTATTCTTTTTTAAATTACTTTCCCCTCCATTTTCATTTTAATTTCTTATTATTAAAAATCCCTCCTTTCTAAATTATTAATTCCCTTTTCTCTTCTTTTTTTTAAATTTATTTTAATATACCCACCCTCCCCATATAATACCCACCCTCCCTTCCCTTTCAACTAATTCCCATTATCACAATTCCTCTCCATTATTACAATCCACTCCCTATTTCCCTAATTTTTTAATTATTCTCATTTTTTAATTAATTTTTAATTTAAAAAAAAAAACAGCAAAGAGAGAGAGGAAAGAGAGATATGAACAGCAGAAAAGAGAAAATCAACATATGAAGAAGATGGACTGAATATATATAGAGAAATTTGCAGATTTGACATTGACATAAGGGTGATTTTTTGAAGAAATTGACATTTGAGGACAAGTTTGCCATCATTGCAAAACATCTATTTGAAGAAGAAAATTCAGCTGCCATAAAAAGATTCTTGCACAAGTGTTTTTGCTGCACATTCAAATATTTTGCAGAGATATTGTATTGAGTTGACATTGTATTGCTTTTTCATAGTTGCAATCAGTATTTGAGTTTTTGGATTGTTGATTTCCCTCCATCATTTGAGGAGCACATTTTGTACTTTGAGAATTCCATAGTTGGAAGTTCTCTTGAGTCATTTGTATTTATTGAAAGCAATTTGCATCACATTGTAAATGGGTGCATTTTTTGTTGAAGCCGACACCCTTTCAATTTTTGAGCCTAAGTTGTTGAAATGACTAAAATAAATGAGGCATTAGTGTTGTTGAATAACCTCATTCATTCAAATGTTGATGACATGATAAAAATGAGCAAGGATGCTCTTTGTAACATTCAAAGTTGTTTGCAAGATGCACATGAGAAGATTGAGTTTTTGTAGTTGGAATCTCAACTTCAACAAGATGAACTTCAAGAAAGAGTCACCGTTCGAAATTTAATCTATTCGTAAGATTGTGAAGGACTTCTACCGGCAAGTCGACAAAGTTGCGTTTGATCCACATTCATTTTCCTTCTACTAGGAGCAGATTACATGCGTATGCAAATCACCCAGCCCACTTTCTCAAGCCCATCATCAGACCTTGGGAAGAGCTTGTCCACAACAAGCACAGAACTGGTCTTGGATATGACAAGGATGTGTCCTTTCATATTCCAGACTACACCAAGCCCATCATATTTCAGAGTGCCGGATTCTTGTATGACAGTTCACCTGCAGCTGTTCCAGATCCTGTTCCACTTCCACAATAGATTGAGAAATGCCAACACTGTGATCGAGTTGGCCATATGAAAGATCACTGTTTTGATCTTCATCCATGCAAGCACTGTGGTCGGCACACCCATTCTTCAGACAGATGCTTCAGACACAAGCCTCCTGCAAGAACCAAGATTCATCTTGGATGGATCGCTTCTTGGCAATGGGCATCAGCAGCCAAGAAGATGTTTACGACACATGTTAGAACTTGTTCACAGATATTGAGCAAACTTGCAGTTGAGTTTTCACCATCATCTCACCTTGTCCCTGACAGGGGGGAAAATGGTGGTCATGTACAAGCTTCGACGACAGATCAAGTGAGCCTGAGCCACAATCTCTCATTCCATGTTCAGAGTTGTAGCCAGCAGTTCAAGCGAGCCTGAGCCACAATTCATCATTCCGGATTCAGAGATGTAGCAAGAGATATGGATGCCCATGAGCATACCTTCGGTTGGTGGATAACTTAAAACCATCATCTTTGGTTGGTGGGTAACCTAAAACCATCATCTTTGGTTGGTGGATAACCTAAAACCATAATATTTGGTTGGTGGACAACCTAAAACCACCACAGGTAGTAGACCTCCCTTCTTTTAGGTCGAAGGTCTCCCTTTCATACATGAGGAACACTTCCTCTAGCAGAAGCCTTCAGCTTCTTGCCAACTTTGGTTGAGTTCCAGGAAATACTTCAAAGCATTCCAGAGTTGTTGGTAATCCTAAAACCATCACAGGTAGTAGACCTCCCTTATTTTAGGTTGAAGGTCTCCATTTTTTATGAGGGGCAATTCCTCTAGCAGAAGCTTTCAGCTTCTTGCCAGTTTTGGGAGAGTTACGGGAACTGCAACAAGTTTTGCGTTCCAGTGTTTGTGGTCATCTTAAAACCACCTCTTTTTTCCAACATTTCAGAGAGTTGATTCAGCCCAAATGTTGCCATGTATACTTTGCAGATTTATATTACAACTCTTTTCTTGGACTCACACATACCCCTTCGAATTAAGGGGGGATGTTGGAACACCTAATCCTACATGGGTAGGTGTGGAATGCGAAAAGTCACAATGGAGTCCAAGTGACCTTGGAATGTGAAACCAAGAGTCACACCATTGTATTATAAATGTATATCATGTATAATGGAAAAATAAGAGAGCTACACGCTTATCATTCATTGTGTGTTGAGTCTCTTGTGTGTGTGTTCATCTTCCTCATACACCATGTGTGTGCTTTAACATGGTGTTTAACAATTTTCTTATTTTTTTATATATTGACTTTGTTTTTTAAATTAATATATATATAATTCAATTTTCTTTTATTGAATTTCGATAATCTTAATATACTGAAATCCTGCCTTTTCTATTATTTTTTAATTAACTATTTCATAGTAAATATCTAGAATCCTCCGAATTAATCTTATTGAGCTTCTCATTTTTAGTGTTACTCAAACTGTACTTTGTACCTTAATTCCTCTATCAAAACCATATTTTCGATATAAAAAACTCAACATATAAAATAAGAATTTAGTAAAATGGGTTACTACTTAATTTTCAAGTATTTATTAGAAAACGTTTCTTCGATTACTCTCTTGGGTCACTACTTAATTTTCAAGTATTTATTATAAAACATTTCTTCGATATGTCTCTTGGAAATATTGCAATATGAAAACAAACATCCCTTTTATAGACTGCAAATTTTACAAATTAATAATGGTTTTCATTAGCAAAATAATTCTTCAAACCTATGTTTGATGATTTTCTAAATACTATACTCTGAATTTAACTTAAAGAAAAATATTTTAATACTTACGAAACACAAATATGTCAATTTTACAGAAGAAGATTAAGAATTTATTATGCCATTTTCCCATAAAAAGATTAAGAGTTTTATTTATAAATTAAAAAATGCATAGTTATATCTATCAAGGGATTCAAAAAGTAGGCTTCTAATTCCTATAGGGATAGGTTTTTATATATTATTTGCTTTTTCATAATATTATATTACTAGAGATTTAAATTAATTAAATTATAATTTTATATTGAATTATTATTATTAATAATTATAAAAAAAAATTAATATGATATGGTTTTTTGAATTTTTAAAATGTTAGAATTTTTGTTCGAAATCACGATCTCACTTGCACCAATAATAGTTATTTTCTCTAAATTAATAGGGTCTCTGCCAAGTTGTCTCCCCACGACATATAGTTAGGTCTTCCTCTAAGGTTGGATGCATCCGCCGATTGGTTTAAAACTTATGGTTTAATATGTGTGTGTGTGTGTGTGTGTGTGTGTGTGTGTGTGTGTGTGTTTGTTCCCCACTTTGTACTACAATAAAATGCACCCATTTCAACCTTGGGATATATGCCAACTGTCAAGGCCATGGGGTGGGGGCATGTGGAAGCCCCTCGCTGCGTCACGTGGCCTATCTCCATTGGCCCAATAATTCAACAACTGAAATAATAATCATGTATCATTAATAATAAAATTCACCCTTAGACTTAGGATAAAAAAATTCACTTCCTAGTCATCATCAGCGAATCCAGATAGGAACACTTGGCACATTGTCATTGGCAGAACCTGGAAAATATTATTTGAGAAACTGACTATACTTTCCACATCATCCATGTACCTATTCTTCTCATCTTTTACCTATTTTAGAAAGCGAACAACATACCATAACTCATTCATACGAGCTCAGATTTTGATGAAATGAGTTGCACTAGAATCATGGTGACGAACTCTCTTTGGTCGTTCACATCAAAAGCATTTTTGAGCACTTTGAATTTTTAGCTAAAATAATGATCCCTGATCATTCTTCGTGCCACCACCGCATGCCCTTGAAGGTTGGTATATATCTAAAGGTTGAAATGGGCGCATTTTATTGTATTACAAAGTGGGGGGCACACACACACACACACACACACACACACACACACACACAGATATATATATATATATATATATATATATATATATATATATATATATCGCATATATGTATATTAAACCATAAGTTTTAAATGAACCTTCAGACACATCCAAACTTGGAGGAGGAGCTAACTATATGTGGCAGTGAGACAATTTGGCGGAGACCCTATTAATT
Organism: Pinus albicaulis; assembly: GCA_034641835.2. NCBI lineage: Eukaryota > Viridiplantae > Streptophyta > Pinopsida > Pinales > Pinaceae > Pinus > Pinus albicaulis. The sequence goes on from CM076570.1 coordinate 816,369,997, forward strand.
TAGTGAAGAAAAATATTATGGGGTGGGTTGTGGTCGAACCCACAACCTCACTTGCACCAATACCATGCCTTGTGACCTAACCTAACTCATGGGTCTTAACCCATATGGAATCTTCTGCATGCTTAAATTTAAAACATGTCGACAGTTAAGGTCTAGAGGGGGCTAGCCTCATTGGCCAACCCCCTTCCCGTACGCCCAAGCACCAAGAACCAAGAGGTAAGGAACAAAACCGGTGGGAAGATGATTATGGTTAATCTGTGGTTAATTATCACTAAGCCATGATTAAAATGTCATTTGCGCTAAGGGTGCTTATCGTTAAGAAGCACTTATCTTATGTTTAATTCACACTTATCACTTAATTAAGTGAGATTAGTCTAGTGGGAATTTAGCGGAGCATGCCAAACATGGAAGAATGGCTATTTTTAGAATTTTAACTGGCAGTCTTCCAGAAATGGTGGAGAAATTGGGGGAAATAGAGTTTTTTTCCATAACTGAGCAAATTTCCACCCAAATAGAGCTTAGAAAGAGTCATTATTGGCTGATTGACATGCTAAAAACTCAATGAAGTAGGTTTCAGAGGCAGAAAACATCATCTACAGGTTTTTTGATTAATTATAATATTTTTGAAGCTGAGGGCCACTAGGTGTTGGAGGCATTGCCAGAGCATCAAGAATCCAAATTGAGAAAAAAATAGTCATTTCTGGTATATTTCGATGTTTTAAACTCACACGAATAAGTTCCAATAGCATTTGAATCTTGTAACATAAATTTGAGCACACTTGAAGCTAATACAAAGGCCCACACTATGAAACTGGACCAAGGAGATTTAACCCAGGAGGGTTGAACTCTTTCAACAAAATTCTGTGTATTGAGCTTTGTTATGTGTGTTCATTGTGTTTATATTTTTTGTTGTTTGGTAATTTAAAATTATTCTTTAAATTTTATGACAAACACTAAATTTCACCAGGTAAATTGAATTGAAAATCATATGCTCATGCACAAACTCTTGATGAATAAGCAAACCAAAGAAAATAGAATTTCATATCGGGAAATGATACTAGCACAACAATAAAAAAAAATCATTTTAAAATCATTATGATATTAAAAATCTTTGATGATTAATTAATATATAATTGAGTAATTACAAAAAAAAGTAACAATGCAGACTCCCTCAGAAAAACCCTACAAAACTTGGAATTTCTATTTTGTGAGAGAATTTAAAAGGGACAGTGGAAACACACAAAGGAGAAACACAACGCTGAGGGAATTTGACTTTTAAAGCACTTTCAAGCATATTAAACAATTAATGGAAACAACTTTGATTTAGCTTTAGGACCAAGACACCTATTGCATGCAGAGGCTCACATAAAGAAAAGGCGAATTGACAACAACAAAAGACGGATATAACCCATTGTGTCGAATCACAATGAATTAGGATAAAACACAGTGAAAAGGAAGAAACGCAATTATTTCAAAAGAGTATAGATGGTAAATTTATCCTTTTGGCAGGATATTTATGGATTATTATGGCTTCTACATGCAATTTGAGAGTTCATTCAAGACTGAGGGATAAATATAAAGCTATATTTGCACCTACGAGGGGGGTTTGACCAATGACACGTGAGATTTGTAGCATTGTGTGAATTCACACCACCTGCCTCCATTTCACAATGAAAGGAATGAGCAAACCAAATATTTTTGATGAAAATTTTGGATACTTGAATAATGTTGGATGAAGAGGAAAGCTCAAATAATCATGTATAATGTCCTAGAGCGTAAACTAGGGCATTGATCATGATTTACAAAGAAAATTATGAATGTGCAGTGCTTTTTTGAAAACACAATACTTTGGGAAAAGGGAATGATTGTCCTTATGAATCATGATTGTTATTTGTTGCTTAGATCATGATTTGTCCTTGAAATTCCATTTAAATTGATTCCCAAGAGCCTCCAAATATGTGCCAAAATCATTTCATGATTGCTTTAATGTAGACATGGCGTCTAGACTTAGGTGACCTACTTATAATGACCTACGATGGTGACTAACTCATAATAAGCAAGGATGTGTAAAACACAATTTTTTGTACTCTTTCCAAAGTGACCAAAGAATTCCCATGATTACAAATCCCTTTGTAAGGAAAACATACGACTTTAAACATTGGAATCTTAGCAAAATACACACCTTTACATGACACCCAGTCTAAACTTAGATCTCTTTGAAGAACCACAGTGAGGTAATCATGAATAATATTTACAAATTTTACCTTTGACACATGGCAATACTAGCACAGAGTAAGTATAAAAAGAGGTTTTATTTATTTACCATACCTTACATTTTTAGTGTTCGTAAACATTTTTATATTTTAAATCTATATTGTGTTTATACATAATAATAATTATATTGATTTTTAAATAGGGCCGACATTACATTAATAATATTAAATGTTAAAAATTATGTTTACGTTTACGTTTACATGTTTACATGTTATCTACCCATATACTGGGTTGTAAAGTGCCTCTTCGCGTGAAAATATTTTCATGAAGCCCACTTCTTCTTGGTCTATAATACTTTATTTACCTTTATAATAAATTTGAAAAATGAATCAAAATATTTTTATTCCATAGTCATTATTTAGGGTGAGCATCCAATTAGTGGTTCAAATTTCGGCCTTGTCAAATCATTCAAACACTCATAATATATATGTCTTATATGAAAACAGCCTACAAATAACTTCTCTTTGTATTCAGTGGCATCATCTTACCTAAAAGGGTATGAATGTATGGATAATATCCTTAGTATCTAAATATCTCCTCTCATCAAGACAGACCATGGTTATGAGAAAGGTTGTCATACATCCAAAGATAAAGCTATTTCAAGAACATATAATGAATATTTTCCCAAGAATTGTGATCATACATTCATTGTATCTTCAAAAAACTTATTGGAAGATCCTAAGGGAGTGATGAATCAACCTAAGAATGTTGTTTCAACAGTATTTTTGATCCTCAGAATGATACAAAGTATTAGCAAAATATATCATGTTCATAAGAAAATGAAACAGGATGAAAGCATGGGTCCCCCTAAGACAAAATATTCAAAAGGGCTCCACAATCAACAATGGAGCAATAGTCAGAATTCAACAAGGGGATGAAACTCTTCCGAAGAACAAATTCAAAAGGTAAGTGACATGAAGACCTCCCTATGCCACTAGGTACCAAAATAAGTATTTTGGTTATTGTTTTTCATGCAAAAATATTGCCCAGAAAGAACATGGTTGGAAAATTTATGTTTTTATTAGGTATATATGATATTAACAAGTACTTAGGATTAGACATTTGGATCAAATTATAAACTAACCATATGGGTAATTTTATCCAATGAACAAGTCCAATATTTAATGTTACATATGTCACAATCAAGGACACATAAGACACCACTCTAGACTGAACTTTGTATTGCACAAGGGAGATGAACTGCCTATTAACCATGAATGAAAACTGCGTGTGGAGAATGAAACAACGAGAACCAAGGTTAGATCTCACCCATCAAGGATTGCACAGAGGAGATGAACTCCCTATTAACCCAAGAATGAACACTATGTGTGGGGAATGAAACAAGGAGAACCAAGGTTAGATCTGACCGATCAGGGATTTCACAAGCGAGAGGAACTCCGTATTAACCCAAGAATGAACACTGTGTGTGGAGAATGAAACAAGGAGAACGAAGGTTAGATCTCACCCATCAAGGATTGCACAAGGGAGATGAGCTCCATCTTAAACCAAGAATGAACACTACGTGTGGAGAATGAAACAAGGAGAACCAAGGTTAGATCTGACCCATAATGGATTTCACAAGCGAGAGGAACTCCCTATTAACCCAAGAATGAACACTATGTGTGGAGAATGAAACAAGGAGAACCAAGGTTAGATCTGACAAATCTGATCCCTTGGCCAAGGGTTCTTCAAGATTATAATTGCTTGAATTCAAGCTTAAAGCAGAAAGATTATTGAGGGTGGCAATATGATAATAGTAGAAATAGAGAGTTGAGTTTTACCTTACAAGTAGTTATAGCCAATTTACTTTTCAATTTAATTAAAAAAATTATAATGTTATAAAATTAAATTAATGTAAAATATATAAAAAACATTAAAAAGTTTATATATGTGTGTGTGTGTGTGTAAGAAATTAGAAAGTTAGATTAAAACAAATTATATAAAAAAATATGTTGAGAATGAAATGATTTATGGTTTTTGAATATGTAATATTGATAAGTCATTATATTAACTTATGGTATTGTAATCAAATCAATATATCAATTAACTCTTTATAGTAAAATGAAGAGAAATGTTTATGACTAATTTTTTTATTAAATATATATATATATATATATATATATATATATATATATATATTTCATTCATATATTAAATTCATTTTACAATTAGTATTAATAAAAATAATTTAAATTATAATTATAATTTAATTAATTTTTATGAGTTTTTTTAACAACTTAAAATATATCCATGGATGGATATTTATAACATTTATCTAACTCTTACCATTAAATTGTATATACAAACTAATTATTACACTAACACAATTTTGTTAAAAAAAAAGCAAGATTGTAACTAAAAGGTCCATTTTATACCTGCAGTTGGTAAACATTTTGTCGTTCCGAATTCGAAACTACAATCTATCGATATTTTTCCAATTTATACGATTAAGAAGTGCCGCTGAAGATTTATCTTATTCTACACTGATCCAAACGATTAAAGTTGCTATTTAAAAATCGGATAATTCAGAAATGCAAATTCTGTGAATCACTCAATTCCAGCTAAGCGCCTGACGATTAACTTTTAAATTGGGGTACACAGAAGCGAGATTTACTTCAATGGCCCCGATGTCCAAAATCGACATACATATTACATTTCACGGACTGTGGCAGTAGCCGGGCAGACAACGAATCAGAAACCCAATATTGTAATAATATTCAGAGTGATATCAGTGGACACAATAATCTCCGGTTTATTCGGAGACGAGTTAATATTCTCTACAGCATATGCATATAAATCCGTGCAGACATTTTATTGTGGACTAACATGCCTACGCGGAGAAAGGGAAGAGGAATTTTCACCCATCAACAGATGGCCGGTCATCCAAATAATGGTATCCGATGGAAAAGGTATCCATAACAAACCATTTTAATATTTAAAAAATAGCATCCCTTCATCCAATACCATTATAATTTTTCAATATTCTAAGATTATCATCTCATCGTCAAACATCGTACAAACCGCAAAAGTACTCTCTTCATTTCGTGCCACCTTCGTTAGCAGTATTTATGTAATTTTTTTATGATACTTATTTATTATTTAATGGTAGAGAGCAGGGGCGTATGAACGAGACATTCGAAGAGGATCTTGGGCTCATAAAAAAATGGCTGTTCTACCCAACAATGAAATCCGATGGAAAAGCTATCCACTATAAACCATTTTACTTTTCAAATGTCCGTAAAATTATCTTCCGAACATCATATACAAATTTAATTTTGAAATATTATGAAATATCTTCTCATAAAATATTATATAAACACTAAGCCCTCGTTGAAATTCGAGAAGCCTCCTTTAGCGATGTTTAAGCATTTTTTTTCAAAGTTATTTATTTATTAACTAACGGAAGAGAGCACTGTTTCATTTTTAAAATTTTGTAAGTTTCGATTATTCTATTGAAAATATCACGATTTGAGTCGTTTTTTAATTGGTCAAATTCCTAAGTCTTTTATAATAATCTCCTTTCAGATTTCTACATAAATTAAGTAAATTTTAGGCTGTTTTTTAAAAAACCAAATAAGTTTTAGATGTTGGATATCCACTTTTGAATGTATAGGATCACTTGGAAACCAATAATTTCTAAACTTTAGAAAATTAAATGCGGTGAAATAGTATATGTCTATTATTAAATTTAAATCTAAAAATGAACATATACTGCTCCACTGCATAGTTATTTATCTATTAACTAATGGAAGAGAGCATTGTTTCATTTTTTAATTTTGTAAATTTCGATTATTCTATTGAAAATATCACGATTTGAGTCGTTTTATAATTGGTCAAATTCCAAAGTCTTTTATAGTAATCTTTTTTTCAGAATTCTACATAAATTAAAAGAACTTTGGGATGTTTTTTAAAAAACCAAATAAGCTTTAGATGTTGGATATTCACTTTTGAATGTAATGACAAGATCACTTGGAAACCAATAAGTGGTCAACTATAAAAAAATTAAATGTGGTGAAACAGTATATGTCTATTGTTAAATTTAAATAAATTTAAATCTAAAAATGAACATATACTGCCCCACTACATAGTTATGTATCTATTAATTAACGAAAAAGAGAACTATTTAATTTTTTAAATTTTGTAAGTTTCGATTATTCTATTGAAAATATCAGGATTTGAGTCGTTTTATAATTGGTCAAATTCCTAAGTCATTTATAGTAACCTTCTTTAATTGTACATAAATTAAGTAAATTTTAGGATGTTTTTTAAAAAACCAAATAAGTTTTAAATGTTGGATATCCACTTTTGAATGTAATTTAAATGTAACGACAGGATCACTTGGAAACCAATAAATGGTAAACTATAAAAAATTAAATGCGGTGAAACAGTTTATGCTTATTATTAAATTTACTTAAAATTATTTAAAATACATTGTATGACAATCTCAAAAAGGTACTTATAGTGTAAATTTGACATGAATCCATAAGAAAAAAATTTTAAATTAAGTTCAATGGGATAACATGTGACCCACTTGTTCAAACAAAATGGTGGGGACAACTTATCTCAACCTCCTGCTAGACTCTAAAAATATTCAGATAGCATGAAAGTGATTTATATGGAAAACAAAGTCAATGACTTATTTTCTGAATTATTTATAGTTAACATATTTATATTTATTAATATTGTTTATATAGATTTATAAACTTGAAATATTTTGATCGTCAAATGAGTTAAGTTTTTTTGAGTATGTGGTATTTATAAGTCATGCTATTAACTCACAATATTGTAAAAAAAGTCTTATTTGCTAATTAATAATATCAATGGTAAATAGCATGAATATCTATAGTTAAAAATCTTGTTATATTATAAGTATTATGTTTTTATTAATTAAATTTAAATATGATCAAGAAATCATTATTTTAATTTATATGTTAAAATAGATATTAACTTATACCTAAAATTTGTACGTTATATATTTTGATGTAATTATTTCATCTAAGAAAATTGTAAAAAAAATTATTAATAAAAACAAAATTTCTAGATGTTTTGGTTTTGCAGCCTCCTCTACTTGGACCTCGTTCAAATATTTGGGTCTTCCTGTGTTTCTTAAGAGACCTGCAAGCAAATATTGGCTCCCTCAGCTTGAGAAATTCAAGTGTAGGATCCAAGCCTGGGGTTTTTCCTGGCTCAACGCTACTGGCAAATCTGTCCTTATTAAATCTATGCTTACCAGCCTTCCTCTTTTTCAATTTGTTGTGCTTCTTGCTCCGGCAAACATATTAAAAAAAATGGAAGAGTTCATGCGAAGGTTTTTTTTGAAGGGTGGCAAACAGAATGATCACAAGATTCCTCTTATCAGTTGGGAAACCATCTCCAGGCCAATTTGGGAGGGAGGTTTGAATTTCAAAAACCTCTGCCAGCAAAACGTGGCTATGGCAGCTAAGATTATATGGAGGATCATTGCGCCTAAGCCAGGCTGGGCCCAGCTGGCTCTCTGGAAAAAGTACTTCAGAGGTCCTCGTTATAGCTGTTTAGGCAATGTGACTCATTTGCCTAATTCGTCTTTTCTCAAAATGTATGCTAAAGCTGCTCCTCTAATCAATGAACACTCCTACTGGATCCTGGAAATGGCAAAAAGATCAATATTTTGACTGATAAAATCATGAATAAGGACCCAATTGAAGACAGAGCCTCCATAAGAGCGCTGCGTTGTTGGATGGATAGAGAGGGGATGTGTTCGTTGTGGGATATTTCCCTTTGGAGCGATTCTGTTTGTGCAGGTTGGAAACGTATTGAGGTGCTGGTTCATCTGGCCAACGAATGGTCCATGCTGCTCGACGTCCTCCATGGCTTGGCCCCCACGCGCATGAGAAAAAGAGATTCAAAAGGCTGGGGGCCAAATGCCAGTGGCTACACTGTCTCCATGGGATATGCCAAGCTGAAAGAAAGGCCATACGTCCCTCCTAACCCTGCACCTTGGTAGGGTGTCTGGCGTTTTCCTTCTTGGCCCAAAGTCGATTTTTTTTCTTGGTTTCTTTGCCATGGCAAGATCCTTACGTATGATATTCTACAGAGAAAAGGGTTTTACGGTCCCTCCATCTACTCGTTGTGCAACGAAAATGCAAAGACTGCAGTCCACTTAATCCTCGATTGTAATTTTTCTAAGCAGATCTGGTGCTCCTTTGTTAACAATTTGGATTCCAACTTTATGCTCCCTTGTTCCATTGCTGATCTTTTTTCTAATTGGGCAAACAAATATCCTGGCCCTCCTCCCAAAAATCAGATAATCAAAACTGCATGGGCTGTCCTGCCAAAGGTTATTTGTTGGCAGATCTGGCTAGAACGCAACAGAAGAATCTTCAGAAATATTAAGCAGAATCACAAAGTCTTAGAAATCAAGATTAAATGCCATTTAAAGGAGTGCTTGACAGATATAAAAGACGACTCCAATCTCAGCCAATAGGACATTGCTTGGGGATCATTCCTTGACTTGCATTTTCAGCCAGCAGTTAGAATCGCTCCTCCTCTTAAAGACTGGCAAATAAGGAAACCTGAAACTGACTTTAAAGATTGGCTCAATTCGCACTCAAGGCACTCTCTCTTTTTTGATGGAGCAGCAAAGGGAAATCCAGGCAAAGCTGGTGCACGAGGTGTTGTTGTTAGTCCAATTTGGGAAAAAATTCACTCCTTTGCTTGGGGGCTTGGACTTTCATCCAGCATCCAAGCTGAGGCTTTGGCCCTCTATCAAGGCCTCAAGTTCCTCAAAGATTTAAGTATAAGCGAAGCTAACGTTATAGGTGATTCCCAGATTATTATAAACGCAATGGTTTCCAATTCTCAAGCCTTGGATCTTAAACTGGCAAGGCTAATATCCAGAATTAAGGCTTTGGAAAACGCTTTTCAGAACTTGAACTACTTTCATGTGCTGAGAACTCATAACAAAGAGGCGGACACTGAAGCCAACAAAGCTATCCTCCTTTCAGCCGGGGTGAAGATGAAAGACGAAGAAGAATCCTGGGAACCCATCCCTTAAGCTGATTATTGACATGTTTTACTGCTTGCTCTTAAATAAATTTGTTTGTATCTTCAAGCTAGGAAAAATCTCTGAAATCGAATTTATAGATTTCTTATCAAGGAAGAAGTCTTCAAGTTTCCGCTGCATTCTCATTCTTAACAGTGAGATGCATCAGGATTTAGACATCTTCATTGTAATCAAATTTTCGGCTTTCACGCCAAGATGAATATAAATACAACATAATCGTTTCTGTCAAGAAAAACAAAAAACAAAAACAAAATTACAATATAACAAATTGAATTTTATTATTTTTAATTTTTAATTATTAATTTAAACAATATTTTAAAATTTACAATAAATTATATTAAAACATCTTTCTCATATTAAATTATATATATATATATATATTAATTGAATCTTACATATATTTACACCACTGCATCACCCTATTCTAAACTATAAAACCCCTCACACAAATATATATTATATATTAGTAATGCAAGATCAAATCCCAATTTATAAAAATCACCGTAAATATTTCATCATCACTTTCTCGGGAATTTGAAATCACGTCCGTACTCACGAGGATTCTTGCCTATTCAGAATGGACGCCACTGTTCAAATTTACAACTCAATCAATGTATAGCTGGGAGTAATGCTATATGTCACCATTTCCATGGAAATTTGAAATCACGACCCTACTCATGAGTTGGAAATTCTTAAATTGATAATTGAGCCTTGGGATTTTAGTCTATTCAGAATGAGCGTAACTGTTCGAATTTACAACTCAATCAATGTATAGCTAAGAGTAATGCTATCAGTCACCATTTCCCCCAAAGCAGACGCGATTTAGTTAAACACTTAGTGTTACGACCCCAGAAAATACGAGCATTATTTCAAGGATCCTTGACAGAGGCACTTCCAAGGTACATACATTGCCATATTGGTCAGAGTGCACATATATATATGTGTGAGGAACAATAATGCTTTTCTATCAAATCAAAATATGTGAAACAATTTTAATACGGAGTTGTTTTTAGTGTGATTTTTTGGAGTTTCAGGTGTTGAAATTAGGTGAAAAATTTTGAGATAAAATCTTGATTTTTGTTATTTAAATTGGTTTTTTAACTCTATATATATGGATTCAGCACCCTCGAAAATCTTTAAAATACTTCTATTGTACAAAACTAGCAATCAAACTTATATTTTCAATAAATTTCTACTAAATTTTAAAGAAATTACACCAAAAAAACCCCGTAAAAACCTTCAAAAAATAGCACTAAAAACTACTCATTTCAAAATTCAAAAGTCACTGCTCGTTGTTTCCTCTAAATGAAACAGAGCATTAACTTCATAAAAAATTCATCGAATTTTAAAAGAAAATCTTCGTTGTTTATTCGAAATGAAAGACAGCATTAACTTCATCAGAAATTCATCGAAAAAGACATTCATTGTCTACGGTTTGGAGGACACGTTTGAAAAGAGATTTTAAAAGACGCTACAATTTAACTTGAATGGAATCGGGTTAACAAAATTTCAAGAAATCTGATGAGTGTTTGATAAAAACACAAACTGATTGTTGGAGTGTTTGATAAAAACAAAAACACTTGTGGTACTCACAATCTTTAATTTTTTTTCATTGAGATTCCTAAAATAATTTCAATGAATCATACTGAATATTCAATTGTTTTCCAAGCTAAATCGTGGCCTGTTTAGACTACGGTAGAAAAATACTCTTGAATGTTTGATAAAATAAAGTTCTTCGCTATACACGTCGAGCATTTTCTTGTCGTCTTCCCATTTCTTTGAAGCTAAGAAACCTCAGGATACCTTGACGTCCAAGAAATTCGTCCAGTTATCTACCGGCACCACCGTCATTAACATATATATTTACATGTGGCTGGGTGAGGGAATTCATGATAGCGTTTCTTCAGGAAAATAGAAATGGACATGCAGCGTGAGTTAATCGACGTTCCGGGTTTCAGATTCTATCCCACAGAAGAGGAATTGCTTGGCTTTTATCTGAAGAAAAGAGTCCAATGTGACCATCCACTGGAAATCGATTTGATCATACCGACCTTGGACTTGTCCCAATATGATCCCTGGCAGCTCCCACGTATACTTCACACTCTCGTTTTCCCCTATTTCAATTTGGTAAAAAATAATCACGAATATTAACTGGTGCACTCTTACTCTTGCAGGTTTGCCTCATGTTGGCAGCAAATAGTCGTTCTTTTTCGTTCCAACAATTCATGGTAAGTCATGCGCTCGGCCTAACAGATTGACGGTGTCTGGTTTCTGGAAGTCCACTGCTTCAGACAGAGCAGTTCTCAACGAGCTGTTTCACTGTATCGGTATAAAGAAAACACTGGTGTTTTATAAAGGAAAAGCCCTGGGTGTGCAGAAGACGAATTGGATCATAAACTGTTGAAATGTTAATTTCAACTGCTCAGCCCACAATCGCCGCTTTCCAAAATTGTTTTGACAAGCTCTGTGACAGAGCCACTTGCTAAATTCGCTGAACAGTCATTTTCCCTTTAAAACCTTACAGTCCTTTGTATTTTTGAAAACAGAGTTCACAAATGAAAAACAGAGCATTTCTTTTATACACAGCAGAGTCTTTTCATATACGAGGGAAAACATTTTTGTTTGAAGTTCTATGGTCCTTGCAGACCATGGCAGCAGCAGTCCCCACCGCCAGTTCACCACAACACGTGGAGGCAGCTCATTGGATCAGGTTTTTTCTGAGCTGGTTTGCAAAGCCCATTTCCAAAGATTTATTTAGCCAAAATGCATAACGGTTTCGGGTTTTATTTTGGGCCATCCGAAAACTCCAAATCTGGACCTGAAAAGGTTATAAGCTACGCTTGATAAAGTTTTTGAGATCACAAAAGGCCCCTACGTCAGCACTCACATTTGTAATGGGAATTTCGTTTGCATTACGGTTTATTTAGCATTTTGAAGTCCGAGGGTTCGAAGGGTATATTAAATTTTTTTGTTATAAAGTTTATGTCATAACGTTTTATGTTTTTACACCGCGTGACAAAGGTTTTAAAGCTTGGTGTATTGTGATTAATGTTTATAATGCGCGTTATTGTTAGGTGGGCCCAAAAGGGCGATATATAGTTTTAATGTTATTTCATATAAGTTTTATAGTGGGCCATATATATAAAAAGCCCGAAGACTCTTATGTAATGATGTATTGTTGTATACACAACAGTGTAGTATTTTGTTTAAAAACAAAGAGAACTCGAAGGATATTTTGTAAGTGAAACAAAGTCTTCTGTAGAGCACTGTGTTGTGCAAATTTTGGTGAGACAGAGAGAGAGTTTTTGGCACTATGTTTGCAGCAGTCCATTTTGTAATCCCTCTATGAGAGGAAGTTTATCTTGTAACAATTTGTTTTTAAGTTAATGAAATAGAAGTTTTCAAGTGTGCAAACTTTGTCTACCTATGAAGAAAATTTTTGTTTTAATTTCTCTATGTTAGAAAGAGAGTATTATTCTCTCTGAGTTTGTTCAGGAATTCTCTGAAATTCCAACATGGTATCGGGGCTAGTCCAGGCTCTTTGAAGGTGTCAAAGAAGCTGAAGGAAGGATTTTTTGTTACAGCAACTTCTCCAGCAGAGTGAAGGCTCAGTAAAAAAAAATCCAAGGTATTCTGAAGACAATTTTTTTTTGTGTTACTGTTTGAAGATAGTCAATTTGTTCTATAAATACACAGTCAAATGTTTGAAGCGAAGTTCAGAGTGCAAGCATGGCAGGAGCCAGCACAAGCATGAGTATTGGTAATGCTCAGCTCCCAAAATTTAATGGGAAAAACTATGATTATTGGGCAATCACTATGAGAGCCCTGTTTTTCTCTCAAGACTTATGGGAACTTGTTGAGAATGGTTTTGAAGAGCTAGTAGATGAAAATGAGTTTAATGCCTTAACACAGGAAGAGAAGGAATTGTTGAAGAGAAATAAGAAGAAGGACTCTAAAGCCCTCTTCTATTTGTATCAACCAGTACATGAGAATATGTTTCCAACGATAGCAGCAGCTAGGAGATCCAAAGAAGCATGGGAAACTCTCAAGACAGTCTATCAAGGCATGGAGAAAGTGAAGACAAAAAAACTGCAATTTCTGAGGAGATATTTTGAGACTCTCTGCATGAAGGAGTCTGATAACATAGACTCATTCTTCACAGATGTGATTGGAATGGTCACACAGATAAGGTCTCATGGAGAGACACTTGAAGAAAGAAGGATTCTGGAGAAAATTTTGAGGAGCTTACCCTCAATGTTTGATGTTATAGTCACCACCATAGAAGAGACAAAGGGTCTCTCAAAATTTTTAGTTGATGAGCTTCATGCATCACTGATGACACATGAACAAAGATTGGGTAGAAATGAAAACTCATATTTGGAGCATGCATTTAAGACCCAAATTTCCTTTGGAAGAGGAAGAGGTCAAGGCAGAGGAAACAAGAGAGGAAGAGGCAGAAGCCAAAACAGAGGAGGAAGAAACAGTCTAGCAAATGCTCAAGAAAGGGGTAGCAATCAAAATCAGAACCAAGGCAAAAGCAATAGCCAAAAAAGTGGACAACAACATACTCATGGACAAAGCTATGATAAATCCAATGTCCAATGTCATTATTGTAAAAAATATGGGCATTATGCAAATGAATGAAGGAAGAAGCAGAATGATATGGGTAATAGACCTAGTGAAAATTTCATTAGAGAAAATATCAACCAACATAATTTTTTTTTAGCATGTAATATGGCTGAGGAAAAGAGTGAAGACTTATGGTTTCTAGATTCAGGTTTTAGTAACCATATGACAGGAAACATTGCTATGTTTTTTATGTTATATGAAAATGTGAAGTCTCAAGTCACATTGGGAACATACAGTAAGATTTCTGTCATAGGAAAAGGCATAGTAAATGTCTTGACAAAGAAAGGAGAAAATAAGAGCATACTTGATGTATATTATGCGCAAGGTATGAAATGTAATTTGTTAATCATTGGGCAGCTCATTCAAAAGGGCTACAATGTTTTCTTTGAAAATAATGTATGCACCATCATGGATAAACCTCCAAGCAAACAATGTATTGCTGAAATAAGAATGACAAGAAACAGAATGTTCCCTCTCAGGATGAGGATAGATTTGAAGAATGGAGAAGAAATGGTAGCAGTGACACAAGAGGGTTTCCAAAGAGAAGCAAAAGATGAGAATTGGTTATGGAACTTGAGATTTGGACATCTCAACTTTGGAGGTCTTAATTTGTTACATAGAAAAGGAATGGTAAGAGGATTACCATTGATTGAGAAATTGGACAACCTATGTGAAGGTTGTTTCTTGGGTAAACAACACAGAGAAAGTTTTCCATTCGGGAAAAGCATAAGGGCAAAGGCACCCTTAGAAATTTTCCACTTAGATTTAAGTGAACCAATTTAAACACCATCACTTGGAAGCAACCACTATATGTTAACTTTTATTAACGATTTTACAAGAAAAACTTGGGTTTACTTTTTGAAAAATAAAAGTGAAGTGTTTGAAAAAATATGCAATTTTAAAGCACTTGTGGAGAACCAAAGTGGGCAGCATATCAAATTCTTTAGGACTGATAGAGGAGGTGAGTACATCTCTAAAGAATTTTTGTGTTTTTGTAGAGAAAATGGCATACACAAGCAATTTACAACAAGGTACGCTCTGCAACAAAATGGTGTTTCCGAAAGGAAAAATAGGACAATCATGTATATAGTAAGGAGTATGCTAAAGACAAAACATTTGCCAAATGATTATTGGGCTGAAGCTGTACATTGTGCAGCGTATATTTTGAATAGATGCCCAACAAAGCAGTCATGAACAGAGTTCCACAAGAAGCATGGAGTGGGACAAAGCAAGGAGTCACCCGCATGAAAGTTTTTGGTTGTGCGGCTTATGCACACATTGCAGATCAGCTAAGGAAGAAGTTGGACAACAAGGGGGAGAAATGTATTTTTATTGGATACAGTGAAGAATCGAAAGCTTACGGGGGATATAACCCATCCACCAAGAAGTTTATTGTGAGCAGAGATGTTCAGTTTATTGAAGAGGAAGCTTGTGATGGAAGCATTGAGAAAACAGTGAATGTTAAAAATTGTTTGTCTCATGATGAAAATGATGAAGAGATGGCTGAAATACATTCCTCACTAACAACACCAAAAAAAGGGCAGCAAGGAACACCACAAGCTGGAGTAAGAACACCATTCAGGAGAAATGAGAGTGCTTCTCCAAGCACACAAAAAGGAGGAGATTTGAGTGTTTCTTCAAGCACTTATACACCAAATGAAAGAGGAACAAAGTTTAGATATTTAAAAGAAATTTATGAGCAGGATGCAGCAAATGAAGGTATGAACTATTTATTTTCTTTGTATTGTCATGTTGATGATCCTATTCATTTTGAAGAAGCTATTAAAGATAAGAAATGGATAGAAGATATGGATGAAGAGATTAATGCCATAGAAAGAAACAAGACATGGGATTTAGTTGAACTCAAAAAAGGTAAAGAAGTCATTGGAGTTAAATGGGTCTACAAGACCAAAAGTAATGCTGAAGGTAAGATTGAAAGACAGAAGGCTAGACTTGTGGTCAAAGGGTATAAGCAGCAACATGGGAGAGACTATGAGGAAAATTTTGCATCGGTTGCAAGAATGGAAACCGTGAGAGCAATATTATCCATAGCAGCACAAAACAAGTGGAAAGTTTACCAAATGGATGTGAAATAAACATTCCTAAATGAAGTGTTAATGGAAGAGGTTTATATTGAATAACCTCTAGGCTATGAGAAGAAACGCCAAGAGCACAAAGTGTGCAGATTGAAAAAAACTCTTTATGGGCTGAAACAAGCACCAAGAGCATGGTACAGTAGGGTAGATTCCTATCTACTCGAAAATGGGTTTGAAAAATGTGAGGGAGAACCCACCTTATACATCAAGGAAAAATATGGTAAGATGTTGATTGTTGTGTTATATGTTGATGATGTGATCTTTACAAATAATGATGATTACCTTGTTGAAAATTTTAAAAAGGTCATGAAAGATGAATTTGAAATGACTGATATGGGTCTGCTGAAATACTTCTTAGGAATAGAAGTAAAGCAGAATGAAAATAAATTTTTTATTTCTCAAGAAAAGTATGTGAATGAAGTTTTGGAGAGATTTAACATGCAGGATTGCAAGGCAACAATAACACCCACTGTAATGGAATTAAAACTCAACAAAGAGAATAGCAGCAGGGATTTTGATCCTAGTTTGTACAAGAGCATAGTTGGAAGCCTCATGTATTTGACTGCAACTAGGCTGGATATTATGCATGCTATTAGTTTGATTTTTAGATTCATGGAGAGGCCAAAAGAAGCACATTGGCAGGTAGAAAAAAGAATTCTGAGGTATGTTAAAGGAATTAGAAAGTATGGAATTTTATATACTACTTTAGAAAATTCAGAATTAATTGGATACACTGATAGTGATTGGGATGGAAGTGTAGATGACTGGAAAAGTACTTCTGGTTATGTTTTTCACATGGGTTCAGGAGCCATTTCATGGGCTTCTAAGAAACAACCTATTGTAGCATTATATACAACAGAGGCAGAGTATGTGGTAGCTACAGTAGCAGCATGTCAAGCAGTGTGGATGGGGAGAATGTTGATGATTTCATGTCAAGAACAGGTAAGAGGCACAGTAATTTATTGTGACAATAGCTCAGCCATATCATTGTCTAAAAATTTTGTGTTTCATAAAAGGACAAAGCACATATATGCTAAGTTTCACTACATCAAGGATCTTGTGAACAATGGAGAAATAATTTATAAACACTGCAGAACTCAGGAGCAGTTTGCAGACATTCTGACCAAGACATTGGGGCAAAATATTTTTGAATATTTGAGGAAATGCATGGGTATGACTGATAACCCGAGAGTTGAACTTAAGGGGGAGTGTTGAAATTTTAATTTCAACTGCTCAACCCACAATCGCTGCTTTCAAAAATTATTTTGACAAGCTCTGTCACAGAGTCGCTTACTAAATTTGCTGAACAGTAATTTTCCCTTTAAAACCTTACAGTCCTTTGTATTTTTGAAAACATAGTTCACAAATAAAAAACAGAGCATTTCTTTTATACACAGATGAGTCTTTTCATATACGCGGGAAGACGTTTTTGTTTGAAGTTCGGTGGTCCCCATAGACCACGGCAGCAGCAGTCCCCACTGCAAGTTCAGTACAACACGTGGAGGCAGCTCATTGGATCAGGTTTTTTCTGACCCAGTTTGCAAAGCCCATTTTTGGACCCGAAGATTTATTAAGCCAAAATGCATAACGGTTTCAAGTTTTATTTTGGGCCATCCGAGAACTCCAAATCCAGATCCGAAAAGGTTATAGGCTATGGTTGATAAAGTTTTCGGATCACAAAAGGCCCCTACATCAGCACTCATACTTGTAATGTAAATTTTGTTTTCATTACGATTTATTCAGCATTTTGAAGTCCAAAGGTTCGAATGGTTTATTAAAGTTTTTTGTTATAAAGTTTATGTCATAACATTTTATGTTTTTACACTGCGTGACAAAGGTTTTAAACCTTGGTGTATTATGATTAATGTTTATAATGCGCGTTATTGTTAGGTGGGCCCAAGAGGGCGATATATAGTTTTAATGTAATTTCATATAAGTTTTATAGTGGGCCATATATATAAAAAGCCTGAAGACTCTTATGTAATGATGTATTGTTGTATACACAGCACTGTATTATTTTCATTAAAAATAGAGAGAGCCTGAAGGCTATTTGGTAAGTGAAACATAGTCTTCTGTAAAGCACTGTGTTGTGCAAATTTTGGTGAGACAGAGAGAGATTTTTTGGCACTATGTTTGCAGCAGTCCATTTTGTAATCCCTCTGTGAGAGGAAGTGTATCTTGTAACAGCTTGTTTTTAAGTTAAAGAAATATTATTTTTCAAGTTTGCAAACTCTGTCTACCTATGAAGAAAATTTTTGTTTTAATTTCTATGTGTTAGAAAGAGAGTATCATTCTCTCTGAGTTTGTTCAGGAATTCTCAGAAATTCCAACATGAACGAGTACAGGTTACCATATTTCATCTCTTCCACAAACAAGGTATTTTTTCTAACCTTGTTTAAGTCGTCTGCTTCATATGTCACCTAGATTGATTGAAATATAAATAAAATGAACATGCCAGTTCCATTACTATCTGTTATTAAAGCTAAGTTCGAGATCAATTTTCACCGTTTGTTTTGAGGGAAGTAAGGTGGTCTGTCAGAGTGGGGAGTATCTTGCTTCTCTTTTCTCATGCAAATTTACTGAAGGAATGTAAATTGGCATGTGCAGAATAACATGGATATAGTGTTATGTAGGATATATAGAAAGACTGCTTCCCGTAAATCGGTGGAACAACCTGCAAAGCCTAATCACGTTGAGAAAGAAGATCCATCTTTTTCAGCTAGTGACAAATATGCAGAAAAGCTTTCTAATTCATTCACTTTTAATGGCAGCTGCCAATTATCAAATGCAACACGAGAACTCGAAACTTCTTCATTGCATTCTCATAATCAAGAGGAATTCTGTTTTCCTGATCTAAGTAAAGCGAACGATGAATATTGTTTCGTTGAGTGTCTTGAGTTGGTCATGTTCTGTCAGGAGAATAAAGCCAGTAAGCAACAACACTTAGAGTCACCCACGTTGCCTTTGGATTGCTCGTTTAACCATGACGTGATATCGAGTCCATGGATAGACATTATAAATGAATGGGCACCTTATGGCCTCCTCTCTACGCCATAGACATACAAATTTGTAAAATCATATTTGAAAAAGTGAAATCTTTAAATATTCTAGGATCATGAGAGTTATATTTAGAATTTTATTACTGCACTAAATATTTTGAAATCAAGATTTTGATGACATTATAAATTTTAAGGACATTATAGAGTTTGTAAGTATTTTTATTTTGATTTTAGTTATTTGGGTAAATTAACTAGTTATAATATCTAATTTATTTTTCATTCAATTTTTTACTATATAACAATTTAATAATATTTTTTATTATTATTTAGCAAAATGATGTCATCTTTTCATTTATTTTGAAGTGGTTTAGCTTCATAGAGTTTGAGGCAAAGTCTCTAGTCTTTCATGTTGTTTCATCTCTTATTTCATATTAAATACGTTTTCTAAGCATGTTTTCAATGGAAAAGATTTGTTTCTATGATTATTATAGTATAAGAATATTTTCATTAATTTTGAGATTATAATTTATAAATGGGGCATTGAACTATTCTATCTTTCTCAACTATTTCGAGAGATTGTATATTAAAATCTTACAATTGTATAAAGTAATAGAGTTAACACAAGTGTCAAAGAGAATTTTTTTCTATCTCATATTGAAAAATTTGTTGTCTGACAATTGTTTTCAAGTCCATAATAATTTTCACTATCTACTTATATGATTCGGTTGAGCTTGTGATGTATATAAATTCTCAAATATTTATATGAAAAAAATTCCTCCAAAAAAGTATAATAAGTAACCTTATTGGATTTAATTGTCATTAAATTCATTTTGTCATTATTGACAATCATACCCTAGAATAATTCTTACATGTTTTAGAGGATAATGAGGAATCGTCCCCAAAGGAACAATTCTCACAAAAAAACCAAAAGGAAAGTGATGAATATATTATATAATTAGGCCAATACACCATAAAACACTCTTCTTACTTAAAAATGTGTATGCCAAGAAAGACAGAGACAAGGGACACTTTGATATTGTAATTAATTATTTTTACAAGACTTCAATAGTCCTATAAGTATGGAAATGATATTCTCATACAAACATTTCTCAATATAATTCTTTATCTCTTCCAATATATTCCAAAAGATTTGTAACACCCCAGGATCTTAGTCTCGTACCAATATTGTTACTGTGTTTTATTATGTTATTCACGCTTGTACATGTATCTAAACATATATGGATTAAAAGGTCAATAATAATTATAATTATGATTTAGCAATAATAACGAATATTCGGGGCATTATAAAAACCATAAAAATCCATGAGAGCCATGAGAGGGGAGGGAAACTAAGACAAAAGGTATTTAAGGAAATAATAGTTGTTAATAAATTATCGATTCATTCAAATATTCATAAGCAGTAAGATTTCTAGCTTTTACCAAGAAAATATCTATTGGAAAAGATGTGATAGTAACTTTTGGATTTATGGAAGTGTTTAAACTTTCTCATTAAAATTATGGGCACAATAAAACTCAAAGACTTCTTATCTTACCATAATGGTTATATTTTACATGAAATGCATCAATGAAAAAAATACTTTTAAGGAAGAAAGGAAATAGTGGAGATCAATACTCATAGGCTATGAGAGACAATGAGAAGAATATGTTGGTGCAAAAGATAAATAAGGATGTGTATGAGTACGTTAGTCTTTCTTGTTGATATGAAAATGAAAGGATGAGGATTTTCAGATAAACCAAGATGTGTTTGAATATAATCCAAATGATTTGGTGAGACAAGTTAACATTGTATCCTTTAATGTCAACCCTAAAATGATCATGGAATTATTTTATATAAGAAAAAAGTCAATAAGGTAAAGTGTTGAGGTAATAATATCGTTGGAAAAGGACTCCATTATTGGTATTCAAGACCATTAAGCCAGAAATCTAAAAGATAATATGCCATGACTCAGCAAGTTGAAGAATAGAATATTGACTTCTATGTGGATGGAGGAGAATGGCCTTCATCCTTATGCCATTAATGAGCTACGATCTAATTTCCCTCTATGTGCTTAGTATGTGGAGAAACTAAGAAAACTTGGTAACACTTTGACAAACTATAGGTATGCTGTGATTTCAATAAAAAATGATGAGTTTATTCCAACAAAGGAGAATGGAATTCATGGATCCTCAATGTAAATTTGATTCAAAACTTCTCTCATGGCTTGGCTTCATGTTCTAGATTGAGCGTAGCTAGCTACAAAGGATAGATTATATATTTGAGCTTATAGTGGGGTGGGACATGGATCACCATTCATCATTTTAATAAGCATTGATATTGATGTGGTAAGTGCCCTTATGGACTTTGAATTTGTAATGTAATAAATATTAAATGAAACAAAAATTATCTCTATATATTGTTTATAGTTATGCATTTGCCTACCAAATAAACATTTGAGTCTTTATGATAGTTGATCATGGTATAAAGTTGTAAATATGGTCATGATAATTATGTGATGTTCTTATTCCTTCCTATGCATGTCAATGTGCTCTTATGATGTGTTTTAATTTGAAGCATGGGAGTGGTACATACACAATCTTGGTTATCTTTAATGTTTATGTTTTGATATGGATTTATCAATTAATATTTTGAAGCTAAAAAGATAGCGGGATGTTAACCATTCAATATCTTGGAAAGCTAGGATGGCTCATTGGTTGTGAAAGCATCTTAGTGTATCTCAAGCAAGGGAGATTGATATTCTGTATATAGGCCAAACAATTTTTTAGTCTCATGTGATGGTCATAATTTATTATTATATGTAAGAGTAAAATAATTGACTATAAAGTGAAGACTCAAACGTAGGAGTCTTCACAGGACATCTAATGTCAATGATTACACAATTCACTAAAAAAGTATTGAGGTAGTTGGAAGTTTGCTAGAAGTTTTGATGTGGTTTTATCTAGACTTCAATAGGCCAGTTAAGGATTTGAGAAACTATGTTGTAGCCTATCCTCACTACATAGTTGTCAAAATTCCTTGTTTAGGGAGAGAAGGTTTGAAGGCCTCAAACGGGGACAAACAATTAATAGTGGCCTCTTCGACTCCTTGTAAAAAGGCCTAGAAAATGGATATGGAATGAAGGGTTTTAGATGACTCTAGGATCATGAAGATCTTTATGTCATTAAAATCTTATGGGTAGTTCAATTCCCTATATAATTCCATTTCAATCCTCACTATAGGATAACAAATTATCTTTGTAAGCTAACTTTTCCTTGGAGAATTTATGTTTTGAGTTCAAAACTTTGGGGATGGGAGATGTTTACCCAAGCATTTGGTATCACATGCTCCTGGGAGGCCATGGTTATGAATATACCATAAGAGGGTTTAAGTGTAATTTATAAAAAAAACTATTTTTTGGTAATTCGGATTGTACTTAGATTTCTAGTTACTTCTGGCCTCGTGGGATAAATGTTAGATACTATAGGAATGAATGAAAATCGTAGTTAACTATAGGTTGTAGGAGTATTTACTGGTTAAAACATATTTAGAAATAAATATCTTTACATAGATATGCATCTTGGTTGATGTCCATTAACCTAATTGAGCAACGGTCATTGAATAACATCTTAATTTCCCTAGTGGAATAATGGCCTTATTAGAAGGATGAAAAATAATAGAAGGATGGATCTATGTTTGTTGATTATCTATTAACTGTATAGGTTTATGTGTAGGAGAACATGGCAAGGGTCTATGGTGGAATGGTGGTTCACTAACATGACTAGAGAGAACAATGAATTAATAAAGATATAAATTTTGACAACTATCAAGTGTTTGAGGTAGGATTCAAAGTCCTTTGAGATTGAAATTGTATCAGTATCCATATATGAAACTTGTTCCACCCAACATTGACCTTTCTGCCTCAACTCTCTCTAACCTGTATGTCACCTATGATATGAGGCTATGGATTACTTGGTTCACTCTAAGTATCTAACTAGTATAATTATCAAGCTATTACAAACTTCTCTCTCTCTTGCTCACTCTGAAGAAAATATAAAAATCATAATTTTTCTTGCTCTCTTTCTGAGTCCCCTTGTACAACAAGAAGAAAGGACTCTCCATCTTTGTAATGGAGTCCCTTTGGTTTTTCCTCTTATTTGAAGAGAACCACTATAAAGTGGCTAGGAAATATCAACATTGAAATCTCAAAGGAATCTTAGCCATGGTTATTTCTCGTTAATTGTAATTTTTTTCATACACATAAACATAATTTTCCTTAACCATATAATCAATAATCACATACAACCAAGTAACATCACCTCTCTACCTCCCTAATCTTTATAGAAAAATATAGTTAAAATATATACATATCCATAATAGACCATATGGATTTCATGAAGTCTTCATAAACACTTTCTCAACTCTTTTCAAAAATCAACATGATATAATATAGTAATTGATTGCACCTCTTAAATTCCTTTTATAAAAACTTAACCCTATACAACTATATCTTTAGGCATATAGTAATACATTTATCATATAGTTCTAAAACCATTTCCTCATATACAAACATATATTGATAATCCAATATATAATTAACATTTGTTAACTAATTCCACAACCATTAACTATAACTAGTTCCACGAGCATAGTTAGCCATCATTTGCTAACCTTCTCCGTTCATGGAAAAATATGGTCAACCAAAATATTTATGGTTGAACATGATCAACCATAGAAATTTATTATCAACATGAGAAACCATAATATATTATAGAAAACTATGATCAGTGAGGGCCAAACTTGTCAAACCATGTTCATACATGATCAAATCATGGTCATCATTCCCAACCATAGCTCATGATTATAAAAATTTATCAAACCATGTTCATACATGATCAAATCATGGTCATCATTCCCAACCATAGCTCGTGATTATAAAAATTTATCAACCATATTCAAACATAAGTAACCATGATCAACTATGGTCAACAGATTGACCGTGTCTGGTTTTTGGAAGTCCACCGGTTCAGACAGAGAAGTTCACAACGAGCTTCTTCACTATCTCGGTATAAACAAAACTCTGGTGTTTTATAAAGGAAAATCCCTCGGCACGCAGAAGAAGGAGTGGATCATGAACGAGTACAGGTTACCAGATGTGAGCTCTTCCAAACACAAGGTAGATTTTCCTATTCTTTTTAAGTCTTCTGCTTCATATGGCACCCGAATCGATTGAAATATAAATAAAATGAACATGCCAATTCCGTTACTATCTGTTACTAAAGGTAACTTTGGGATCGATTTTTACCATTTGTTTTAAGAGAAGTGAGGTGCTCTATCAGGGTGGCGATTATCTCACTTTTCTTTTCTCCTGCAAATTTACTGAAGGAATATAAGTTGGAATGTGCAGAAGAACATGGATATGGTGTTATGCCAGATATACAGAGAGACTGCTTCCCAAAAATCGATGGAACAACCTGCAAAGCCTAATCACGTTGAGAAAGAAGATCCATCTTTTTCAACTGGTGACAAATACGAAGAAAAGTTGTCTAATTCATTAAGTTTTAATGGCAACTGCCAATTATCAAATGAAACACGAAGAGACTAGAGAAACTAAGCAAGAGCACTTAGAGTTGCCCACGTTGCCCCTGGATTTCTCGTTTGACCATGAGGTGATACCAAGTCCATGCAGACATTATAAATGAATAGGCACCTTATGGCCTTCTATCTACCGCATAGACATACAAATTCGTAATATCATATTTGAAGAAGTGAAATATTTTATTATTCTAAGATCATGACGGTTATATTAAAAATTTATTACTCTACTAAATATTTTGAAATCGAAATTTTGATGACATTATAAATTTTAAGAACATTATAGAGTTTATAAGTATTTTTATTTTGATGATCATATGCCACACGGTGGATGATAGCAGATTGGGATTCATTGCGCGAGGGTGGCGGTCCTGGCCGTGATGCTCCCTCATCAATGCACACTACTCACCTGTCCAGTCATTCTTCATGCTGACATAGTGGGGTTAACTTGGGTAATACTCTATTTCCTTCATCCCATAATATTGGCTTTACAAAGAAAGGTTTGTCTTCCTCTCTGTTATGCTCCGTGGTGCATATTTTGCGGGGATACCTTCAACGCTGGTGTATTGCCTAGTATGTAATGCTATCACCACTTTTCTTTATTGCTGCTTTGAAGAATGAAGATGATGGTTATAGTTCTGGTTATCATATTTACATGAAGATACTCTGTTCGTATACCTATGCGAATGACGAAAATGGCATCTTTCTGGAAGTAGAGCCATGCTTTTGCAGTCCTCCGACCTCTTCGCATTTTATGTCTAGTTATGAATTCTATAAGGTTTATATGGTGTTGTATGTGTCTGGATAGTGTCTTTGGGCCCATAAAATTATTTAAAAAATGGGGTTTAGTTCAGACATCTCTGGTTATGATTTCACAATGATATGTTCTATCATTTGTATTATGTTGCCAATTTATTGTAATTTGACAGCTTTCTGCTACGAATTGCTCTCAAATCATTCCTCTGTAGGCGTAAAATTGATATCAAAGCATTCCTATCATTCCTCTGTAGGTGGGCTTTCTATCTATCTCTGCTTAGATGGTTTTCTTCCCAAGTAATTTAATTTGACATTTTTTTGTTACGAATTGCTCTCAAAAAATTCCTCTGTAGGTGGTTTCCTATTGGTCTCTGCATATATTTTAGGGGTAAAGCCTTTCAATGGTTTCTTTACCTCTGTCTGGTTTTGAATTCATTTCTTAGTGTAACTAGGTATCTTATGGGTAATATTTTTCAATGGTACTCCTTTTTCCTTCTAGGTTATGTGAAGTGCTTGGTTCTCCACTGGCCGCGCAGTTGGTTCACTTTGTTTTTCATTCTTCTCAGCTTCCAAATGCCTATTTTTGACAGTATAAACATTCTGGGGTTGAAGAGTCATCATATAATGAAAATATCTTTCAGAAACTACTATATTGACTTCTATCTCTTCACAGGATCCGATTTCAGGTTCTTTAATTCCATCATAATGAAAGGCCAGAATAACCGAGGAAAGGGCAAGAGAGGGAGGTAGACTAACAAAGAAACTTTGGAAAATCTGGCAGATGTTATGAAAGAGGAAATTTGATCCATATTCCCAAATAAATTCATGGTTGGGGAAAACAAACTCAGAGTGATGATGAAGATCTGGAAGAACAAGAGGCCAAGATGGATTTTATTTTGGATCTTGGCAGCACAAGAGGCAAAGTATCACTATTCCAGCAGTTAGTTTAAACATACTGGAAAATGAAGTGTGTATTGGCTATCGCAATGACCAATATGGAAGTGAAGGAAGCAAACTCTTCAATGTTGTTCGAATTACACCAAATCAAACAGAATGTGCATAATATGATGAAAACCCAATTGTAGGTTAATGAAAGAATCGGTCACATAGAGAGGCAGTTTAATAGGTTTGAGAAAAAGGATTTGCATGACTCTACTACAATGGAACCAGTTGATGGAGTCTCTTTTTAGATTATAGATATGTTATATGTTTTTTGAGAATAGAATATATAGTTTTTCTTTTAAATGTACTGGTTATAGACATAGTAATGCTATAAAAGCAGTAAATAGACGGAAAAAACAATTTCAATTTTGGATGGCTTTTAATGCCAGACTGTTAGGTCCCTATATTACTAGTGTAGTCCCTTATTGTTGTTAGTGTAACCCCCTTATTGTTATTATTGTACCCTCGTAACCCCCATATTGTTATTATTTTGCCCTTAAATTATTATTGTTAGGTCGGCTAGATTACATTGTGGCCCCTCTAGGATTACATTGTGGCCCTATGGACTCCTATATATAGAAAGGAGGTTTTGTAATTTGAATCATCCAGGAATTTTTCATTCATGTAATGTATTGGAGGTTGCCCCCTTGAAGCGGCTTATTTCTAAGCCATTGATATCTCTTTTCTTCTATTTTTGGAGCTGGTTTCACAACATTTGGTATCATAGCTTTGGATTCTAGGGTTTCGCTGCTCCAAACAGGTCATTGTGGCATTTGCACCATAATTTTTTTTCTGCGAAGGAAAATAAGCTGAGATTTTTAGCGTGCGAAGCCAAAATCCTTAGGAACATTGTCACAAAATTCCAGAACTGTGTTCGCAATATTTTCAGAGATATGATCTGTGGAAGGTAGGGCTTTTTGCAGGATCCTGAATTTAACTTAAACAGGTCATCATGAAATTTGCGCTATAAATTTTTTTCTGCGAAGGTTCAGAAACTAAAATTTTTATAGATAGAAGCCAAAACCCCGAGGAAGATCATTGCAAAATTTCAGAGCTTGGTTCACAATATTTTCGGAGATATGATCTGTGGAAGTTAGGTCTTTTTTAGGCTCCCGAATTTCATCTCAAAGAGGTTATCGTGGGAAATCATTCATAACTCTTTCTCTGAGAATCAGATTGGAATGTTGTAAAAAGTGGCCACAATTACACAGACTGTAGTTTCTTGTCTATCTATTTTAGAGCCAAAGGAGGAAACAATGACATGTGGAAAGTTAGACAAGTGCGCTATACTGAACTAGTCCATAATTGGGTCATTATGGGAGATTGGACATAACTTTGCCTTGAAGAATCCAAATCAGGTTAGACCTGTGGCATTCAAAAGAAGATTCAGAGGGTGACTTCAGGGCCAAATTTCAGATATTGAAGATCCAAAATCACAGAGATAATTCAGTTTCAATATCGATTTCCTCAAAATCAAGAAAAAGGTGTGTATTTTTTTTCAAATTGCACAAGTCTTGTTTGAAAAATCATTTCTAGTTGATTCCAAAGGCCTATTGAGCATGGCTATCAGTATTGGGTTCTAAAATTCCTCCTAGAAAGAACTCAACACCCATTAAGCCTTCAAAAGGCTCTACTATGACTCATGAAGACGAAGAAATGCAACATGAGATATCAAAAGTCCATGAGCAAGTGCACCAAATTTCGCTATCATAGATAGCAAAAAAAATTGAAATGGATGGTTTGAAGAAAGACGTGGAAGCTAAGATGAATGGTTTGGAAGCTAAGATGGATGTCATGGAGGTTGGCATGGAAGCTAAGATGGATGACATGGAAGCTAAAATGGAAAACATGAAGAATAATTTAAAAGCAAACATGGAAGGTTTGACAAAGTTGATACAACAAATGTTTCCTAATGGTGAAAAGTTAGTAGAGGAAACTAATGATGAGAACAAAATAGATGATAATCATGATTTCATAAACTCTAATATTGGTAGGAAGAACCACCATATTCCAAATATGGATATGAGGAAGTTTGATGGCAAGGATCTCGTAACATGGATACTACAGATGGAGCAATATTTTGATCTCAATAATGTGAAAAACACACAAAAGGTACGCATTGCAACTTTACATCTAGAACAAAATACATTTGTATGGTATCGATGGATTTTCTCCCCTAAAAAAATTGTCACTTGGTCAATTTTTACGGAGGAAATGATAGCACATTATGAGGATAAAAAGAGCAACACCTTCTTTAGGAAATTGATAAATCTAAAAAAAAGGGTTTAGTGGGGGAGCACATTGAGGACTTCCAAAAATTGAATATAAGGGTAATTTATATTACAGAGGAACAAAGGATTGGTCTCTTCATAGGTGCTTTAAAGGACAACCTCCAACATGAAGTTCGTGCTTTGGAACCTGATTCATTAGAGAAGGCATTCAGGTTGGCAAGAAAAATTGAATGTAAAATTATGGCGACAAGGAAGCCTACCACTCACTTCTATAAAGAGGGAAGTGTTGCTACTCCTAGATTTCAACAACCTACAAGGTTGACACCACAAAAATTGGAAGAAAAAAGAGCAAAAGGGATTTGCTACAGTTGTGATAGAAAATACATTAAAGGTCATAAGTGTGTCGAGAAGAAATTATTTTACATAGATTGTGAAGAGGAAGAAGAAAATGAACAAGAAGAGGATATACACCAGGAACCAACCCTAGAAGAGGAAGAAATGAGTCCGACCATATCATGTAATGCATTGCAGGAATTACCACTCCTCAAACTCTCAAGATAGAAGGACATATCAAGAAGAAAAAGGTAATAGTGTTGATCGATTCAGGTAGTACCCAGAATTTTATTCATTGTAAGGTAGCCAAGGAATTGAATTATTTCCTATACCCAATGCCAGAATGTCAAGTGATGGTTGCAAATGGAGGAACTATAAATTTCTCTAGAAAATGCCATAATATCAAGCTATCCATGGGGGAATATGTATTGAATAGTCCAATGCTTTCTATCCCAATGGGAGGTGTTGATGTCGTGGTAGGAGTACAATGGTTAGAATATTTGGGGACGGTAGCTTTTAATTTTCAATAGCAGTTCTTGAAATCTTTTTTAGAAGGAAAGGAAATCGAATTACGGGGTATCAAAGGGAAGCCAAGAAAGATAATAAGCTCTAATGTCATGAAAAAGCTTCTGAAGAAAGAGCAACGAGGCGTAATTGCACAATTATGCTCACTAGAAATTCCAACATCAAAATCATCTATTTCTCCAGATCTCCAAAGAGTATTGGACAATCATTCCAATGTGTTTGATACTCCCAAAGGACTCCCATATATTCGTGATCATGATCATGCTATTCATTTAATTCCAGTAAGTGTTCCTCCAAACATCTGACCTTACAGATATCCTTATGTCCAAAAGAGTGAAATTGAACGTATGATTGCAGAAATGTTAAAGGCTAGTATAATTCAACCTAGTCAAAGTTATTTCTCTAGTCCTGTAGTATTGGTACATAATAAGGATGGATCATGTCGCATGTGTCCCGATTATAGGGAGCTCAATAAGCTCACCACTAAAGATAAATTTCCCATTCCTGTGATTGATGAGTTATTGGATGAATTACATGGAGCAATTTATTTTACCAAGTTGGATTTTCGTACAGGATATCATCAAATTAGAATGAAGACGAAAGATATTTCGAAAACAACATTTTGATCTCATGAGGGTCATTATGAATTTTTGGTCATGTCTTTTGGCCTTACCAATCCACCTTCTACATTTCAAGGCTTGATGAATTCCATTTTCAAACCCTTCCTTAGAAAATTTGTGCTAGTATTTTTTGATGATATACTAATCTACAGTAGGTCTTGGAAGGATAATGTTCAACATCTTAACAGGGTGCTCAAACTATTGCAGGAGAAATAATTATATGTAAAAACATCCAAATGTTTCTTTGGAGTACAATAGGTGGAATATCTGGGTCATATTGTATCTCACGAGGGTGTTAAGGTAGACCCTAACAAAATTAAAGCCATTAAGGAATGGAAAGTCCCCACAACCGTAAAGAATTTTCGAGGATTTCTTAGGTTAACACGGTATTATCGCAAGTTTGTTAGGAATTATGGGAGAATAGCAGCAACTCTAACAACATTATTGAATAAAGATGCATTTTCATGGACTCCTGAAGCAACTAGGGCCTTTGAACATCTTAAATAGGAAATGTGTCTAGCACCGGTCTTAGCTACGCCAGACTTGACAAAAACCTTTATTGTGGAATGTGATGCCTCAGGAAATGGAATTATTGTTGTTTTAATGCAAGAAGGAATACCCATTGCTTTTGAAAGTTGTCCAATCAAAGGAAAGTATTTACAAAAACCTATTTATGAGAAGGAAGTGTTAGCAATACTACATGCACTAAAAAAATGGAGAAATTATCTAATGGGAAGACACTTCAAGGTAAAAATTGATCATGATAGTCTTAAACACTTTTTGGAACAAAGACTATCTTCAGAAGAGCAGCAAAAATGGGTCACAAAGATGTTGGGTTATGACTTTGAAATAATCTACAAAAAGGGAAGCTAAATGTTGTGGCAGATGCACTCTCAAGAAAGAATGAAGATGTGGAAGAATTACTTTGTGACATTTATATTATCCAACCAGATTGGATAACCAAAGCAAGAGATGAATGGAAGAAGGATAAAGAATTGGGGACACTCATTGAAAATTTGCAGCAAGATCCTAGTACATCTGATACATTTAGTTGGAAAAATGATTCCTTATGGTACAAAGATCGCTTATATCTTTGTAATAATTCCCAACTAAAACAAAATATTCTTTTGGAATTGCACACTTCTCCTTTAGGAGGACACTCTGGATTTTTAAAAACTTACCACAGGGTGAAGAAAGAATTTTTTTGGGATGGCCTTAAATCTGATATTCAAAAGTTTGTGGCGGAATGTTTGGTTTGCCAGCAGAATAAAGTGGAGACAATTAAGACCCCCGGACTTCTACAACCTTTATCCATTCCAAGTCAGCGTTGGGAGGAGATTTCAATGGATTTTATCACAGGTTTACCTAAGTCTGAAGGAAAGAATGTCATCATGGTGGTAGTTGATAGACTTACCAAGTATGCACACTTTTGTTCATTATCTCATCCATTTAAAGCAAGTACAGTTGCTACTACATTTATGGATAGAATTCAAAAGCTACATGGAAGCCCAAGGGTTATTGTGAGCGACAGAGATCCCATTTTTACTGGAAATTTTTGGACGCAGTTATTTTCTTGTTTGGGTACTCAATTAGCTCATAGCTCATCTTATCATCCTCAATCTGATGGTCAAACTGAGATAGTAAATAAATGTTTGGAAGGATATCTTCGTTGTTTTGCATATGATAAACAAACACAATGGGTCAAGTGGTTACCTCTAGCTGAATGGTGGTATAACACTTCCTTCCATACTGCAGCAAAAATGACCCCATTTATGGCACTTTATGGATATCATCCACCATCCATCACATCATATTTAAGAGAAAATTTGAAGGTTCAAGCAATGGAAGATCACATCGAGCATCAGCAAGAAGTTCTCCAACTCTTAAAGGATAACCTGAATTTGGCACAAAATCGAATGAAACAACAGGCAGATCAACATCGCAGCGAGAGAAGTTTTGATGTAGGAGATTGGGTATTTTTACGGCTAAAACCATACAAACAAATGTCCCTCAAGTAAGCTAAGAAGGATAATAAATTATCGCCAAAGTACTATGGTCCTTACAAGGTGTTGCAAAAGATTGGTACTATGGCATACAAATTGGAGCTTCCTGCTTCTTCACGAATGCATCCAATTTTCCATGTTTCATGCTTAAAGAAGGTTATAGGTGAAAATCTTCCAGTTCAAACAATATTGCCAGAACTTGATGAGGAAGGAAAAATCATATTGGAACCTGAAGCGGTCACGGAAACAAGAACTCGAAAACTACGGAATCGATCAATTTCAGAGTATCTCATCAAGTGGAAGAACTTACCCACCGAATATTCTACATGGGAGGATGAGAATTTTATATAGAAGCACCCAGAGCTACTCAAGCATTGAAGACAACACTTTTTTGAAGGAGAGGGGCATGATAGGTCCCTATATTACTAGTATAGTCCCTCATTATTCTTAGTGTAACCCCCTTATTGTTATTATTGTACCCTTGTAACCCCCATTTTGTTATTATTGTGCCCTTAAATTATTATTGTTAGGTCGGCTAGGATTACATAGTGGCCCACTAGGATTACATTATGGCCCCATGGACTCCTATATATAGAAAGGAGGTTTTGTGAATTGTATCATCCAAGAATTGTTCATTCATGTAATGTATTGGAGGTTTCCCCATCGAAGTGGCTTATTTCTAAGGCATTGATATCTCTTTTATTCTATTTTTGGAGCTGGTTTCACAACACAAACAGTGGCCAACAGACCTGGTTTCCTTCGGACAGGTTGAGCCTCCGCAACTGATACTATTTATAGCAACTTTCTTGCTTTAAATATGAAAATGGATAGGTACTACTAAATTTACAAAAAAAAAGTATTTTTATTTTGGTTTTAGTTATTTGGGTACAATAACTAGTTATAATATTTAATTTATTTTCTTTCAATTTTTTACTATATAACAATTTAATAATATTTTTAAGCGGTAAACCGTCTTTATATGAGAATAAATTTCCTAGAAATGAGATGGCCATGCGATATTTGTGTGATATTTGTGTTAGACCATTAAATTATTTCTGATCATTGGTTGTCTTGCTACACCATTTTGCATACACTTGTATATGCACCTGTCTACCGAACTAACAAAAATGTGGTTCCATTATTCTATTTCTTGGGTTCGTATGACAACTGAATAGTAGGTCCTCCATATGCTCGAGGGTGGGGGAAACAGTATTTGAATGGATGCACTGGTAAATTATGGTAAAATATATTACGAATTTATCAAAGAAGCTTATCGAGAAAGGAACAAATCACAGGTTTTTTCATATGGAGAATAGATACAATTACAATAATTTGTTGCATTGGTTTATGCCAAATCTTTTCTGCCGAAAATTCATAAGTAGAAAATAGTAGAAAATGGATGCATTGACCATAGCCATTAATGATTCACAGGCATATTTCTCTCTAGGTTAGAAGAGTTATATTCTATTGGCCTTAGCCATTAATTATTTACATTCTGTTTGGAAGCATACAACTTCAAATGTGTGGAAACGCTAAAGATGTAAGTTTCTCTCTCCTGGTTTTGTGTTTCTAGGATTAAAATAGTCTTAAATAAACCCATTTAACTACAGGTAGGTGTTTTTTTCATTTTCCGGTCGTTCTATAATTTTTGGATTAATACTATGGTTGTAATATTGAAAAAGAATTGGAAATTATTCAATTAAATCACATAATATATCACATATTTTTTCCTCTATACTACTCTTTCCTATGTTACTGCTTTACAACGTTTCCTTTGCAACATATGATGTAATTGCTAGTTATTATTATTTAGCAAAATTATGTCTTATTTTTTTTTATTTTTAAGTGGTTTATCCTCACAGAGTTTGAAGAAATGTCTCTAGTTTTCCATGTTGTTTAATCTTCTATTTTGCATTAAATACATTTTCTTAATCATGCTTTCAATGGGAAAGACTTGTTTCTATAATTACGATAGGATAAGAATATTTCCATTAATTTTGAGATTATAATTTATAAATGGGGAATTGAGCTATTATATTTTTCTAAAGTATTTGGAGAGATTGTATCCTGAAATATTACAACCGTATAAAATAATAGAGTTGACAAGAGTGTCCAAGAGGATTTTTTCTATCTCATGTTGAAAAACGTGTTGTTTGAAAATTGTTTTCAAGTGCATAAAAATTTTCACCAACTACTTATATGATTCTGAGATATGCATATGAAATAAATTCCTCTAATAAAGTGTAATAAGTAATATTATTGGATTTAATTATCATAAAATTCATTTTGTTATTATTAAAAATCATACTCTAGAATAATTCTTACATGTTTCCAAGGATAATGAGGAATATTCCCCAAAGAAACAATCCTGAAGAAAGGAACAAAAGGAGAGTGATGAATATACTATAAAGTTAGGCCAATAAAACCTAAAATACTCTTCTAACTTAAAAATGTGTATGCAAAAAAACTTAGAGACAAAAGACACTTTGATATGGCAATTAACTTATTTTTACCAGCCTTCAATAGTCCTATACGTATAGAAATAATATTCTCATACAAACTTTTCTCACCATAATCCTTTATCTCTTCCAATATATTCCAAAATATTTGTAACACCCAAATATATTAGTCCCCTAAAAATATAGTTATTTTTATTCATTATGTTAGTGTTTCTTGTACATGTATCTAAACTTATATGTTTTAAAAGGTAAATAATAACTATAATTATGATTTAGCAATAATAACGAAAAGCGAGGGCATTATACAAACCATAAAAATCCATGAGAGTGAATGGAAACCAAGACAAAAGGTATTTATGGAAATAATAGTAGATAATAAAT
Organism: Pinus albicaulis; assembly: GCA_034641835.2. NCBI lineage: Eukaryota > Viridiplantae > Streptophyta > Pinopsida > Pinales > Pinaceae > Pinus > Pinus albicaulis. Next base: position 816,404,877 of record CM076570.1, read on the forward strand.
TATCGATTCATCCAAATATTTATAAGCAGTAAGATTTCTAGCTTTCACCAAGAAAATATCTACTGGAAAAGATGTGATAGTAACTTTTGTATTGATGGAAGTGTTTCAAATTTCTCATTCTAACAATACAACTCAAATACTTCTCATCTCACCATGATGGTTATATTTTACATGAAATGCATCAATGAAGAAAATAATTTTAAAGAAGAAAGGAAATAATGGAGATCAATACTCATGGGCTATGAGAGACAACGAGAAGAATATGTTGGTGAAATCGATAAATAAGAATGTGTGCATCCATAAGCACGAGTACAAGAGGCTTTCTTGATGATATAAAAATGAAAGTATGAGGAATTTCAGATAAACCAAGATGTATTGGAATATAATCCAAATGATTTGGTGAGACAAGCCAACATTGTATCCTTTAATGTCAACCATAAAATGATCATGGAATTATTTTATAGAAGAAAAAAATCAATAAGGAAAAGCATTGAGGTACTACTATTGTTGGCAAAGGACTCTATTCTTGGTATGCAAGACCATTAAGGCATAAATCTGAAATATAATATGCCATGGCTCAACGGGTTGAAGAATAGAATATTGATTTCTATGTGGATGGAGGAGAATGGCCTCCATCCTTATGCCATTAATGAGCTACCATTTAATTTCCCTCTATGTGCTTAATATGTGGATAAATTAAGAAAACTTTGTAACAGTTTGACATACTATAGGTATGCTGTGATTTCAAGAAAAAATGATGAGTTTATTCCAACAAAGGACAATGGAATTCATGGATCCTCAATGTAATGTTGATTGAGAGCTTCCCTTATGCCTTGGCTTCATGGTATGGATTGTGGGTGGGTAGTTAGAAAGGATATATTACATATTTGAACTTATAGTGGGGTGGGATATGGATCACCATTCATAATTGTAATAAGCATTGATATTGATGTGCTAAGTGTCCTTATGGAGTTTGAATTTGTAATGTAATACATATTAAATGAAATAAAAATTATCTCGATAAGTTGTTTATAGTTATAGATTTTTCTACCAAATAGTCATTTGAGTCTCTATGATAGTTGATCATGATATAAAGAGGTAAATATGGTCATGATAATTATGTGATGTTCTTATTCCTTCCTATGCATCTCAATGTCCTCTTAATATGTGTTTTAATTTCAAGCATGGGAGTGGAACATACACGGTCTTGGTTATATTCAATGTTTATGTTTTGATATGGGTTTATAAATTAATATTTTGTGGCTAAAAGGATAGGGGATGTTAACCCTTCAATATCTTGGAAAACTAGGATGGCTCATTGGTTTTGAAAGCATCGTAGTTTGTCTAAAGAAAGGGACATTGATCTTCTATATATAGGAAAAATATTTTTTGAGTCTCATGTGATGATCATAATTTATTGTTAGATGTAAGAGTAAAATACTTGACTATAAATTGAAGATTCAAATGTAGGAGCCTTCACAAAACATCGAATATTAATGGTTACAGAGTTCACTAAAAAAATCTTGAGCTAGTTGGAAGTTTGCTAGAAGTTTCAATGTGGTTTTATCTGGACTTCAATAGGCTAGTTAAAGAATTGAATATTTATGTTTTAGCCTATCCTCACTACTTAGTTGTCACAATTACTTGTTTAGGGAGATAAGGTTTGAAGGCCTCAAATGGGGACAAACAATGACTAGTGGCATCTTTGACTCCTTGTAGAAAGGCCTAGAAAATGGCTATGGAATGAAGGGTTTTAGATGATTTTATAGGATCGTGAAGATCTTTATGTCATTAAAATATTATGGGTAGATCAATTCCCTACATAACTCCATTTAAATCCTCACTATAGGATAGGAAATTCTCTTTTGAAGCCAAATTTTCCTCGGATAATTTATGTTCTGAATTTAAAACTTTCGGGGTGGGAGATGTTTACCCAAACATTTGGTCTCACAGGCTAGTGGGAGGCCATGGTTATGAATATACCATAAGAGGGCTTAACTAAAATTTATAATAATAAAAAAAACTATTTTTTGGTAATTCAAATTGTATTTAGATTTCTTGTTACTTGTGGCCTCATGGGATAAATGTTAGATACTATAGGAATGACCGAATATCATAGTTAACTATGAGTTATAGGAGTCTTTATTGGTCAAAAAATATTTGGAAATAAACATCTTTACATAGATATGCATCTTGGTTGATGTTCATTAACTTAATATAGAAAGATTCATTGAATAACATCTTAATTTCTCGAGTGGCATAATGTCCTTATTACAAGGATGACAAATAATAGAATGATGGATCTATGTTAGTTGATTATCTATTAACTGGATATGTTTATGTGTAGGAGAACATGGTAAAGGGTCTATGGTGGCATGGAAGTTCGCTAACAATACTAGAGAGAACAATGAATTAATAAATATATAATTTTTGACAACTATCGAGTGTTTGAGGTAGGATTCAACGTCCTTTAAGATTGCAATTCTATCAATATCCATATATGAAACTTGTTCCACCCCGCATTGACCTTTCTACCTCAAATCTCTCTTACCAGTATGTCACCTATGATATGAGGCTATGGATTCCTTGGTTGACTCTAAGTCTCTAACTAGTAGAATTATCAAGCTATTACAAACTGCTCTCTCTCTCGCTCACTTTGAGGCTAATAAAAAAAATCATAATTTTTCTTGCTCTCTTCACAAGTCCTCTTGTACAACACAAGGAAATGATTCTCCTTCTTTGTAATGTAGTACCTTCGGCTTTTCCTCTTATCTGAAGGGAACTACTATAAAGTGGCTAGGAAATATCAAAATTGAAAACTCAAAAGAATATTAGCCATGGTTATTTATGCTTAATTGTAATCTTTTTCATACACACAAACATAATTTTCCTTACCCATATAATCAATAATCACATGAAACCAACTAGCATTAGCTCTCTACCTCCCTAATCTTTATTCCATACAAGAATGAATCAGAATAACACTAAAAATAGAAAAATATAGTTAAAATATACATATCCATAATAGACCTTATGGATTTCATGAAGTATTCATAAAAACTTTCTCAACTCTTTTCATAAATCAACATGATATAATATAATAATTGATTGCACCTCTTAAACTCCTCTTATAAAAACTTAACTCTATATAGCTATATCCTTAGACATCCAGTAATAAATTTATCATCTAGTTCCAAAACCATTTCCTCATATATAGACATATATTGATAATCCAATATATAATTAACATTTGTTAAGTAATTCCACAAACATTTCCTAGTTCCACAACCATTAACTAGTTCCACGAGCATAATTAGCCATCATTTTCTAAATTTCCCCATCCATGGAAAAACATGGGCAACCAAGATATTTATGGTTGAATATGATCAACCATGGACATTTATTGTCAACATGACAAACCATAATATATAATAGAAAACTATAGTCAACCAAGACCAAACTTGTGAAACCATGTTCACACATGGTTAAACCTTGGTCGTCATTCTCAACCATAGCCCATGATAGTAAAAATTTATCAACCATATTCAAACATAGGCAACCATGGTCAACTATGGTAAGGCATTATTAATCATAGTCTAAAGTATTGTTTGATTTGGACAAACATGGTCATCCGTAGTAAATGTTATGTTCATTGTAATAAACCCTTTTCAACCATATTTTCAACATATTTAAAGAGAGTTAATTATATTCAACCACTGTCAATTAATCTTAACCATGCACACCAACCATCATGTAGCATAACAACATTAGTAAATCTGGTTTTTATATATCAATTTGTGACATTTTCCACCATTTATATTCGAATCAATGTATTAAAATGACATCGATTAAGGTATATCAAAAGATTACAAACATTGTCCTACCATGGTAAACCATGGGAAAACATGCACAACCATATATTATTGGCGAGAAAAATTAGTGGTAGTCAACAGCCCATCCATGGTCATCCATTATGAAAATGATCAATCATAGTGAACCATATTCAATTGTGGCCACCATGGTCATCCATGAGAAATCATTGTCAAGTATGGTCTCAATGGTCAAGGATGGCTAACTATTATCAAATATTATCTCCATGATCAATTACCCAACATGGTCATCCATGGTCACCCTTAATCCACCATAATATATCCCAATAATCCCTCATCCACCATTATCAACCATGGTCAATAATGATCAATCATCAAACCATGGTCAACCATGGACAACCACAGCCAACCATTTCGGTTGATGGTCACTCTTGGACAAACAATGCCATTCATAGTCAACATGGGCAACATTCGTAATCATGTTCAACCATGGTCAATCAACACGAACCATAATCCTCTTAACTATAATGATATTTATTTTTGTAGGAGTTAGTTCTACACACACCAAAACATTCAAGGTCATTACTTGTTATAATTTCGGTCTATAAGAACCTTGTTCCAAAGAATTACACTGAGAGGATACTAGGTAGTGGACATTAAAAGTTCTACTCCACTCATGAAATTCTCAGATGGACATTGACTATAACTCTTTCCCTTCACACACCGAGTCGAGGGCATCTTCATCCTCATGGTCAACAATGGTCATTCAAGGTCAATGATAATCGATCATGGTTAACCCTAATTAACCAATCTTGACCATTTTAACTATGGTTAACCATAATTAAGTAAGGTCAACCATGGCAACCTCCATCAAGCATGTTTAGCATTTTTCAACCATTAATGTATCATCAACTTTAAGGTTAATGTTACATTCAATATGATCAACACTAAAGTGACAATGTAACAATGGTCAACATTGATGTAACATTATTAGATTAATGTAACATAAATATATTGTTAGATTAATGGTTTACCATTGTGAACCTTGGTCAACTATGGTAAACCTTAATCAACCCTCTCCAACATTGTTCAACCATTCCAACCATGGTCAAGCATTGTCAACCATTTTTAACTATAGTAATTGAATTTCAACCATAATCTACTAATCACCATACTTGTTGACATCAACTAGCACAATCATATGAGTAAAGGTGGTTGATATAGAATTATGGATAGCATTTTCACCTTTTATCCTCCAATTAGCATATGAAAATAAAATATTTCATATATCAACCACATTTACTAATATAATTGTGCTAGAAATAGTCCAATATAAAAATGATATATTCCATTTTATCAAGATTATAAATAGGATCATGAAATTATCAAAGTGTTTCAATCTCTAAAATTAATAATAATGCACAGGGATTTTAACCTATCATATTCATAATGGACACAAATTCTCGAATTGACAATTCAAAGAATGTATAGTTAAGAGTAGTCCTTGTCAATCACCATTTCCACCGAAACGGAGATTATTACGACTCCGCAAAACATTAGATTTATTTCCAAGCTAGATATTTAGATTTTGCGGCAATGAGCAGAATTGACATTCAGTTTTCATGGAACAGTTGCAATACCCGACAGAGAATTAGTTAGTCTTCTTAGTAGTAGTCGGAAAAATATCCTCGGTTCGGTTTTATTTGAAGAAGTATCGACAACAAATGAACATTAGTTTTTGAATAATCTAAAGATTTTTTCAGATCTCAAGTTTTTAATATATAATCCATAAAATGGATTTCCCAAAATGTTGGAATCTATTTATACATTCTGAGACTATCTAAAACATCAAAAACATCATATGGTTAGACTTCTCCATCAGCACGTAATAATGATAATTATTACAATATGCCTTCCCATCGAATCCAATGAGTTTCTCACGTTGCCGCTGGACTGCCTGTTTAACCATCAGGCGATCCGGAGTGCACGGGCAGACAATATGAATGCATGGACACCTAATGCTCTTCGATCACCCCATAGACATAAAAAAATTGATTAGTTTAAATATCGTTACACATGTTTGTGATGCGACGAGTACCGTATACTAACTGTTATCGATGTAAAGTTGTTGTAGATTTCTCATTTATCGCACGGTATGTTGTAGACTCTTTTTAGCATACTCTCGATTTTTTAGCATATCATACCGCGGGAATGAGTTGTGCGAATTTATTGACTCGGGTTTTATTATTAGGTTCTGTGAAAAATTTGCAGAAATTTCGCATTTATGCAGTGTGGAGTTAACATGTATCGATTTTACGGACCCACAACCCTCTTATCAAAGACCAAATTGCTCAATTTGATCGTATCTAATTCCACAATAGTTTTTTAATCAATATATTGCATCTTCCCAAATCCAGTAGTCTTTTAAAAAAAAAAACAGTATTCTATGGTTTGTGACGATGATTAACCTAGTACAATTTGATGTGTATAATGATCATGACATAAGGGAAGGCTATATCTGAAAAGTCATAGCAATATTCTACGATAGTTCTATTTTACAGGTTGTTTTAAATTTTGAAAGTCATAGCAATATTCTAAGATAGTTCTATTTTAAAGGTTTTTTTTTAATTTTGAAGAAATTACATACATTATAAGTGTTTTTATTGGATTTTATAATTTATAACTGTTCTTATTTTGAATTTAAATACTTGGATAGATTAATTCATGAGATTTAATTTATTTTTCTTCTAGTCTTTTATTACATCAAATTTTAATAATATTTGTAATATTATTTGTAAATAGTAATATTTGTAATATTATTTTGTAAAATAATAATATTTTTATTTTTGTTTTTATTTTTTAGCCAGAGTTGAAAAGAAAAGTGATTTTGACTAGAGCTTTAAATAATTTGAGGGAGCCTTTTCTGCTCTATGTTGTTTAACTTTTTTTTATATCTGAGTTACTTTTTGTAAGCATGTTTTCTCAATAGGGAAATATTTTCATTTATGATGAATGTATGATAAGTGTATGTTTATTAATTTTGAGATTATAGATTATAAATTGATAATGGATGTATTGTATATTTAACCATTGTTTGGAGATACTTCATTCCAAGTGTTACATCCATATAAATTAGGAGGGGTAGCAAGACTCTCAAAGAGGAGCTTTTTCTATCCCATATTCAAAATTATGTTGTTGTACAATTTTTTTGAAGTCCATAACAATCTTTCACCATCTATTTATTGTTTTCTGAATTGTATGATTGGGTTGAGCTTGTGATGAATATAGATTCTAGAATATTCATATGAAGGAACTTACTCCAAGTTGTTATTCAATAGAAGGAAGTATCATAAGTGATCTTACATTTAATTATCATGAGTTTCATTTTGTTATTATTAATAAGCATATCATTGGAAGATTCTTAGTTTTTTGCTAATTTCATAAGGAATCCTCCCCAAAGAGATAATCCTCATGAATGAATAAATAAGAGGGATGATTTTATTAGAGATTTAAAACTATATTAGAAAGGTATGAGACAAGGAACACGTCAATATTTCAATTAAATTATTTATAAAAACCTTCAACGGTCCTATAACTGGAAATAACATTCCCATATATAACCTTTTCACAACACAAACCTTAATATTTTCGATTCTCTTCCAAAATATTTGCAGCACCACATGTCCTTGGTCCCCTACAAATATTGTAATTGTAATTAATCATGTCTGATATGATATGCTTGTACGTGTATGTAAATTTAAATTGCTTAAAAGGTCCATAACAATTATAATTATGCTTTAGGCACAAATGATGAAGTGGTGGAGTTGTATATGCACATGAGAATCCATGAGAGGGGAGGGAAACCATCACAAAATGGATTTATGGAATTAATTATTGGTAATAAATTATTGGTTAAGCCAAATATTCATAAACATCAATATTTTCAGCTTTCCATAGGATAATATCTAATGGAAAGGGTATGATAGGAACTTCTATAATTATGGATGTGGTTGGGGTTTACCTCAACTATCTCATTAAAAATATGGGCACAATACAATTCAAAAAGTTCTCATTCGACCATGACGGGTGGATCTTACATGGAATGCATAATAGATAGAGAGAAGCATATGTTGGTTCAAAAAACAAAGCAAGATGTGTGCATCCATGAGCCTGGGTAGAGAAGGCTATCACGTGGATATAAAAATGAAAATATGAGTATTTTGAGAATAATTAATATGTCTTTGACTGTAATTCACCTGATTCGATGAGACGGGCTTGTATTATAATATTTAACATGAGCTATGAATTGATCATGAAATTGTTTTATATAGGAACAAAAGCAATAGGAAAGGGGAGTTATTAAGGTATTTTTGGGGTTGGAAAATGACTCACTTTGTGGTATCAATCCCAGTGAGGGAACATTGTGAATGATAATAGACCTTGGCACAACATGTATAAGGATATTACTATTTTTTGTGCGGATGGGGGTGAATGGAATTCATGGTTACACTACTAATTGCCTATGAGAGGAATTTTCTCTAGATGCTTACTATGTAGAACTATGAAGAAAACCCAATAATAGTGTGAAAAACTCTAGGTATAGTTGAATTTAAAAAAAAAATGAAGTTTATGATGTAATGAAGGAGAACCAACGTCATGAAGTTGTTGATCTATATTTTCTTCTATTTTATGAGTTGGATTCATAACAAAGAATAAGGGATTTTAACCCATTAAAATTTTGGGAAACCATAACGTCTAATTGTTTGCAGAAGACCCTCAGTGAGCATTATCCAAGGGATATTGTTATAATATATAGGAAAAATAAGTTGAGTATGATGTGATGATTATAAGGTCTTATTGATGATTGGGAATTAGATGTAAGAGTAAACGCCTTGATGGTAAAGTGGATGTACTCAAAGGTAGGATTCTTCATATAACATCCAGTATTAATGATTTTAGAGTTCACTGAAGAACTCTTGAGCTATTTGGAAGTTCACTAGAAGCTTTCATGTGGGATTTTATAGAATTCTCTAGGCTATTTTAGGATTTGAAAAACCATCTTGTAAAATTTCCTAAACACTAATTAGTTTTAACAATTCTCTATTTAGGATGAGAAGGCCGGAAGGCCTCAAATGGAGACAAATGTGAATAGTGGCCTCTTTGAATTATTTAAGTAAGACATAGAAAATGGTAATGGAATGAAGGATTTTAGACGAGTCTATAGGACGAGTCTATAGTTTTCCTCAACAAAAATGAAATCATGTGTATAATTTTTTTTCAAAAATGTTGAATTTCCAGCCATTGTTTCTTTAGTGATAAAATAAATATGTAATTCGATCTATGTTAAACTATAATTTCTCTATTGTATATATCAAAAAGTAGCACTTTAGTGTTGTAAAGTATTATTTTACACCAAAATATAATTTACCCATCATCGGGGATCTTATAAATTCATATTATTCAAGAAATTACAAACCTATGATACAATTTTAATATATCAATAAGTATGCAACATAATGAACAAATCATACATTAATAAGGGAAATGTCAAAAAATGCATATGAAAACTACTAATTAATATACAAAAACATTAAATAGTAAATGGAACAAAAAAAAATGTAATACATATATATCATAGGGAATTAATCTTTATGAAATACTTATAATATTTTTTTGCAGAAGAAAAATGTTCCACCCAACCATGGACCTTGTCACTCAATCTATCTGTCAGTAATAGGTCACCAATTAGCCTAGGTTATGGATCTATGAGAATGAGTTCCTAGGGAAACTTTAAGTCACTAAATAATCTAGTTATCAAGCTATGGAAAATTATTCCTATATCTCTCCCATGCACACGACAATCCCAAATTTTCCACCTCTCTCTCCTCCTCGTTCTACACATATAAAATAGACAAATACCCTTCTTTCCGATACATTCCCTCAACCTATTCCACTTCTCGCAAGGCTCTAGTATATACTAGAACTAAGAAATTTCAATGGTTGAAATTAAAAATAATATTAGCTATAAATATTTCTCTCAAAAACCACCATTCTCATGTGCACATGCATTATTATCCTTACTCATATAACCAATAAACACATATAATCAACTAATATCGACTCTCTAACTTCTAATATTTGTTCCATACCTAAATCAAGATCAATAAGGAATGAGAAATACCTCAACAATCAAAAGATATAGTTAAATTATGCGTTCTCATTATCACCATATGGATTTCCCAAAAGAAGCCCTTATAACCCCATTCTCAAATGTTAATTGAAAAAAATACAAATAATATAATATACTAATCGTGTTAATCACCTTGATTCATTATTTTGTAGGATTATTAAAGTTATAACTTTATACTTATATTAAATATTCAATTACTGAACCATGATCATTTTATCATACATCAATAAACATTCATCTTAACTAAGATTTAATCAAGAGGGATCAAATTTTTCAAGATGCAAACTTCTTTTTAAACTTAAATCTTAAAAAAAGTTTCCAAGTCCAATGACTTGATTCCTCTCACAGCTTAGTAAATCATCGATCTGTGAAAGTTCTTAATAATATTATTTATATTATATAAATTTCACATTTCCATATATAGTATTCTCATTTTTAATTTTATTAAAACCTAGATTTAATCTTTATGGAATATCCATAGGATAATTTTTAGTGGCAGTGGGCATAGAGGATTTTGATGTATTTCAAAATTAATTATAACATTTTTGGCTATCGATTAAATTAAGAAAATACTATTAAATTAAATTAATATTAAATATTTATAAAATATTTTGATTCTGAAATGAGTTATGGTTTTTGTGCATGTGCTATTAATATGCCATGGTATTTTAATATAATTTACTTACAAATTTATAATATCCATAATAAAATTGGGGTATACATAATTAAGAACCTTGTTATATTGTAAGTATTAAATGTTTATATACTTATTAATTAAATTTAAATATTATTTCCAAATCATTATTTACTTTATATAATAAAATAACTCTTAGTAAAATACCATTTATATGTGATACATTTTAATATAATTTATATATTAACAATTTGTTTTATCTTAAAAAAAATATTAATAATTTTATTAATTAAAAAAAACAATTACAATGTATCAAACAAATTGAATTTTATTGATTTTATTACTTTTTGTTTTTTTATTGTTAATCAAACCACCATTTAAATATTTACAATCCATCGCATATACTAAGATCTCCCCATACTAACTCTATATTAATTTAAACTTGTTATTTTTTATTATTAAACTTTACAACATTTACACCATTTAAACGTCACCTCATTATGAATTATAAAGAGCCTCTCAACAATAAACTTATATTGTCAAATATAGAAGGCTTCTAGGCAATAAACATATGAATAGCTAAATCCAAGATCACATCACGATTTCTAGGTATCACTGTAAATATTTCATCGTCATTTTCTTGGAAATTTGGAACCACGACCCTACTAATGAGTTGTACTTTCTACGATCAATAATTGAGCTTTGTGATTTTAGCAATGAGCACAAATTCTCGAATTCACAATTTAAACAATGTATAGGTCAGAGTTATCTTATAAATCACAATTTACAATAAAAACATTAACGACCCCACAAAATAGTTGTTAACACAGACACTTCCAAGGTACATACATGGAAAGGGTGGAAGGAATGATGAACAATAATTATTATTATAACATGCTTCCCCATCAAATCCAAGATGTGAAGCAATTTCAAAATGAACCCTTCGTTGTTTCTTGGAAACGAAACACAACATTAATTTCATCAGGAATTCATCGAAAAAAGATTCGTTGTCATAGAGCAGTGAAGGCTAGAAAAGAATGATTTTAGAGGACACGTTTGAAAAGGGCGTTGTGTATGGAGGACACAATTTCAGCTGGATGCTGAATTTTTAGTGGAAATCAGTCAATAAATTGATTGTACTAGTGTTTTAATTGTTTTTCAGCATCATCAAAAAAAAATGTGAGACACCTATTATCAAAAACATGTGCACCACGAAAAATCCTAAAGCTCTTGTAATCTAGATTTTTAAAAAATCCACTAAATCTTCTCAAAAGCATGCTAGATATTTTATTTATTTTTAACTAAATTGTGGCCTATTTAGACTAACCTAGTACCTACGTTTAATCGTCGACCATTTTCTTGTCATCTTCCCATTTCTTCGAGGCTAAGAAACGTGACGATAGCTTTACGTCCAAGAAATTCGGTAATTTATGTCTATTATTGATTTTATGAATATTTAGTTGATTGTTGGGAAAATTTATGTCTATTGTTGATTCGTTCAGCAATTAGATTTGGACATATCCGTACTCAATTATATGAGGGTACTTTTATCCACTCCCATGTCCAATTACCTAATATTCGAGAAATCAACAATCTACATAACTTTAGGGTTGTTAACCTCACTGGTTTGCTTTGAGAGAAGTGAGGTGCAACTCGCTTCGCTTTTCTTGTGGCTTTACGGCCAAGAAATTCGGTAATTTATGTCTATTATTGATTTTCTGAATATTTAGTTGATTTTTGGGCAAATTTATGTCTATTGTTGATTCGTTCAGCAATCAGATTTGGACATATCCGTACTCAATTATATGAGGGTACTTTTATTCACTCCCATGTCCGATTACCTTGTATTCAAGAAATGAACAATCTACATAACCTTAGGGTTGTTAACCTCACTGGTTTTCTTTTAGAGAAGTGAGGTGCACCTCGCTTCGATTTTCTCGTGCAAATTGAAGGAAGGTAAGTTGGCATGTGCAAAAAAACATGGATACGGTTTTATCCTAGGTATATAGAAAAGCTGATTCTCGGAAATTGATGAGACAATCTGCAAAGCCTAATCACGGTGAGAAAGAAAATCCAACATTTTCAGCGGAACTTCTTCATTGCATTCTCAGAATCAAGAGGCAATCTGTTTTTCTTATCTAAGTAAAGTGAACGATGAAGATATTTTGTTTGAGTGTAGGCAACAACACTCATTTTCTGTGAGGAGACTAAAGCCAGAGGGGGAAGTATTAATGTGGAATGAAATTCACACAAACGGGAATATGCTACTATTTTAGTGAGGACTGGAGTAATGCATTGAAGCATCACAAAGGGAACCGAGGCACGGGGGAAAAACACCACAATCATGATACCGACACCAGATGTTAGTAGGAGACTGGGAGAAAACCTCCTCCACGTGACCCCAAAGGCTGCCTCCATTGGAAAATGGTTTGGTTGGTGAAAGGCTTAATGAACCACCCAATTCTCAAGGCTGCAACCAATGTGGGGTTATTATTTACTACAACTATGGAGAGGGAAGTATTAATGTGGAATGAAATTCACACAAACGGGAATATGCCACTATTTTATTGAGGACTATAGTAATGCACTAAAGCATCACAAAGGGAACCGAGGCACAGGGGAAAAACACCACAATCACGACACCGACACTAGATGTTGGTAGGAGACTGGGAGCAAACCTCCACCATGTGACCCCAAGGGTTGCCTCTATTCGCAAATGGTTTGGTGGGTGAAGGGCTTAATGAACCACTCAATTCTCAAGGCTGCAACCAATGTGGGATTATTAATTACTACAACTACGGAGAGGGAAGTATTAATGTGGAACGAAATTCACACAAATGGGAATATTCCACAGTTTTATTAAGGACTGCAGTAATGCATTGAAGCATCACAAAGGGAATAGAGGCGTGATAGAAATGAAATAACTCAGAAACAGATTGCAGAAAACATATATACAAAACCAGACAAAATAATGGTGGAAAAGAGGCTTCAGCCTCATGGCATTCTCATCATTCTCTCTTATTAAAAGAATTTAGTTTACAATTTAAATAGTTGAGAGAAAATGTATAAGATAGTCCGTGTTATCTTATACTCCTTTGGTTGAGATAATTTCTCACCAAAAGCCCACCAAGATAGGATTTACTAAACAAACTCCAATATTTGAGGAACAACCCAAGAGTTAGGCACATATTCCTAACTTGGAATATTTAATTAATTAATTTATCTTTGGATTTTTTTTTTTTTTTTTGAGAGAGGCTAACATTCCCCCCTTCAATGATAAATCCAAAATAAGAATGAGGAACCATCTTCCAAGTTCTCATGTTGATCCTCAAAAACATTTCCTGGAAAACCGCCAAAACTGGATGCTGAAAAACTGCAATCCGAAGAGACCATTAGTCAGCTACATGTCTGATTCATCTCTGAATTTTTCTTGAAAACTCCATAAAGTTGCTAAGTTGCAAAAGGATCCATCTGTCCTTTGCATGAAATCAGCATCCTTTGTCCACTAACAAAATTTGTTGAATGCCCACTGGCTGATGATGTCAAAAAACAACTCACTGTTTCTTTTGCTATGTTTAAAATTGTTCACTGATTCTTTGCTATCGACTGCCCACTGGAAAATTTGTTGATGCCCACTAGAAAATTTGTTGATGCCCAATGGTTGTTGAAGATGCCCACTAGCTGCTTTTGCTAGTTTTGTCGAGACTTTCAGTCTAACAACCATTGTCAATCTCATTGACATTTCCCCCCCTTTGTTAGCTGAAAGGAGAGACACTTCTCTGGAGCCACTCTTCAGTAGGAGTTTACACTGGTGTACTCCCCTGTTCAATTGCATCAGAGTACCATCATCTTTTCACTGTTGGTTGCACTATGTGTGATTGTATTTGGTTCTAGAACTGAGACAATATTTTGACTGTGGATGACCATTCCCAAGGGTCAATCCATTCATAATGTATCTTTAATTTGGCTGTTTTGTGTTGGTTGTGACATTTTTCTGAGGAATTATTGGGCTTTCCACAATGGCGACAAGGATGGAGATCAAAACACTGATCTTCCATATGACCGACTCTTTGACAATGAGAACATCTAGGTTCGACTTCAACTTCAGGTTGCGTGCAATTCTATTTCTCTACAACTTTGGGTTGCGTGCATTTCTTGTTGTCTACAACTTTCTTAGAACTTTCTGAGGTGATTTGTGCAAGAAATTAATGGGCTTGGAATAATTTGGTGTATGTAGGTTGGTGTCCTTGGTGACATATCCTAAGCCTCATCGATTCTTGTTATTCTGAATCTCTTCCCAGGGCTTGATGATGGGCTTGGAAGAAATTGGAACTGGAACAAATTTGACACTTGAAGCTGTTTGAATGAATGACTTATCATCTAGATGGTTCAAAAACTTGAAATTATCACTCTTTTCTTGCAATTCAATCCTTTGAAGTTGCGACTCGAGTTGAAGAAACTCAATAGTTTCATGTGTTTGTTGTAGATGCCATGAAAGATCAGCAAGAGTGTCTTTGCTGATGTGCACCATGTCTTCATCACTGGAGATGATCAAACTGTGAAGAATGTTTAACAACTGAATATGTTGCGCAATCTGAACTTGCTCACTTGAAATCAGGCTCTCTTGTCGTAGACGTTGTACTTTGAACTGTTTCACTTGAATGACAGGCTCGCTTGAATGTGGCTTGAATGGAATGCTCGCTTGATTTGTTGCTTATTGCACTTTCTTGGAACACTTACTAGAATTGTAGAATTTTCTCACTTAAACTCTGGAATTCATGCTCGCTTGATGATGATCGTGTTTGTTTAAGCGCTCACTTGACTTACTTGATGACTTCACGCTCACTTAAATGAATAGCCACGCTCGCTTGATGTCGATCTCAACTTGCTTGTTTGGTTGCTTTGATGGTTGCTACAATAAGCTTCACTCTGGCTCGCTTTCTGGTTTGATCTTTGTACTGACTTGATGCAAATCGCTTGAATGAATAATTAGGCTCACTTGCAGGAGATGTGAACTTGTTGCTTGTTTGATTTAAAAACTCATGCACTCACTTGATTTTGCGTAAAGTAAGGGTGTCGAACACTGTCGACAATGCACCCAAGAAAGCTTACAATCATTTTAATGATTCACTTGTTCTCTTAAAAATTCATTAACAATGAATTTTTAATGATTCACTTAAAACAATGATTTTGATTACAAGTTCTGAAATGGATTTGCAAGAACGCTGATGTAGGCTTTGCTTTGAAATGCATTAACTTGACTAAGTGAATTTGATTTTTGATGTAGAATGTTGATGTAGACAATATGTTGTAGTGACGCAAATGCATGTGTTGATCTTGCAGCTATTTCATTACATGTGTTGTTCTTGATGATATTGAACTTTATGTATGTGTTAAATGAGATCATTTATGTGTCAAAACTAGACAGAAAAGAAACAACATGAAGCCATAAAAAAAACATGTGCCATCACAAACACACATGGTTTACCTAAGATCCCCTTATTCAATTTCGGGCGGATCTAGGACACAATCACCAAAAAATGATATTTTTATTAAATATTGAATACATAAGAAATCTCCACCTTCAAGTAATGAATATGCCAATCTCACAACTCTTGGAAGAAATTTGTCTTCAAAATCTAAATGAATAGTGACACAATCTCTCTCAACGTAAAAACAATACTTTGAATTACAACAATGCCTTTCCCTTATCACTCCAAATTTACAAAAAAAATGAATCCTTATCACTCCAAAATATCACTTATTTCTCCAAAATTACAAATAATTTATAAAATCACTTTATAAAAAAAGTGAATCAATTTTTATATTAACTTCACTTATCATCCCGAAGAAAAATCACCCAAAAAAAAGACACTTATCTCTCCAAAATGCATTTCAAAAATCACTTATTACGCTCTCTCATGGTGAAACCATACATCATAATATAAATCTCTCCACCCATTCTCTCTCATTAAAATAATACCAATCTCTTTTATCCTTTTATGACTCCATAAAAAACGTTATCAACACTCTTTAAAAGTTCCTTTACACATTTCCATTAAAATGATTATTAAAAAACTTTATGTCACTTAAAGTGAAGTTTCTCTTAAAACTCTACAACCTACGTATGTAAAGGTATGCCCACCATTCCTTATCACCCCCAAAAACAATCACTCATAATTAAAAAAAATACACTTTTCCAATTTACTTATTTCTCCCTTTATGTGAATCTAAAGTAATGGTTTTGGTTTTATACTTATGTAAAGTAGAAATCCACGTTAAAAGCTTTAAACCATATACTTTAGGTTTCATGGGTTGAAAAAGTTACTTACGAATGAACCATGGAGATTAAAAAACGAGAATGTGTAAATCATTTTCCAAGAGAAACGTTCTCATGGCACATGAATCAAGATGTTCAAGGCCATTGATCCACACAAGCTCCTCTACAAGGTGATTCTCGAAAGGAAAACTTTTGAAAATTGGATGCATGCAAGTATTTCTTCAACGTAGGTTCACACGCAGCAAATCTTCACTTACAATACGGCTGGTCTTTAAAGTCTTAGCATGCACACGTTTAAAAAAAATGTTGAAGAACTTACCATGACTATTCCTTAATTCTTCCAATCACTAGATTTTGGTTGCATTTCCCTTGTTTCAGACCTCTCCCTCTGCACTCAGCTCAATTCTGAATTAATTCACTAATGTGCTCAGCTCCAAGATTACTGTAAATTAAATTGTTTTCATGCTGTAAGTTATTGTAAGTGTGCGAGCTGAATCTTTGTGATTAAGAGTTAAGTCTTCCTAGCCTCCCTAGCTATAGCTCCATGCTCCATTGAATTACTGAGATCCTCATCCGCTAATGCGTGGAGAGTAGCTGCAAACCATCACACTAATGTGAGCTCGACAACGTTGGAAAGTGCAACGATTCTCAGTCAAATGCCGAGAGCAGGATATAGTGATGGCTATGCCAAATGCAGGATCGTAAATTCTTAAAGATCGTGACTAACATAAAAAATTACGTTAACTTTGATGCCATTCATCACATTATATGTACTCAGTCGAAGCAGACAGCAGGAAATGAGGCAAAGCCATCTTACACACATGGAAAATAGCCAACGGAAGAGGTCTCAAGATATTTTTTCTCTGTGCCGAGCCATCACAAAGCTGGATCAAAATTCAAATTGTGGCATAAAACATTAGCAGGGGTGTGAAACACATGTGTGGGATAACTATTTTCCTGACAGGTTGACTTTACGCAGGTCCAACAACTTCATAGACTCTCAAACTTGTATCCCAAAGGAATAGGCCAGACGCCAGAAGCGAATGCTCCAGATATACTCTTCGGCTCTTGCACCAGGGAGCTCCACGTCCTATACTCTTCGGAATCACTCAGGCCCTAAGAACCAAAGAAACTCTGATACCACATGATAGAAATGAAATAACTTAAAAACAGATTGCGAAAAAACATAGATACAAAACATTATCATCATTCTCTCTTATTAAAAGAATTTTGCTTACAATTTAAATAGATGAGAGAAAATTTCTAAGATAGTCCGTGCTATATTAGACTTATTTGGTTGAGAGAATTTCTCACCAAAACCCACCAAGATAGGAGTTACTAAACAAACTCCAATATTTGAGGAATAACCCAAGAGTTAGGCACATATTCCTAACTTGGAATATTTAATTAATTAATTTATGTTTGCATTTATTATTTTTTTTTTAGAGAGGCTAACAAGGCACGGGGGACAAACACCACAATGACGACACCGACACCAGATGTTAGTAGGAGATCGGGAGAAAACCTCCACCATGTGACCCCAAGGGCTGCCCCCGTTGGCAAATGGTTTGGTGGGTGAAGGGCTTAATGAACCACCCAATTCTCAAGGCTGCAACCAATGTGGGATTATTAATTACTACAACTATGGAGAGGGAAGTATTAATGTGGAACGAAATTCACACAAACAGGAATATGCCACTATTTTATTAAGGACTACAATAATGCACTGAAGCATCACAGAGGGAACCGAGGCACGGGGGACAAACACCACCATCACAACACCGACACCATATGTTAGTAGGAGACCGGGAGCAAACCTCCACCATGTGACCCCAAGGGCTGCCTCCATTGGCAAATGGTTTGGTGGGTGAAGGGCTTAATGAACCACCCAATTCTTGAGATTGCAGCCAATGTGGGATTATAAAGCCAGACATTATAAATGCATGGGCACCTTATGGCCTTCCGTCTACCCCGTAGACATACAAATTCGTAATATCATGTTTGAAAAAGTGAAATCTTTTATTCTAAATCATGACTCATATTTAAAATGTTATTACTGTACATTACATTCTGAAATTGAAATTTTAATGACATTATACATTTTAAGGACATTATAGATTTTATAAGTATTTTTGTTTTGGTTTTAGTTATTTAGAAAAATTAATTAGTTATAATATTTAATTTATTTTTTCTTAAATTTTTTATTATACATTAATTTAATAATATTTTTAATATTATTTAGTAAAATGTTGTTTCTTTTAATCTTTAAGTGGTTTAGCTAACTGCCATAAAGTTTCAAGAAAAGTCTCTTGTCTTCCATATTATTTAATTTCTTATTTTACATTAAATACCTTCTCATAGACATGCTTTTAATGGAAAAAACTTGTTTCTATGATTATGACAAGGTAAGAATATTTCATTTAATTTTGAGATTATATTTTAAAAATTGGTCATTGAACTATTCTTTCTCTCCAATATTTGGAGATATTTCTCCACTATTTGGAGAGATTGTATCCTGAAATCTTACACCCGTATAAAATAATAAGGTTAACAAGAGTGTCAAAGATGATTTTTTTCTATCCCATATTTAAATGTGTTGCTTTATAATTGTTTTCAAGTCCATAATAATTTTCTCCATCTACTTATATGATTCAGTTGATCTTATGATGTTCATAGATTCTGAGAAATTCATATAAAGGAACTTCCTCCAAAAAATTATAATAATTAATCTTATTGGATTTAATTCTCATGAATTTTTTTTTTTTCATTATTGAAAATCATACCCTAGGAGAATTCTTACATGTTTTCAAGGATAATGAAGAATCCAACCCAAAGGAACAATTCTCATAAAAGGAACGAAAAAGAGTGACATTATCCTCCCCAAAGGAATATTCCCCATGAAAGGAGCAAAAGAAGAGAGATGGTCCTATAATATAAAATTATACCAATACAACCTTATTCTTCGAAATACTCTTTTAACTTAAAAATGCATATGCCAAGAATCTTAAAGACAAGAGACACTTTGATATTGCAATTAATTAAATTTTACCAACCTTCGATCATCCTATAATTATGAATATAATATTTTCATAAAACCTTTTCTCAACATAATCATTTACCTCTTTCAATCTATTCCAAAATATTTGTAAAACCTCACGTTCTTATTCCCTTACAACTATTTTTATTGTTATTAATTATGTTAATTATCCTTGTCAATGTATCTAAAAATAAACGGATTGAAAAGTCAATAATAAATGTAATTGTGCTTTAGCAATAATAACAAAGAGGTGAAGCATTATACAAACCATCATAAGTTATGAGAGGGGAGGGAAAGCAATAAGAAAGGGATTTATGGAATTAATAGCTGCCAATAAATGATTGATTGAGTCAAATATTGATAAGCACTAAGATTTCTAGCTTTCACCTAAAAAATATCTAATGGAAAGGATGTGATAGGAACTTTTGGATTTATGGAAGTGGTTGGGTTTCACCCAAATGGTCTCATCCGAACTATGGGCACAATAAAATTCAAAAACTTCTCATGTGACCATCATGGTTAGCTCTTAAACGAAATTCATGAAGGAAGAAAAGCCTCGAAGGAAGTAATGAAATAATGGAGAGACAAAGATAAGCATATGTTGGTGAAAAAGATAAAGAAGGATGTGTACATCCATAAGCACGAGTCGATGAGGCTCTCGTGTGGATATAAAAATGAAATCATGAAGATTTCGAGATAAACCAAGATGTATGTGAATATAATCCACATGATTTGGTGATACAATCCAACATTGTAGCCTTTTAAATGTCAACCATAAATTGATGATGGAATTATTCGATATAGGAACAAAAGAAATAAGGGAAAGTGCTAAGGCACTACTATGGCTGGAAAAAGACTCCCTTTTTGGTATCCAAGCCCATTAAGGAAAAATTCTGAATGATTATATGCTTTAGTTCAGCGGGTTCAAGAATAAATAATCAATGAAGTTGTTTACCTAACATGTGGAATAGCCTGGACGACAGTTTTTTGTTGGAATCCGATAAAATAAAATTTAAAAAATCAGGTACTTGAAGTGTTTGGAATCCATTTTTGATAGTGGAAATGGATTCAGCACTATAAAAAACCCTTACGACACTCAAAATACTAAAGTTTAACATCTGTAAACAAGATTCTGATAAAAATTTTGCCATATTTTTTCAAAATCTTTGCCGAATTCTAAGCCATTTCACTTTTTTTTTAAACTACCCGATAATCAATTATGTGGATGAAGGAGAATGACCTTCATCACTATGCCAAATGAACCTAAGACATAATTTTCTTCTTCGTGCTTACTATGTAGAGAAACTAAAAATAACTTCGTAGCAGTTTGAAAAACTATACACATAGTGGGATTTCAAGAAAAAATGATTATTTTAATCTAACAAAGGAGAATCGCTTTCATGGATCCACCATGTAGTGCTGAGTGAGAACTTCCCTCATGGCTTGGCTTCATGGTCTACCTTTAGAGTGGCTAGGTACAAAGGATGTATTAGATAATTAAGCTTACAGCGGGGTGGGACATGGCTCACCATTCATCATTTCAAGAATAATTGGTATGGACATTGAATGTTTAATGTAATACATATTGAATAAAATAAAAATTATCTCCATAAATTGTGTATATTTATGGACTTGTATACTAAACAGAAATTCTAGTCTATGATAGTTGATCGTGGTATGAAGTAGTAAATATGGTCATGATAATTGTGTGATGTTCTTATTCCTTCCTATCCATCTTAATGTGCTTTTAAGATGTGTTTTTATTTCAAGCATCGGAGTGGACAATACATAACCTTGGTTATATTTAATGTTTATGTTTTGATGTGGATTTATGAATTAATATTTTTTTGGCTAAGAAGATAGGGGATGTTAACCATTCAAAGTATTCAAAACCTAGGATGCCACGTTTGTTGTGCAATGTGTTTCAAGCAAGGGAGATTGATATTCTTTAGATAGGATAAATAATTTTTGAGTCTTTAAGTGATGATCATAATTTCTTATTAAATGTAAGAGTAAAATTCTCAATGATTGTAAAGTGGAGACTCAAATATAGGAGTCTTCGCACAACATCTAATATTAATGACTGTATAGTTCACTAAAAAATCTTGATCTAGTTGGAAGTTTGGGATAATTTTTTATGTGTGAATATCTAGAATTAAATACGCTAATGAAGATGTCTTTTGGATTAATCACATTGTTAGGATTTGGTCTACTTTTTGAACCATCTATTGTGGTTCATCCTCATGACAATGGTGAAAAAATAAATATATGCAATGGTTTAGATAGTAGAGATGCATCTGGGTCAAGAGTTAGTCGTTGGGAATTAGCCATTATTAATCAGTTATTAGAATAAAATAAATATTTTTAGGTATTAAAATAGATTAATTGAATCAATAAAACTAATATTTAATTAATAATTAATAATTAGTCGTTATGAAATAGATGTTAGGAGTACGTTTTTTCGAATTATTTGTTTGAACCATTGAAATAACACATACGCAATTTATTGGTTAATTAATTTATTATTGTTATTATTCTTAAATTAAATTAGATTGGACTGAATTAAAATGAATAAAGATGATTATATATGATTATAAAATCAGATTAATAATGTTAAATAATTTTTAGGGAAAAAAAAGGGAGGGAATTAAGGAGGGCAAGAACCCAACCCTTTCTTAATTTAAAACCATCATCCCTATTGAGATCCATTACATTTTTTTCAATCTAAATGGATTCTCTCAGCTTCATATGATGGAAGTGATCAACCCTAGCAATGACTCGGGAATCCTTAATGAAGACATGGTGCTTATATTTCTTTGCATGCTCAGCTAAAGATGATGAGTGTGAACGATTGTTATTAATGTTTGTTCCATGTTCCTGAATTCTTTGGCTAATAGAGTGAGAAATTACCCCAATATAGAAAATCCCACATGAATATGGAATAGCATAGACCTTTTTCATGTCTTTAGGGTTCACAGGGTCTTTAAACGATCTACGAGAATTTCTAATGGTATTAAGGGGATTGAAGGACACAAGAAATTTATTCTTTTTAAGGATATGAGAAATCATAACAATGGTCCCATGGATAAACGAAAGTTTCACATTGGAGATAAAATCATTAAGGAAAAATTTAGCACTACATTCTTTAGTGGCTCTTTGAAAAGATATGGGGCCTTGCTACTTGCTATGGCCATTATTTTCAAAAAAAATTAAAGGATGAGACTTTTATTCTCCCAAGTGATCCATATATGAAATCCTTGGAGCATGGGTGGTAAGAGTGATCAGAAATGTGAATTGTTGCACCATAAAATGATGAGAACAAACATGAAGGTATTGTTCTGTAAGATTTTTTTGTGATAAATCTAGTGACAAAAAAATCATCAACCATTCTAGACAGGAGAATATGAAGGAAAGGAAGGCACCCATTTACCGCAACCTCCATCGTGAATTTGATCGAGTCTGATTGGGAATTGAGATGATTTAGAAACAAATCTACTTTTTCACAACTATGGGACCAAATGAAACATATATCGTTCGGAAATATCTCTCATCTCTTAGGGTGAAGTTGAGAAGAGGCCAAATATTTGGTCTGAAAATATTTCATGAATGAGTTGGATACTATAGGGGAAAGATGATAACCCATCAATACCCTACAAGTTTTTTGATAAAACTCACCCTGAAAACTAAAGAAAGTAGAGGTAAGGAAAATACCATCCAATTTGGTTGTGTCATTATATGACATAAATGGATTCTTGAATAGGAATATTAGTATAAAAGGAAAAAATGTACAAGTTTACAAAAAAATCCACTCGGTGAAGCTTCATATATTTCAAATCTGTAAGAAAGAAAGAAAAGTATTTAACAAAGGAATTCGTGCAATCAACAAGAGGCTCGAGTTTCTGAGCTAAGAATTTAGCAAGAATACAAGTAGGCCCACCTATTTTGTTAGCAATATGTCTCAAGGGGATTCCATTTTTATTAATCTTTGGAAGGCCATAAATTAAAACAAGTTAGGGGCTTTATTTCAATAATATTTTCCCTAATAGGATTAAGAGTGCTATTGGATTTAATGGTTGTCACAGTTTCTTTAAAAACCTTGTTAATATGATCCTTATTAAGTTTAATGTAGCGACCACTGTTATACACATGGTCAATCATTTTGTATACATAGTAAGCTTTATCTATAATTACAACATCCCCACCTTTATCAACTTTTAGGACGACAATGGTAGTGTATTCCCTTAAGGATTGAAGGGCAAGAAATTCATTTTTGGTAATGTTTCTTTCAGGAGGTTTGGCCTTCATAAGAATAATAATGCAGTCTTGTCTAATAACTTCATTCACATTATCACAAAGGTATTTGATTACAAATTAAATTTTACAAATAATATGAGGGATGTGAATTTTTTAAGGGATGAGGGATAAATTAAGCCCTTTATCTAAGAGGGAAAAAACAATAGGATATAATTGTTTACTAGAAAGATTAATAACATTTTTAAAATGGAAATGGGAGGATATTATTATTATTATTAAAATTTATATTATTTATAGAAACAAATATGTTATTATTATGGAAAATGATATTATTATTATTATTATTAAAGTTAAAATTATTGTCACTAACTATGTTAATATTAATATTAATATTATTAATTGTTAATTATTTTTACTCAATAATATGGTTAAGGATCTGAATAACTATGTTGTAACATATCCTCACTACTAATTAGTTGTATCAATTCCTTGTTCAGGATGGGAAAGTTTGAAGGCCTCAAATGGGTAAAAGCAATGAATAATGTCCTCTTTGACTTCGTGTAGAAAGGCCTAGAAAATGGCCATGGAATGAATGATTTCAGATGACTCTATCAGATCGTGAAGATCTCTATGTCATTAAAAATACTATGCATAGTTAAATTCCCTATATAATTCCATTTCAATCCTCACCATAGGATAAGAAATTATCTCTATAAGCCTATTTTTCCTTGGATAATTTATGTTTTGAATTTAAAACTTGGGGATTGCAGATTTTTACCCAAACATTTGGTATCATAGTATACTGGCAAGCCATGGTTATGAACAACCCATGAGAGGGCTTAAGTGCAATTGATAAACAAAGTAGTATTTGGTAATTGGGATAATATTTAGATTTCAAATTACTAGTGGCCTGGTCCCTTTTAACAATGGAAAGAAAGGAGTCCCCTTCTTTATAATGCAGTCCCTATGGCTTTTCCTCTTATCTCAAGGGAACTAGTATAGAGTGGCTAGGAAATCTCAATGTTGAAAACTGAAAGGACTCTTAGCCATGCATAGTTCTCCTTAATTGGAATCTTTTCCATGCACACGAAAATCATTTTCCTTACCCATATAATCAATAATTTCAGACAACCGACTAACATCAGCTCTCTACCTCCGTAATCTTTATTACATAAAAAAACTAAGAGAAAGAATGAATGAGAATATCCATAAAAATAGAAAAATATAGTTAAAATTTACATATCCATAATACACCATGTGGGTCTCATGAAGTCTTCATAAACACTTTCTCAACTATTTTCAAAACTCAAAATGATATGACATAATAATTTATTGCACCTCTTAAACTCCCCTTATAAAAACTTAACCCTATATAACTCTATCCTTATTCCTCTAATAATAAATTGATTATATTGTTCTACAACCATTTCCTTATATACACACATATATTAATAATCCAATATATAATTAACATTAATAAAACAGTCCCATAACCATTTCCAAGTTCCACAACCATTAACTAGCTCCACTAGCATAGTTAGCCATTGTTTTCTAACCTTCCCCATCCATGGCCAAACATGGTCAACCAAGATATTTATTGTTGAACATGGTAAACCATGGTCATTCATTTTTAACATGGGAAACCATAATATATCATAGAAAACTATGGTAAACCATAGAAAAACATGTCAAACCATGATCATCATGCCCAACTAGAGCGCGTGATAGTAAAAAATTATCAATCATATTCAAAAATTGGTAACAATGGTGAAATATGGTCAACCATTACCAATCATAATATATCAGCATCATGGGAAATCATGGTCATCCATATCAGATGTTATGTTGATTGTAATACACCATCGTAAACCATATTTTGAACATATTTAGAGATAGTCAATTATATTAAACCATTCTTTACTAATATTAAACATGCACACAATCCATCATGTATCACAACCACATTAGTAAATGTGGTTGATATACATCAAAGACATTGTCCACCATTTATACACCAATGAATGTATTCAAATTACATCGATTAAGGTATATCGAAAATTTACAATCATATTCCTACTATAGTCAACTATGGGAAAACATGTGCAACCATGGTCTACTATGTGAACATGGTCAACCATAGTGAACATGCCCATCCATGGTCATGGTAATCATGGTCAACCATTGTAAATCAAGGGAAACCATAATTATCTTAACTATAATCATATTTATTTTTATAGGAATCAGTTCTACACACACCATAACCTCGAAGGTCATGAATTCCTATAATTTTGGTCTATAAGAATCTTATTCCCGAGAATTACACTAAGATGGTCTTAAGTAGTGGGAATTAAAAGGACGAGTCCACCCATGAAATTTGTAGATGGACATTGAATATAACTCTTTCCCTTCACACACCCAATCGAGAGCATCTCCATCCTCCTCGTCAACAATTGTTAATCAAGGGAAACCATAATCAATCATGGTTAACCATGGTCAACCATAATTAATCAAGGTTGGTCATTTTAACTATGGATAACCATAATTAAGTAAGGCCAACCATTGTAACCTTTATCAAACATGGTTAACAAATTTCAGCCATTAATTTATCATCAACATTAAGGTTAATGTGACAATGTAAAAATGGTCAACATTTATGTAACATTGTTATATTAATGTAACATAAATATATTGTTAGATTAATAGTTTTCCATTGTGAACCTTGGTCAACTATGGTAAATCTTAATCAACCCTTTTCAACATTCGTCCAACCATGCTCAAGCATTGTCAACCATTTTTAATGATAGTTAATGAATATCAACCATATTCAAGTGTCATCTACTCATCCCCATACTTGTTGGCATCAATTGCCACAATCATATGAGTAAATGTGACTGATATAAACCTATGGATAGAATTTTCCAACTTTTATGCACTAATTAACATAGGAAAATAAAGTACTACATATATCAACCACATTTACTAATATAATTGTGCTAGAGACTATTCAATATAAAAAAATCATATTACATTTTATCAATATTATTGTAAATATTTCACCAATAATTTTGTAAGAAATTTGAAATCACGACACTATCAAGGTGTTGCAATATCTAAAATTAATAGTAGGGCCTTGGGATTTTAACCTATTAAATGACACAAATGCTCGAATTTACAATTCAAATAATGTATAGTTAACGAGTAGTACTTGCCAATCACCACTTCCACCGAAACATAGGTGATTACGACTGGACGAAACATTAGTTTTATTTCCAATCTAGACTTTCAGTTTTTGCGGCAATGAGAAAAATTGACATTAAGTTTTCATGGAAAAATGGCAGCAATACCCAAGAGCTAATTAGAAGTCTTATTAGTGGTAGTTGGCAAAATATCCTCCAGTTTATTTGAAGAAGTACCAACAGCAAATGCAAGAGTAGTTTTGAAATTTTTTAAAATATTTTTTCATATCTCAAGTTTTTACTATATAATCCATAAAAATGGATTTCTCAAAATGTTAGCATCTATTTATACCTTCTAAAACTATCTAATCAAAATTATAGTTCCCAGTAAAACATCGAAAACCTCAAATGGTTAGAATGCTCCATGCCGCTGAAAGACATAATGATAATCATTATAGTATGTCTTCCCATCGAATCCAATGATCTCATGCAATTTCTAAAAATATTCTTCGATGTCTCATCGACACATCACATTAACTTCATCGGAAATTCATCGATGTTTCATCGAAGCAGGACTTTTTATTGTCACGTACTATGACTTTGTGGAGAAAGCGAGGAAAAGGAGACGTTTGAAAAGTATGTTATAGTGTCCAGGAAATCGACTGACTTTACGCGTTGATCATTTTATCGTCGTACTCCCATTTCTTTGGAGTCAAGAAACGTCAGGGAAAACTTCAGGAAATTATTAAACTTCAAGAAACTTCAAGAAAACTTCTACAGGAACCATCGCTAAACATATACATGCAAATATGGGTGGGCGATGCAATTCGTTAAAAATGGCCATGCTGGAAGATGTGCAGGGAGAGTGCATGGTCATTCTAGGCTTCAGATTCTATCCCACTGAAGAGGAACTGCTTGGCTTTTATCTAAAGAAAAGAGTCTAATGTGGACATCCACTGGAATTTGATATGATCATACCAACCTTGGACTTGTATCAATATGATCCCTGGCAGTTACCAAGTATACTTAACAGTTTCATTTTTCGTTGTTTCAAAAAAAAAAAAAAAAAAAAAAAAACACTTTTCATGAATATTAACTTTTTCATTCTTACTCGTGCAGGTTTGGCTCATGTTGGCAAGACACAATCATTCTTTTTCGTTCCCTGAGTTCACGGGAAGTCATATGCTTGGTCTAACAGAATGATGGTGTCTGGCTTCTGGAAGTCCACCGGTACAAACAGAGCAATTCGTGACAAGATGCTTCACTATATCGGTATAAAGAAAACACTGGTGTTTTATAAAGGAAAATCCCTAGGTGCGCAAAACACAGACTGGATCATGAATGAGTACAGGTTACCAAATTTCAGCTCCTCCACAAACAAGGTAGTTTTCCCATTATTTTCAGTCTTTTATTCCAATACTGTCTGTTATTAAAGCCAAGTTTGGGATCGATTTTTACCGTTTGTTTTGATAGAAGTAAGGTGCTCTATCAGGGTGGGGAGTATCTCGCTTCTTTTTTCTCTTTTCTCGTGCAAAGTCACTAAAGGAATGTAAGTTAGCATGTGCAGAAGAACATGGATATGGTGTTATGCTGGATATACAGAAAGGCTGCTTCTCGGAAATCGATGGAACAACCCGCAAAGCCTAATCACTTTGAAAAAGAAGATCCAGCTTTTTCAGCTGATGAAAAATATGCAAAAAAGGTGTCTAATTCATTCACTCTTAATGGCAGCTGCCAATTATCAAATGTAACACGAGACACCGGAGCTTCTTCATTGCAATCTCTGAATCAAGAGGCAGTCTTTTCTTCTGATATTAGTAAAATGAACGATGCAGATAGTCTATTTGAGTGTTTGGAACCGGTCATGTTCTGTGAGAAGACTCAAGCGTGGAAGCAACAACACTTAGAGTTGCCCACGTTGCCTCTGGATTGCTTGTTTAACGAAGAGGCGATACTGAGTCCATGGCCAGACAATATAAATGCATGGGCACCTTATGGTCTTCTGTCTACCCCATAGACATTACAAATTCGATTAGTTTAAATAGCGTTACAACTGTTTGTGATGCGACCAGTACCAAACTACACTAATTGTTATCGATGTAAAGGAGTTGTAGATATCGCATTTATCTCATGGTATCTCAATCTTTTTAGATGCGAGGAAGCTTGTACTCTCTTTACAAATCTAAATGTCTTTTACTCGAAAATTCCAAAGGTATACCTGGCTGTATTTGTTTCAAAAGCATACTTTCAATTACTGAGAGTACCATGCCAGGAATGATTAGTCTAAATTTATTGACTCAGGTTTTAGTGGGGGTTTATGAACAGTTTGCTAGGATTTCACATTATGTAGTGTGGAGTGTACATGTATCTATTTTAGGAAACACAAAATACCTTTTCTCAAATATCATTAATTTCAATCCTATTGTATCTAATACCGCAAGAGTTTTAATAAATATAATATATCCTGTCAAGTCCAATAGCCTTTCAAAAAAACATTCCTTTGGAAACCGGAACATGTTAGAGCGTTCTATGGATTCTTGTGATGATTCACATACATTTGTATAATGTGATAATGCTATGTAGTCTATCTGTTAAAATGGAAAAATGTAACATTATAATTGAAAAAGTGAAATCTTTCAATATTCTACGATCATTTCTATTCTAATATTTTGAAGCAATGATAATGATATGTAGTCTATGTGTTAAAATGTAAATAGGAAATACTATATTTGAAAAAGTGAAATAAAGTTTAAGATTCTAAGATCATCATAGTTCTATTTTAATATTTTGAAGGTTATTACCGTAAGAAATATTTTGAAATTTTAAATTTTGAACAAATTATAGAGTTTATAAGTATTTTTATGTTGGTTTTAGATATTTGGATAAATTAATTAATTATAATATTTAATTCATTTATTTTCTCTAAATTTTATAGAACGTTACAATTTAATAATATTTTTAATATTATTTAGAAAAATGATATCATATTTTCTTTTCACTTTAAGTGGTTTAGCCAAGTGCTATTAGTTAAGAAGAAAGATGGTTTTGATTAGAGTTTTAAGAAAATTTAGGAAACCTTGTCTTCCATGTTGTTTAATCTCTTCTTTTACATTGAATACCTTCTCATAAGTATGCTTTCAATAGGAAAAATGTCTTTCTATGATGAAGATAGGATAGTGTTGGAGGGGATAGTCGACCTCACCGACTAGTTAGATAGAAAAAGGGCTAGTAGGCCCTGCGACCAGCCCCAGTCAAGCAGACAATCTATATTGCGAGGTACGGTTACCTAATGTTTGTTTAAGCAACATAATCTATTAGACAGTTAGCCTTAAGTAATATTTTTTCTAGTCTATATATATTTTTCTATATAGAAATGTAATGGTATTTTTTGATACATAATAAGAATATATCTGTGTTTGGCTTGGCTATCTCTCCGTTACTATGTTTCTCATATCTATATATGCTTATTGTATAATCACTTGAAGTCATTCAACTGGTAATCATGTATGCTACTCACTAGATTACAACCTTGGTTATGTTGTTGTTAGTGAGATCTCAATGCATATATTATGCAAGCATAAATGTTAACCTTAAATGAGATAGAGTTTTCGTGGGAATAAAATATTAATAATTATTTGAAGAACTACGTACAAAGGAATCAATTGTCGCTTGCGGAATCCAAAGCTAACTTCTTCACAGAAGCACATGAGCATTTTATAGAAGGTGGTCCAATAAAGATAAAAAAATTTCTTGACAACATCGCCCATGAAAACACATCAAAATGAAATGGATGCATGACTATTACTGAAATTTTCAAACAATGGTTGAACAAAATTGCATTAGTGGCTCAAGTTGATTTTTGAATACTACAATGAAGAACAAGCCATAGAAGACAATACTTGTTTTTGACATATAAAAAATAGATTTTAGGACAATTTACACAATAGTTTCTTTTGCACTAATCCAACCCTACTACACAAGTTTGTTCTTCACAAAGGTGTAGGCCACATCATCGACTCTTGACCACCATTAGGGCTACTGCCCAATATTGACTAGAGGAAGGAATAATCAAATTTGTCGAAATTTCTCAACAATTTTTGAAAATATAAGAAATAAGTGTGGGATTATTTTTTAAGGAAATAAGTATGGACGACAGACACTTTATTGTAAATAGACACTAGTCGGGTTAGTATGGGGGGTGTAACGAATCGTGAGAAATAAATAAAGACAATGAAAGCAAAAGATAATGTTGGAGAAGTATTTATAACCGCAATTATTAAAAGAAGAAAGTCCTCTATCATGAAAAAAAAAGAAAGGAAATAATAGAACAAGTAGTGATCGACAATAAAAACAATCAACTAACATACAAAAAGTAGAAAGGGATAAAATACTACAAGAGCAGGAGAAAATTATAGGAACGGAATACCAAAGAAAAAGGGTGGAGAATCAAGAGCATGAGGGCTAAGATGCATGAGACTCCTCAGAAGATTTGAGAGGCATATCACCTCCTTCACCGATGGAGAAGGAAGGTCTACAAATAACCCCTCAAGATCAAGTAGACACTATGGAAGTTTGAAAATATGGACCAACAATAAGAAACACTCTAATTATATCTATGTGATGTCCAAGTGTTCAAGAATTTCTTGAGTTAGGAAATTATTTTGAGATACCTACAGTCTGGAAAACCGAAGACCAAAAAAAAAACCATCAACAAAATGAAAATATTATCCACGATCAATAAAATAATAAAAATGGATTAGAACAAATACTTATGTAAATGAATAATCTCATTATTGTACCCCCCTTGCCACAACCTATATTTGTTGAAAATGCCAAAAGTTTCAAATCAGTCAATGAATATTAACGACCACAAGTAAGTCTGTCCACAGAATATATAGATAGGGCTTGTGAGATCAATGAGGCACTATACCAAAAAATAAATGATAGCGAATAAAAATACACAATATTCGATGATGAAATGAACCAAAACAACCAATTTCGTCTGACGTTACCCTGTATGTGAAACATGGGCTTGAATCATATAACCATCTATGAGGGCGATGAAGGATTAAAAGGAAATTAGTTTATTCATGAAAATTTTTGGACAACAGACAAAGTCAATGATGAATATAAGCAAATTGTGCGATTTTTTATAGATTTAAGGAAACTTGCTCTAACATTTTTCATGAATCTAACTCAAAAACAAA
This sequence comes from Pinus albicaulis, assembly GCA_034641835.2. NCBI lineage: Eukaryota > Viridiplantae > Streptophyta > Pinopsida > Pinales > Pinaceae > Pinus > Pinus albicaulis. Next base: position 816,437,485 of record CM076570.1, read on the forward strand.
ATAAAACATAAGATAAGATCAAGACTAGCTTCATCACATTATTCAAGGCACAAGATGTTAAGCATTTGGTAGCACAAAAACTAAAGGAAATCGAGCATAGACCAAATGAATTTGTTCGACAGTACGAGAAATGGTTCAAATACTTATTAAGCTAGATCATGTATACTATTGACGAGAATAATCTAGTGTAATGGTATGCGGTTCACTTACTTCTTAAAATTCACGAAATGCTATGAATGTATGAAGTCAAAATATTCGAGGAAGCCCTTAAATTAGCACAACGAATTGAGCAAAATGAAAAATTCCAATTGATAATAGCACCAACTAATAATAATATTGAAGGAAAATTGGAACAACTACAAAACTCTTTGATGCAACTGTTTTTCAAAGGAATTATCTATGGTGTACCAATTATAATATGGAAGGCCATATGAAATATACTTGTAAATTCTTAGACTATTTTGATCAAGATGTTATAATAATACAAAATAAGGTATATTTAGATATTTGTCAAACTACTTCTAGTCACTCTACTAAAGACTACCATTATAACATATGGAATTCAAAGCCAAAGTGGTGTGCAATCTATGAATACAATGTACACTTCACCTAAGCATGTCCACTAAATGGAAAAAACTAAACCTAACTACCATGGTTTTTTGTACATTTAACCTTATGATAAAATACCAAAATTGTCCTAATTCATTGAAAGAGGACATGGTGGAGAAGGCTATGGAGGGCATTAAGGTGGTTATAAAAGTAGAGGTCGTGGTCATGGATGCAGAAGAGAACAAAATTATTGTTATACTTGTTGGAAAGAGGGAAATTTTGAGACTAAATTCCCCTTAAAAGATAAGACCAATTTATGCTTATGTAATATGTGTGGTATCGACGACCATTCATTGGAAGAATTCCATAAAATCAAGAAAAAACCCCAAACAAAAGGTTTGTCAACTTACTACAAACTTTTCTAAAACATGAGATTGTAAATAGTAAAAAATTTCATGTACTCATAAGGTCTAGCACAGGAGAAATTACTAACAACCAAGACCATCAAGTAATTATTCCAATAAAACATATGATGAAATCTCCTAATTTGCAGTATCAGAATGATTCAATGAAACAATCCATCAATTTTTTTATGAAATAAAATGACACATAACATTTTTCTAAACATATACTCTTAGAATAATTTCTTGAACTTTTAAAAGAGGAACACTTTGTCGCTCGTCTAGTTAACTTGTTAAATATGTTTAAAAACTGCAGTGAAAAAAAAAATAAAGAAAAAATGATAGACAAATATCACAAGGAAATCAAATGCAAGAGCATGATCCATAGGTGGACCTAGAAATACATGTGTTTATGGTTAAACAATTTGTTGTTGATTTTGGATCACAAGTAAATATTCCACCCAGGGAAACTTGGATTAATATGGGACGACCAAACTTTCACAAAATATCTAAATATCTCAAGTTGGTCGACCAAATATTTATCGAATTTATTGAAACATTGCGATAAGTGTAGACATCTATAATGGGAATTACTATGACATTCAATTTTGGGGTCATTGACCTAGTCGACGAAATTCTTGCCTACCCAACATAGTTGATCCACCCTTAGGAAAAATAATGAACTTGACCATATCATTAGAAAAAGAAAGAATGAAACTAAAAGGATGTAATAAAAATATTTTCTTTCTCTTATACCCTTGAGAGGATAAACTAGGGGTATAATGTTCTTAGGAAGAAGCTGAAATAAGGAAACTCCTTTTCCTCCTCCGATGTGATTTAACACAGAAAAAGGTTTATATACAGATTTGAGGTCCTTTGGATTTCACCTTTGAAACTACATCACATCTGAGCCTCTTTATCGCACTTTGCAACTTTACCAATTTATAGATTTCCCAATACTTACGATTCTGCGATTTCACAAATCACCGCAAACTCCTTATCGCATGCCAAACCTTAAAACATATAACTTGCGAAGTATTAACATATAACTGTAAGAATATTCGATTGCGATGTGCGGTATGGGAGTGGGTCTTACGCTGGACTTTAAATTCTCTAGACTTTAGCTTTGAAGCTCCATCATGTCCGCTCCTCTTTATCAGACCTCACAAGTTTTAGCTTTTAGCAATAACAAGTATCTCTTACCTTTTGCGATATGCGATGTGCGGTATGTGGGCTAGATCCACGTCATCTCAACATCGTTGTGCCACGTCACCCTACCATGTAGCCGCCATGTCAGCTTGCCACGTCATCATAAATAACTTGCGATTTGTGGGGTCGAGGCCACGAGATATGCCACGTCAGCTTGCCACATCACTGCCATGTCATATTTTCATTTACCTCACCTCACATCACAACTTATATAACTTATCATTAGAAGTCTTAGCGCTAAACACAAAAATCGCCGATGTGCGATCTACCACTAGGTGCGATTTAAGTTCCAGCATTGATTTTTCCTAGATCTAATGATTTTGACTGCTCCTTTGTTGATCTGCTTTGCATCACAAATAAAATATCTTACCATATGGTGTCTTTAAAGATAAACAATAAAATTGTTGAAGTGCGAAATACTATTGGGTTTGCGATTTAATCTCTGTCATTGATCTATGCCTAGATCCAACTGTCCTCGCCGTATCTTTACTCCGGTTTGTCGACTTTGCTGCTTTGGTTGTGCCCGTTCATTTCTTTCTTGTTGTTCGTAGAACACTTGACTCGTTCACGACTTTTCCCACGTTCGCGATTTTCCTGACTTACCATTCATGACTTGACTCGCTTACCGTTCACGACTCTACCCAACACGTTCGTCACTCTACCTTTGCTCATTTTCTTCCTTAACTTCCTTTGTTGCCTTTGCTTCTTTGCTGTCTTTGCTGCCTTTTCTACCTTTTCCATTTTGTTGCCTTTGCTCCTTTGCTGCCTTTGTTCATTTTTTGCCTTAACTTCCTTTGTTTCCTTTGCTCCTTTGATTCTAAAGTTGCTCCTCTCTGCTCCTTTGCCTTTGATGATGGTCTAATGTTGCTCCTTGCCTCTATTTCTCCTTTGCCTCTCTTTTATGCTTTCTTACTACATTATTGCCTGATCTTCTTCTTTTCCTTATTGTTTCCAGTTCTCTTCTCCTTTGCCTTAATGATAGTTTTGGTGTTGCTCCTTTGTTCTCCTTTACCATCACTGACAATATTTCCAACACGCACTAGCTCGAAGGCTATCCTGCATCTGCATGAACATGTTAACCCTACTCCTTGTCCTATGAGATCGGTCTTCTTCTTCGAATGCCGCCAGTTGTCCCTTTCTACTGAGGGCATGTGCAAGAACATTGAGTTTACTCGGCCTGTACTCAAGGGTCATTTCAAACTTTGCCAATGAGAGTGCTTTGTTTACAGCTTTGGTCAATGTGATGAAAATAACTTGCAGCTACATTTTCAGTCTTGACAACGAATGGTTTCCCCACCAAGTAATGTCTCCAAACATGCAGACAATGAATTCTGGCAGTCATTTCCTTCTCATGGACCAGATATTTTCACTCTTTGTCCTGTAATTTTCAACTTTAATAGGCCATTGGATTTTGATCCTGCAATAGAACACCTCCAATTTCAAAATCTGTTGCATCAATGTGGACCTCAAATGGTCTCTCGAAATCATGTGGCCTTAGTATTGGCGCTGTCACCATCCTTCTCTTGAGCTCTTCGAAAGCTTCACGACACTTCTCTGTCCAATTCCATCACTTCTCCTCCTTTAAAAGGTCTGTCAATGGTCGAGTTATCTTGGAATACCCTTCTACAAAATTTCGTTGGTAGTTGTTCATCCCCAAGAAAATTCTCATATCATGGACATTTTTCGGTTCCACCCAATCCTCTACCGCCTTGAATTTGCTCGGCTCCATCTGTATGTGGCCTTGTCCAACAATGTGGCCAAGGAAAGAAACCTTGATCTGGGAAAACATGCACTTGGACTTCTTCAAGTACAGCTCATGTTCCTTCAGTGCTTCAAAGAATAATTCCAAATACTTCTTACGATCCTTCACGTTATCACTAAAAATTATGATGTCATCCAAGTACACCACATCACACACACTTGCGGTTATGAAGCGATGAAAGCATCCATAACATCACAAGGTGCCTGATACAACCCTAAGTCACCCATCATCGTGTGGTGTGCGCTCGTCCACCGAAATTCCTATGTGCACCCGTGTGAGGTGCCCAACTCACCTGAGTCAAGTAACGCCGACTCGTGGGCCTCACAGTGTTGAATTCGAAACCATAATCTATTGATATTTTTGCAATTAATGTGCTTAGAAAGTGCCGCTGGAGATTTATCTTATTTTACACCGATCCAAACGATTGAAGTTGCTATTTAAATAATGAATAATTCAAAATGGAAAATTCTGTCAATCACCCAATTCTAGCTAAGCGCAGGAGGATTAACTTTTAAGTTGTGGCCCACAGAAGCGAGATTTAGTTCAATGGCCCCAATGTCCAAAATCGACATAAATATTACATTTCACGGACTATGGCTGCAGCGGGGTATACAACGAGTCATAAACCCAATATTTTAATAATAATCTCTACAGTGATATCAATGGACACAATAATCAATGCCGAGTCAGCGGGACAAAGCTATCAAATTGTTTTTGGGCTTCAAGTTTGGGTGGTTCGCGGCTGCAGTGGATTCTATGGGGCATTCTAGGGGATTGATTTCCATATGGAACCTAGATAGGGAAATCTTTAAAGCTTATAGATTCTTCGGGGGCATTTTACTCATGGGTCGGCTCAGGGGACAGGAAGAGTCTATTAAAATCATCAACATCTATGCCCCATACATCAATAGACAATATTTTTGGCAAAGAATGTCGGCCTCGGGTATTCTTTTACTCCCGAATTCAATTCTGATGGGGGATCTAAATTCTACCATGCAATCCAATGAAATTTGGGGAAATATAGCTAGACTAGATCCTCTTTCCTCTTTTTTGAATGATATGTTCTTTGACCTTCACATGGTTGATATTCAACCGCTCCCTCTATTACCTACATGGAGAAACAAGAGGGTGGGTGAAAATTATATTGGTAAAAGATTGGATCGGGCTTTGGTTAATGAAAATATTTTGGATAAGTGGGGTGTGCCTCGATCAGTGGTCCTTGTTTCATATATCTCGGACCATATTCCCATTAAACTATCATGGAATCCAAGAGGTGAGATTAAGGGAAGGCCCTTAAAATTTAATAGAATATGGTTAGAGGATGATGAATATATAAGTTTGATAAAGCGACATTGGAAAAATGATGAGGAGGTATCGGATCTTAGGGACTGGAACTGATTTCACTCTAAGCTACAAGAGATTAAGAAGGTGTCAAAGGAGTGGGAGATTAAGAAAAAAAAGGCTCTCAAATTAGAGTTATAGGAGATCTCCAAACAGATGGAGGACATAATGCTTGTTTCTCGGTTTCCAACCCTGATGATTCTACATTGCATTTGTTGACTCAGCTAGGTTCTAGGAAACGGGAGATATTGAGAATTGAGGAGGTAACTTGGAAGCTAAAAAGCAAAATATCATGGCTGAAGGAAGGTGATCTTAACACTAATTTCTTCCATAAATATGCAAATTCTAGGAGGAATAGGAATGCTATCTGGTGTATTAAAAGGGAAGAAGACAACCATGCATATACTACATTTAAGATTTAAAAGGAAGCTTTTTATTATTTCTCGTCTTTCTATATAAAGGATCAATCGATCAGCGCGGAGAATTAGAGCTGGGTATTGGAACATATCACAAGTTTCTTTGATGATGAGACCATTGCTTTGATTGATCATTGCATCATAGGGAATGAGGTTCTTATGGTCCTGAAATCTTTTCCACATGATAAATGCTCAGGGCCAGACGGCTGGCCTGCGGAGTTTTTCATATTATTCTTTGATATATTAGGTGTTGAACTTACTGATTTGATGGAGCTGTTTCACACACAGGGTTTTATGCCTGCAAATATGAACTCAAATTTTATTGCCCTAATTCCGAAATTTGCGGATCCACAATCTTTCTCTAACTTCAGGCCGATTTCTCTTTGTAATCTCATATATAAGGTCACCTCGAAGATTATTGCAAATTGAATTAAGGCTTTTTTATCTGATCATATCTCAAGGGAACAATATGGTTTTGTTAAAGGCCGGTCTATTCATGATGCAATAGCCATTTCTCAGGAGGTGCTTCATTCTATGCACTCAGATAAAAAGGAGGCTCTGGTTATGAAGTTGGATCTGAACAAGGCATATGATTCAGTGGACTGGTCCTATATCAGAATTGTAATGCTGAAAATTGGTCTTCCCATTCAGATAATTCGATGGATCATGTCTTGTATTTCCACTGTTAGATATGCTGTTATAGTGATTGGCATTTAGACAAAATTTTGCAAGGCTGGTTGGGGCTTGCGTCAAGGATGTGCACTATCCCTGCTCATTTTCATCCTCATAATGGACGGTTTTAGTAAAATCATGCATAGTGCCGAGCAAAAGGGCTTCATAAAGCGATTTTCTTTTTTCTGACTCTGTATCCTGATCACATTCCCTATTGGTTGATGACCTTTTACTCTTTGGTTATCTGGTTAGAAACTATTGGTTCTATATTCATATTATGTTTATGCATTTTGAATCAACAACAGGTTTGGGAATTAATAGGAGAAAATCTTTTCTCATCTATGAATTCAGTGACATTCAGGAGATCCTGTTCATTGCAGAGTTTTTGGGAGTCGAATATCGGCTAGCATCTCATGGTTTCAAACACCTGGGTTATATAATCAAACCTTGTGGGTACAAAATTAGAGACTGGATATGGATTGTTGAATGATTCACGGGTTGGATTTCTCGATGGACTCATCGCTGGTTGTCCATGGGGGGGCGGCTTATCATGATACAGGCAGTCTTATCTCAGATGATGGTCTTCTAGGTTCGCATATTCTATCTACCAGAAGGAATTATTAAGAAAATAAATTGCATTATTTCCCAATTTCTCTGGGGTGGGGCTAATATGGACAGGAAATATCATCTATGCAAATTTGTTTTATTATGCAGGCCCAAGGATATGGACAGATGGGGTATTTTGAATACTCACGTTTTCAATTGTGCCCTATTGATAAAATCCTTTTGGAGGGCCATTAATGGCACTGGCATATGGAATGCCATTATAAAATCCAAATAAATTGACAGTGATATTCTATATCAGCTCAGCTGTCATGAATTCTCTTTTCCTCGGACAATATCCTGCATTTGGGGCAGCTTCAAAAAAATATTGAGTCATGTTGCTTCTCGTTTAACTTTGCTTTTTCGTGATGGTGGACGCATCCCGAATGGTTTCCAGAGCATTCTCTCTCTGTCGTATCAATCCGGACCTTCTCAACGCCTTGTTCACACTCTAGCCCATAGCGGCTTCCTATTTCTCTCCCAAACTATTCATGTTTGGTCTTTTGGAGCTCCAATTTTCAAATTAGCCTTACAACTGGGCTTGGATGGGGTTGTGGCTGATGATTGGGAACAATTCCGTAATGATATGAGGGGTGCTAGATTTTGTCACGCACAAGGAGGAGATAAGATCATATGGAATGGACCTCTCAAGGAAAACATGGTCATTGTACATGATATATACCGTAATATCATTACCCTTTCTCAACAGGTACAAGCAACCAGTATTTTTTATCCTTTTTGGCGTAGGAAAATTCCCATGAAAATCACTCTCTTCGGGTGGTTGGTTTGGCATGGGAAGATACTCACATGGGAAAATATCAAAAAGAGGGGTCATCAGGGGCCGAGTCGATGTGCTTTCTGTTGTATGGAGGAAGAAACTATTTCACATATATTCTTTTCCTGTCATATCATATCTCGGTTGTGGAAGTTCTTTAGTTCCTTTTTCATTAATCCATTATGGTCTGATGTGGATTTCATATCTGCTACTATTGATTGGGACAAGTTGAAGAGTAATTATAATTTGCTCCCTTTCTTCTTTATATGGGAGGTCTGGCTGGCCAGAAACCAACTGATTTTTTAGAATAGACCCTTCCAACTAAATCGTATCTATGATGCCATAAAAATTTGGATGGATGATCGACCCCAACATGTTCTGAATGTGATGGATGGCTCTCATCACATTAGACCCCACGAGATTGCCATCCCTCCCATCCTTTTCGACGGGGCTTCAGTGGAGGGTATTACTGGATGTGGTGTATGGCTCAAACTGTTTGATTGTGAATGTATCCACATCTATTGGAATGGTGGCCTTGGGTTTAATAACAAAGCCGAGATTATGGCTCTTTGGGGGGGCCTTCTGGCTGCAACAAATCTCCAAATTAAGAACGTCAACATATATGGAGACTCTAAGCTTGTCATTGGATGGATTACCAACAGTTTTGTTATGTTGTCCCTGAGCCTGCAAGGATGGTTTGATAGAACACAAAGACTTTGGAGGAGGCTGAATAGTCCTTCTATCAATCATATCTTCTGAGAGAATAACACTCGTGCTGATTGGTTATCAAAGAAGGGTCTGCAGGCCAATTTTGGGCTGATGAAGATCATTCATTTCAAAGATGGCAATCAGATATGGGAATCTTCTATTCCCATACCATGAAGATGTCAATTTACAAATCACCTGTCTCTGTTTTTTTGTTCTTCTCATAATCATCTGGATGGATGCAATTTCTTTTGGTACTGATTTAATGGAATTAGCATATTGGTAAGGTATACTTTTTTTTGACACTGAAGGTGGCTATTCACAGTTTTGCAGCGACTGTCTTCAGGGTTTCAGACAACGCAAAGTGATCTGCCTTCTTACAAGCGAGCCTGGTCAATAATATTACAAGCAAGCCTGTCCAATATATTCACAAGCGAGCCTGTTATATTCACAAGAAATCAAGCCGGTTGTTTCACATATTATATCATGTCAGGTCATCACTTTATCAAGAGAGTCGATATGACATTAATTGGACAATTAGCTCGTCACAGTTTGAGGCCTATTTATCATTTTATTTCATTTCCGGCATTAACAATTTCACCTTGCATAATATGAATATGTTGGTATGATTTACTATTAGTTGTAATCATCCTTTTCAGCCTCATTTCATGTTTAATAGGTATGAACAGTTTCAAATCTTGAAGGGGTAGGGTAATTCCTCCCGTAATTTCGGTAGCCAGTGTTTCTAATTTGCTCATTCATACTTTGAATTGGCATCTTATAGTCTGGATACGCAATGATGATTTTCTAGCTGAACACATATCAACTGTGAATGTAATTTTTTCAATGAACTGTTATATCTAATATATACAACATTTTTTTCTTCTGAAAAAAAAAATATAAATCCGTGCAGACATTTTATTGTGGAGTAACATGCCTACGCAGAGAAAGCGAAAAGGACTTTTCACCGAAAGTACTCTCTTCATTTCGTGCCACATTTGTTAGCAGTATTTATGTAATTTTTTTATGATATTTATTTATTAATTAATGGAAGAGAGCAGGGCCATATGAACGAGACACTTGACGATCTTTCGCTCATAAAAAAATGGCAGTCTTCCCAACAATGAAATCTGATGGAAAAGCTATCCATAATAAGCCATTTTAATTTTCAAATGTCCTAAAAATTATCTACGGAACATCAAATACAAATTTCATTTTGAAATATTTTCAAATCATGTTCTCATAAAATATTATATAAACCCTAAGCCCTCCTTGAAATTCCAGCGGCCTCCTTTAGTGATGTTTAAGCATTTTTTCAAAGTTATTTATCTACTAGCACAACCACATTAGTAAATATTTACTAATGTGGTTGATATACGTCGATAGGCGTATATAAAATAGATTTACAACCACATTTACCAATGTGGTTGATATACGCCGATAGGCCTTATATATCAATAAATAAATATTATATATAATAATTTTATTATATTAATTTGAAACATATATATTATCTATTAATAAGAATATTAATATATTAAATATATTAATTATGACTAAAATCACATATATTTTTAATATATATTTATTAATAATATAACCATCTATGATATTAATATATAAATAAATATTAAATTATTGTGTATTATTAATATTATTTTTATATTAATATATATTATATATATTTCAAGTTAATTTATAGTATGTATATAGTTAATATTTTTAATATATTAATAATTATTAATAAACCAAAAGAACTAATAATATATTAATAATATATATTATATCATAGTTGGTTATATTATTAATAATATATATTAATAATATTATAATATTACTAATAATCATTATTAATAAATATTTGAATATTTATTTATAATGATTATTAGTATTATTATAATATAATTAATATTACTAAATAAATATTATAATATTATAATATTATTAATAATATTATAATATTACTAATAATCATTATTAATAAATATTTGAGTATTTATTTATAATGATTATTAGTAATATTATAACATTATTAATATATAAAAAATATTATATATATATTATTAATATTATAATAAGTATTAATAATATATATTAAAAATATTTATTAATATATTAATAATATTAACTATATACATACTATAAAGTAACTTGAAATATATATAATATATGTTAATAATATTTATCAATGTAAAAATAATAAAAATAATATATAATATTTTAATATTTATTTATATATTGATATCATAGATGGTTATATTATTAATAAACCAAAAGAACTAATAATATATTAATAATATATATTAGTAATAACATTATAATATTACTAAAAATCATTATTAATAAATATTTGAATATTTATTTATAATATATATTAATATATTAATAATATTAAACTCAAGAGAGTAATAAACCATATGAAACAATATTTAAAAACAAAAAAACTAAGATATTAATAAACCCTAACAATTAATATTTTAAAGTGAAGATATTAATAAACCCAAGGGATAATTAATAATACAAACGTAATGTCATCATAAACTAAAGGTTTAAATATTATAAACCATAGGAATTGGTGAACCCAAGGGATAAATATTATAAACATAAGGGATCAATATTAAAAACACAAGAGGTTAATAAACCGTAAGAATTGATATTTTAAACTAAAAAACCTAATAAATTAATAATCCATAAGAATCAATATTTTAAACATAAGATATTAATAAACCAACGAGATTATTAACATTATAAACCAAAAGAACTAATAAACCCAAGGGTTTAATGTTATAAAGCAAAGGAATCAGCGAACGCAAGGGATAAATATCATAAACCTAACGGATGAATATTATAAACAATAAAGATTAATAAACCCTAAGAATTAATATTTGAAACTGAAAAATCTAAGAAATTAACAAACCCTAAGAATTAGTATTTTAAACTCAAGAGAGTAATAAATCGAATGTGTGATTAACATTATAAACCAAAAGAACTAATAAACCCAAGGGTTTAATATTATAAACCAAAGGAGTCAGTGAACCCAAGGGATAAATATTAAAAACCTAAGGGATCAATAAGGCTAAGGGCAATATTAAAAATAATAGAGATTAATAAAACCCAAGAGTTTAATACTATAAACCAAATCAATTGGTGAACCCAAGGGAAAACCATTATCCAAAAAATTATAAACCAAAGGAATTGGTGAACCCAAGGGAATTGATTTAAAAATTGAGACAATTTTTGTCACAATGCGACGTTGGACCAACTATGACCAAGGTTGGCCATGGGTGATTTTCATATTGAGACAATATTTGTCAGAATGTGACATTTGATCATGGATGACATTGATCGATTATTCATATTATAAACCAAAAGAACTAATAAACCCAAGGGTTTAATATTATAAACCAAAGGAATTTCTGAACCCAAGGGACAACCATCACCCAAGAAATTATAAACCAAAATAAATTGGCGAACCCAAGGGAATTGATTTAAACATTGAGAGAATTGTTGTCAGAATGCGACGTTGGACCAACTATGACCAAGGTTGGCCATGGGTGATTTTCATATTGAGACAATATCTGTCAGAATGTCACATTTGATCATGGATGAGATTGATCGATTATTCATATTATAAACCAAAAGAACTAATAAACACAAGGGTTTAATATAATAAACCAAAGGAATTGGTGAACCCAAGGGACAACCATCACCCAAGAAATTATAAACCAAAAGAAATTGGTGAACCCAAGGGAATTTATTTAAACATTGAGAGAATTGTTGTCAGAATGCGTCGTTGGACCAACTATGACTAGGGTTTGCCATGGGTGATTTTCATATTGAGACAATATTTGTCAGAATTTCACATTTGATCATGGATGACATTGATTGATTATTCATATTATAAACCAAAAGAACTAATAAACCCAAGGGTTTAATATTATAAACCAAAGGAATTGGTGAACCCAAGGGACAACCATTACCCAACAAATTATAAACAAAAAGGAATTGCTGAACCCAAGGGAATTGATTTAAACATTGAGACAATTGTTGTCACAATGCGGCGTTGGACCAAGTATGACCATGGTTGGCCATGGGTGATTTTCATATTGATACAATGTTTGTCACAATGTGACATTTGATCATGGATGACATTGATCGATTATTCATATTATAAACCAAAAAAACTAATAAACCCAAGGGTTTAATATTATAAACCAAAGGAATTCTTGAACCCAAGGGACAACCATTACCCAAAAAATTATAAACCAAAGTAATTGGTGAACCCAAGGGAATTGATTTAAACATTAAGACAATTGTTCTCACAATGTGACATTGACCCAACTATGACCAGGGTTGGCCATGGGTAAACTAACAAACCCAAGGGTTTAATATTATAAACCAAAGGATGACATTGATCGATTATTCATATTATAAACCAAAAAAACTAATAAACCCAAGGGTTTAATATTATAAACCAAAGGAATTGGTGAAGACAAGGGACAACCATCACCCAAGAAATTATAAACCAAAAAAAATTGGTGAACCCAAGGGAATTGATTTAAACATTGAGAGAATTGTTGTCGAAATTCGACGTTGGACCAACTATGACCAGGGTTGGCCATGGGTGATTTTCATATTGAGACAATATTTGTCAGAATGTCACATTTGATCATGGATGACATTGATCGATTATTCATATTATAAACTAAAAGAACTAATAAACCCGAGGGTTTAATATTATAAACCAAAGGAATTGGTGAACCCAAGGGACAACCATTACCCAACAAATTATAAACCAAAAGGAATTGCTGAACCCAAGGGAATTGATTTAAACATTGAGACAATTGTTGTCACAATGCGATGTTGGACCAATTATGACCATGGTTGGCCGTGGGTGATTTTCATATTGATACAATGTTTGTCACAATGTGACATTTGATCATGGATGACATTGATCGATTATTCATATTATAAACAAAAAAAACTAATAAACCCAAGGGTCTAATATTATAAACCAAAGGAATTGGTGAACCCAAGGGACAACCATTACCCAAAAAATTATAAACCAAAGTAATTGGTGAACCCAAGGGAATTGATTTAAACATTGAGACAATTGTTGTCACAATGCGACATTGGACCAACTATGACCAGGGTTGGCCATGAGTAAACTAATAAACCAAAGGGTTTAATATTATAAACCAAAGGAATTGGTGAACCCAAGGGAATTGACTTAAACATTGAAACAACTGTTGTCACAATGCGACATTGGACCAACTATGACCAGGGTTGGCCGTGGGTGATTTTCATATTGAGACAATATTTGTCAGAATGTGACATTTGACCATGGATGACATTGATCAATTATTCATATTATAAACCAAAATAAATAATAAACGCAAGGGTTTAATATTATAAACCAAAGGAATTGGTGAACCCAAGGGAATTGATTTAAATTATTTGTTTTGTTTAGGGAATGAAACATTTTAGAATAATTAGTATATATATTTATATATATATATTTTAAAAAATGAGAAATATGGTTTATAATTCTTCCATCAAAATATGTTATTGATTGAGCACAAAAGGAATTAGATATCTCTATCATATAGGTTTTTCTAATGCATCTATTGGTCCAATAACGTTTTTAATTCAAATGAACCAAACATATGTAATTTTTTTTTTCTCATTATAGTTGACATTATTTCTTAATTTAATGAACATTTTATTTTTATTTTAGGAAAGATGTGTCAAAGCTAGAGTAAGATGCATAAAAAAATTAATAATATGTATATTGAGACAATGTTTGTCATAATGTGTCATTTGATCATGGATGACACTGATCGATTATTCATATTATAAACCAAAAAAACTAATAAACCCAAGGGTTTAATATTATAAACCAAAGGAATTGGTGAACCCAAGGGACAACCATTACCCAAAAAATTATAAACCAGAGTAATTGGTGAACCCAAGGGAATTGATTTAAGCATTGAGACAATTGTTGTCACAATGCGACGTTGGACCAAGTATGACCATGGTTGGCCATGGGTGATTTTAATATTGATACAATGTTTGTCAAAATGTGACATTTGATCATGGATGACATTGATCGATTATTCATATTATAAACCAAAAAAACTAATAAACCCAAGGGTTTAATATTATCAACCAAAGGAATTGGTGAAGCCAAGGGACAACCATCACCCAAGAAATTATAAACCAAAAGAAATTGGTGAACCCAAGGGAATTGATTTAAACATTGGGAGAATTTTTGTCAGAATTCGACGTTGGACCAACTATGACGAGGGTTGGCCATGGCTGATTTTCATATTGAGACAATATTTGTTAGAATGTCACATTTTATCATGGATGACATTGATCGATTATTCATATTATAACCCAAAAGAACTAATAAACCCAAGGGTTTAATATTATAAACCAAAGGAATTGTTGAACCCAAGGGATAACCATTACCCAACAAATTATAAACCAAAAGGAATTGCTGAACCCAAGGGAATTGATTTAAACATTGAGACAATTGTTGTCACAATGCGATGTTGGACCAAGTATGACCATGGTTGGCCATCGGTGATTTTCATATTGATACAATGTTCTTCACAATGTGACATGTGATCATGGATGACATTGATCGATTATTCATATTATAAACCAAAAAAACTAATAAACCCAAGGGTCTAATATTATAAACCAAAGGAATTGGTGAACCCAAGGGACAACCATTACCCAAAAAATTATAAACCAAAGTAATTGGTGAACCCAAGGGAATTGATTTAAACATTGAGACAATTGTTGTCACAATGCGACATTGAACCAACTATGACCAGGGTTGGCCATGGGTAAACTAATAAACCGAAGGGTTTAATATTATAAGCCAAAGGATGACATTGATCGATTATTCATATTCTAAACCACAATAACTAATAAACCCCAGGGTTTAATATTATAAACCAAAGGAATTGGTGAACCCAAGGGACAACCATTACCCAACAAATTATAAACCAAAAGGAGTTGGTG
Source organism: Pinus albicaulis (assembly GCA_034641835.2). NCBI lineage: Eukaryota > Viridiplantae > Streptophyta > Pinopsida > Pinales > Pinaceae > Pinus > Pinus albicaulis. The sequence goes on from CM076570.1 coordinate 816,452,953, forward strand.
AACCCAAGGGAATTGATTTAAACATTCAGATAATTGTTGTCACAATGCGACGTTGGAACAACTATGAACATGGTTGGCCATGGGTGATTTTCATATTGGGACAATGTTTGTCATAATGTGTCATTTAATCATGGATGACATTGATCAATTATTCATATTATAAACCAAAAAAACTAATAAACCCAAGGGTTTAATATTATAAACCAAAGCAAGTGGTGAACCCAAGGGAAAATCATTACCCAAAAAATTATAAGCCAAAGGAATTGGTGAACCCAAGGGAATCGATTTAAACATTGAGACAATTATTGTCACAATGTGACGTTGGACCAAGTATGACCATGGTTGGCCATGGGTGATTTTCATATTCATACAATGTTTGTCACAATGTGACATTTGATCATGGATGACATTGATCGATTATTCATATTATAAACCAAAAAAACTAATAAACCCAAGGGTTTAATATTATAAACCAAAGGAATTGGTGAATCCAAGGGACAACCATTACCCAAAAAATTATAAAACAAAGTAATTGCTGAACCCAAGGGAATTGATTTAAACATTGAGACAATTGTTGTCACAATGCGACATTGGACCAACTATGACCAGGGTTGGACATGGGTAAACTAATAAACCCAAGGGTTTAATATTAAAAACCAAAGGAATTGGTGAACCCAAGGCAATTGATTTAAACATTGAGACAACTGTTGTCACAATGCGACATTGGACCAACTATGACCAGGGTTAGCCACAGGTGATTTTCATATTGAGACAATATTTTTCAGAGTGTGACATTTGACCATGGATGACATTGATCGATTATTCATATTATAAACCAAAAGAACTAATAAAACCAAGGGTTTAATATTATAAATCAAAGGAATTGGTGAACCCTAGGGAATTGATTTAAATTATTTGTTTTGTTTAGGGAATGAAACATTTTAGAATAATATCTATATATATATATATATATATATATATATATATATATATATATATATTAAATGATAAATATGGTTTATAATTCTTCCATCAAAATATGTTATTGATTGAGCACAAAAGGAATTAGATATCTCTATCATATAGGTTTTTCTAATGCATCTATTGGTCCAATAACGTTTTTAATTCAAATGAACCAAAAATATGTAATTTTTTTTGTTCTCATTATAGTTGACATTATTTCTTAATTTAATGAACATTTTATTTTTATTTTAGGAAAGATGTGTCAAAGCTAGAGTAAGATTCATAAAAAAAATTAATAATATGCATATTGAGACAATGTTTTTCATAATGTGTCATTTGATCATGGATGACACTGATCAATTATTCATATTATAAACCAAAAAAAATAATAAACCCGAGGGTTTAATATTATAAACCAAAGGAATTGGTGAACCCAAGGGACAAACATTACCGAAAAAATTATAAACCAAAGTAATTGGTGAACCCAAGGGAATTGATTTAAACATTGAGACAATTGTTGTCACAATGCGACGTTGGACCAAGTATGACCATGGTTGGCCATGGGTGATTTTCATATTGATACAATGTTCGAAGCCACAATGTGACATTTCCGATCATGGATGACATTGATAGATTTTTCATATTATAAACCAAAAAAACTAATAAACCCAAGGGTTTAATATTATAAACCAAAGGAATTGGTGAACCCAAGGGACAACCATTACCCAACAAATTATAAACCAAAAGGAATTGGTGAACCCAAGGGAATCGATTTAAACATTGAGACAATGGTTGTCCCAATGCGACGTTGGACCAACTATGACCATGGTTGGCCATGGGTGATTTTCATATTGAGACAATGTTTCTCATAATGTGTCATTTGATCATGGATGACATTGATCGATTATTCATATTATAAACAAAAAAAACTAATAAACCCAAGGGTTTAATATTATAAACCAAAGGAATTGGTGAACCCAGGGGACAACCATTACCCAAAAAATTATAAACCAAAGTAATTGGTGAACCCAAGGGAATTGATTTAAACATTAAGACAATTGTTTTCACAATGCGACATTGGACCAAATATGACTTAGGTTGGCCATGGGTAAACTAATAAACCCAAGGGTTTAATATTATTAACCAAAGGACGACATTGATCGATTATTCATATTATAAACCAAAAGAACTAATAAACCCAAGGGTTTAATATTATAAACCAAAGGAATTTGTGAACCCAAGGGACAACCATTACCCAAAACAATATAAACCAAAAGGAATTGGTGAACCCAAGGGAATTGATTTAAACATTGAGACAATTGTTGTAACAATGCGACGTTGGACCAACCATGACCATGGTTGGCGATGGGTGATTTTCATATTGAGACAATGTTTGTCATAATGTGTCATTTGATCATGGATGACATTGATCGATTATTCATATTATAAACCAAAAAAACTAATAAACCCAAGGGTTTAATATTATAAACAAAAGAAAATGGTGAACCCAAGGAAAAATCATTACCCAAAAAATTATAAACCAAAGGAATTGGTGAACCCAAGGGAATTGATTTGAACATTCAGACAACTGTTGTCACAATGCGACGTTGGACCAAGTATGACCATGGTTGGCCATGGGTGATTTTCATATTGATACAATGTTTGTCATAATGTGACATTTGATCATGGATGACATTGATTGATTATTCATATTATAAACCAAAAAAACTAATAAACCCAAGGGTTTAATATTATAAACCAAAGTAATTGGTGAACCCAAGGGACAACCATTACCCAAAAAGTTATAAACTAAAGTAATTGGTGAACCCAAGGGAATTGATTTAAACATTGAGACAATTGTTGTCACAATGCGACATTGTACCAACTATGACCAGGGTTGGCCATGGGTAAACTAATAAACCCAAGGGTTTAATATTATAAACCAAAGTAATTGGTGAACCCAAGGGAATTGATTTAAACATTGAGACAATTGTTGTCACAATGCGACATTGGACCAACTATGACCAGGGTTGGCCATGGGTGATTTTCATTTTGAGACAATATTTGTCAGAATGTGACATTTGATCATGGATGAAATTGATTGATTATTCATATTATAAGCCAAAAGAACTAATAAACCCAAGGGTTTAATATTATAAACCAAAGGAATTGGTGAACCCAAGGGAATTTCAAAATATGTTATTGATTGAGCACAAAATGAATTAGATATCTCTATCATATAGGTTTTTCTAATGCATCTATTGCTCCAATAACATTTTTAATTAAAATGAACCAAACATATGTAAATTTTTTTTTCTCATTATAGTTGACATTATTTCTTAATTTAATGAACATTTTATTTTTATTTTAGGCAAGATGTGTCAAAGCTAGAGTAAGATACATAAAAGAAATTACACATCTCATACACTTTTTATAAAAAAATAATAAAGATTGTATTACCTATACTACCAAATTTATATTTTTAAACCTTTTTAATATTTTATTTTCCTAAATTAATATTTAAAACATATGATATAAAAACTTAATTTTTTAAAGTAAACTTTAAGTTTAATTTCTATTATTAATTTCATTTTTTTAATTTTGATTATAAAAAAATTAATAATGATAATTAATAATAATGATTAGTGTTTATTAAAATTTATCCTGAAATTAAAAGAAATATAATTCGTTTAAATTTTGTATGTTAAAAATAAAAAAAACTCTAAATTATTATATAAAAAAATTAATAATAAAATTAATATTTCCTAAATAAAATCTAATATAAAAAAATATTTATTAAATTTGTATTTATAATTTATTTTAATGACTTTCAAATGTAAAACTATATTTTATGGTTTTCAAATCATATGGTATGTTCGGGTTAGTGTGGTTTGTTCCAATCTAGATATCCCTATCATATAGGTTTTTCTAATGCATCTATTGGTCGAATAACGCTTTTAATTAAAATGAACCAAACATATGTAATTTTTTTTGTTCTCATTATAGTTGACATTATTTCTTAATTTAATGAACATTTTATTTTATTTTAGGCAAGATGTGTCAAAGCTAGAGTAAGATGCATAAAAAAAATTACAGATCTCATACACTTTTTATAAAAAAATAATAAAGATTGTATTACTTATACTACCAAATTTATATTTTTAAACCTTTTTAATATTTTATTTTCCTAAATTAATATTTAAAACATATGATATAAAAAACTTAATTTTTTAAAGTAAACTTTAAGTTTAATTTCTATTATTAATTTCATATTTTTTTGTTTTGATTATAAAAAAATTAATAATGATAATTAATAATAATGATTAGTGTTTATTAAAATTTATCCTGAAATTAAAAGAAATAGAATTCGTTTAAATTTTGTATGTTAAAAATAAAAAACACTCCAAATTATTATATAAAAAAATTAATAATAAAATTAATATTTCCTAAATAAAATATAATATAAAAAATTATTTATTAAATTTATATTTATAATGTATTTGAATGACTTTCAAATGTAAAACTATATTTTATGGTTTTAAAATCATATGGTACGTTCAGGTTAGTGTGGTTTGTTCCAATCTATATTTTTTTAAATACATAGTTATTTAAAATGAGTTAATTTTTATAATAATAAAGTATTATTTTAAGAAAACAAAACTAAAAAAAACACAATCAACCTTGGCTTTTGTATTCAATTCATGATAAGTATATTAACGAAATTACAATTTTATCAATCTAAGCTAAGTCAAAGAAAATTTCTCAATATGCTGTCACTAGTTTAATTCTTCTAAAGGTATCTCTCATCCTCAACTTTTCTCCATAAAATTCTAACTTATAACCTTGATTGAACTAAACTCCACACAAACTAATTCATTTACAACTCATATATATAAAACATATGATAAAAATGTTAATCATAAAAATACATCCCTTCTTTACTATTTATATTATTAATATATAAGTACATTTTTTTAATATATATTGTTAATATATAAATAAATTTTATTATAATATCATAATTTTTCAATATTGTATAACCAACTTTATCCAAAATTTCCACTTACTATTGCCTTCATTGCCTTGACCTCAGAAAGGATATGGAGTGATTCCATACTTATTAAAAAAAAAGGTTAGATTATTGCGCTTAAAACATGTATAAATAAAATGGATTTTTTTTCAAAAAAATATAAAAAAAGAGAGAGAGTAAATTACTGCTCCTACGAATTCCCTTTTTTTGTTTTATTTTGAGGGAGAAAGAAAAGAGGGGATTTAATTTTGGGGAAAAGGGTAATTAGGGAGGAGGATCATTAATAGTGCTATCCATGAATACAAACAATGAGAAAAGACAGGATGATCATTAAGATTGAATTTCGGTACCAAGAAACCATACAACCAGTTCCGGAAAGGGTATAATCACAAATAATACTAAAACCATTCAACAGACGCACAATAATGTGAAAACTATTCACAGAACCATGATAATATAAAATCATAAACCGACCACGGTAATATCAACCATTAACCAAAGCACTGTTTTATATTTGAAAATATATAGTACTAATGGAAAGGCGGAATATAGAACTTATACAAATTGATTCTAAAATAAAAAGACAGTTAAACTGTATGGTTAAAATACATATCAGTAATAATACAACATATAATTTTATAGACATACAATGATGTAAAACCCTTGTAGAAAAATGATAAGCCTCGATTAATAAACCGATGCATGAAAATATTTTCCATTATTGAAGAACTGCTCATATTCAGAAATATATCATTGCAAAAGAAGACGATAATGAAATGAACTTGGAATTACAGGTAAATGTAAACAAAGAAATGAATTGAGGTAAACAGAATCGAAATGTTCAATTCATGGCAGGACCTCATCATAATACATGAATAGAATATTGTCACTCAACAGATAATGAACACTATTCAATTAAAAGGCATGAATGCCAAGAACTTAGCCGAAATATCAATTTACTCATGATGCAAAGTTCTACAGTCAAATCACAACCGATATTACAAACTATGTTTTAAGAGAAAGAATAAACATAAATTATAACATACTCTCCTATGAAGCAACGTTCTCGAGACAATGTTCTGAAAACTTGCAAGAAAAAATACAAACCGTAACCTAAGAGATTAATGATAGGTTGTTAAAACCCTCGCGCTAAACTTCCCCAACTCTAAAAAAAACATAGAAAATCTTGTGAAAACAGATAAACTGTATAGTGAAAGCAGAGGATCCAGCACCCTAATCTATATAACTCAAGGTTCATATAAAAATTACACATTTTAAGCTCATACAGGTTTCAATTCCCAACGAAACGTCTAATGATACAAGTCATACCTAACGCTCCAGTAACATAGATTATTATGCCTATAGGGGACTGGCATTATTCCCATGTGGATTCCAGTAATAATACTAATAAACAAAAATCTGCTATAAAATACTCAATAAAAACCCTGAATCGAAACTTACAATGCTTAGATCATGATCAATATTGAGAGCCACATTATGCGTCTGCCTGATCTGTTCACCTTGGCGATTTAAATCGGTTAAGGTTTTAGTAGCTCCCTCCCTGATCTCCTCTGCAACTTTTAGACTGTTATTGAACGTTGCAGTGGTATCCTTGGACTTATAAACGACATACTGTTCCAATTCCTCCATGGTTCGATTCTCATCACTACCATTTTCATTGAAATCCCTGTTACGAGCTTGCGTGGCTGAACCAGAACAATCTCCATTATCCAAAAGCAGGTCTCGATCTGAGTTGCCTCCGCCTACGGCTGGCCTTTTTACATAGCGATTTTCATATTGAATGCGTTCAGAAGCAGTTCTGCTCAAGGGAATTGTTGGGCAGTTTCGAGATCCTTCGTCATCGGGAGACACAAAAGGATTGTATGAAAAGGAAGCTGCTCTGCTGAGAATTTGATGTATAGAGGGAGCCATGGAAGAGGATTGCTTAATGAATAAAATGCTCGAAGAGTTGGTTCTTCAGCGTTTAATTTCAAGAGATTGCAGATCCAGGAAACTGTTGATTTGCAACACTTGGAGGAGGATGCAGGAATTTACTAATGGTTGTAGTTGTTAAACGATTTGAAACCACCAGGGTGCCCACAACGTTTCCTCTCACGACGTGTCCTTGTCTGCGGGCGCCTTCAGACACGTTGCATAACCGTTTCACACACTTGGAAAAGCGTTAATATTTCAGTTTCATTCGAAATGTTAATGTTGATATGTGGCAATTAATAAATGGCACAGTAAATTTTTAATCAAGATTTGTAAAAAATTAATTTAAGTACGGTTTAAAAATGTGATTTAGATATGCAAGGAAGTTAGTGGGATAGATTTGATCCATTGATTGAGTGGCGACGACCAGAATATACCGGCATCTTTCAATCTAGACCATAAGATCAAAAAGATTAATTAACCTAATCACAAAATAGGCTCCTTCCGATAGGGGGTACGCCTATCGGCGTAATTAACTAACAGAAGAGAGCACTGTTTCATTTAAAAAAAAAAATTAGTTTTGATTATTCTTTGAGTCGTTTTATAATTCGTCAAATTCTTAAGTGTTTTTATAGTAAACTCCTTTCAAAATTCGACATAAATTAAGTAAATTTTATGATGTTTTTTCTAAAACCAAACACGCTTTAAGTGCTGGATATCCAACCCTGAATGTAAGATGAGACCGGACCAGGTTACCGACTTATTTAAAATGCATTGTACGACAAACTCACAAAGGTTACTTATAGTGTAGAAGAAATTAGCGTGAATCCATAAGAACAAATTTTTAAATTACTTCATCTACTATCAAAATGGGTCTGACCACCTTACCGACTTATTTAAAATGCATTGTACGACAAACTAAAAAAGGGTACTTATAGTGTAAATTTGACATGAATCCATAAGAACAAAATTTAAATTATTTCATCCACTATCAAAAGTGCAATGGGATAACATGTGACCCACTTGTTCAAACAAAACATCTATATGGTCCGTAAAGGAAAAGCTTTACTGTGGGGACAACTTATCTCAACCGCCTGCTAGACTTTCAAAATATTCGGATAGCATGAAAGAAATTTATATGGAAAACAAAGTAATTGGCTTATTTTCTAAATTATTAATAATTAATACAATTATATTGTTTATATACACCTATCAATATATATCAATCATATCAATCACATGCACATTTGTACTAATGAATATGGCTAATATATATTTAATATACCAATCACATTAATAATTATAATAATTTTATTTTAGTATTATTATATTATAATTATAATACATTAATATACTATGACTCTTATTATAATAATAAATATTATTATATTTTAAATATAATATACTAATATATATTATAATATTAGTATTAGGTTTTAGCAATAGTTTTGGGTTTTAGTATATGATATTAGAATTAAGGTTTTACTATAAGAATAAGTCAAATATTTAATTAATTGAGAAATTTTTTATCAACATTGAAACCCTATAATGTAGGCTAATGTTAATATCATTCATATAATTAATAATATTGTTAGTCTACTATATATTATAAGCTTTATATATTAAATCACAAAAGAAACTATAATATTAAGCCATAGTATTATAGAACTTATATATTAAACATTCAATACTATAAATCTTATTGTTAAACCCAATATTATAAATTTTAACATTATAAACACAATATATAAACACAATACTAAAATCATAGTATTATAAGGATGACACCTTGAGCGGTGGTTCGGTGTGTGCCTAAATTGACTGACTAGATTTATTATTCGGTTCTAGTAATGCTTCTACCATTGAAAGCATATTTTTCTACATGAAAATGATGTTTTTTTCCCTTTCCTATCGTAGTGCCATCCATAGGTTAGTCATCAATTAATTTCACTCATACCCAAGGAGCTATCCATCTAGGTCATAGCGTAACTCTTATGGCCTTAATCGATCCTTATACCCTCTCATGTTTTTTGCATAGTATCTCAATATGAAATTTTTGGAGAATCCCAAGGGTTAATTTTATTTTACAACCTATCCAAAATTGTCACTCGTAATCTATGTGAGCTCACAGACCCTCCAGTAGCAATAAAAAGTGACTTTGTGACTTGCGACTAAGTCACAATTCACAATAAAATATCTCTTTCACCTTATGAATATTCCCTACCACTGCAAATTGTGACCTCCTTGATCTAAAAATATGACCGGATCATTCCTCAAACCCTAACTTGCTAAGTTGAAAAATTTTAGTTGTAGAGATTGACAATTTATGTGACCATGAACTTCCTGTGCGACCTATGACCTATTATATTTTAGCGACCCCGCAACCCCCTCTATATTGTGACTTTATTTTAGTTGTAATCTTGTGACCTATATTTCTTTTCATAAGTATGAACTAAGCTCATCTTCCTCTTGCCTATCATCTTACTGCCTATACCCTATACCTTGGGGACCTACAGTGACACTTATGTTTTTCATTAGTGCTTGTTATTATTCAAACTAACATCACTGTCTTGGGATCATATCTTTGAAATTTCAGGTGACATTAATCTTGACTTCATCAATTAATCATTTTTCTCCGAAGAGATGGCACCACCAATAGTCAAAGGTTCCCACAAAAATTCGGGAAAGATTTCCAATAGAGTTTAAATTAGTGTATAAGGAGTTGTAGACAACCCACCAACGTTGCCCATATATGGAGATATTGATTGCAATATAAATAAGAAAACAAAACTCACCTAGTGGGATATTTACTTTGATTTTTCCAACAAAAAAATATGGTTGACTCAAGAGGATTTCAAGGTATAGATAAATATCAAGAGATCATGGTTGCACAAAGTGGATACACACCCTTTGCTGTTTCCATGTGTTAAGACGGTAGGTTGGATATTGAAACATGGAGATGAAGATCATTACGAAATAAAGTGGCACATGTGAGAGGTTATAACATATTCCACAATTGCTAACATTACAACCTATTACAAGTTGCTTGAGCAAGAGGAGGCCTTCAATAGTAGATGGTTTTCAACATTCTGTGAGTCTGTTAAGGACGTACTCAAATCTTTATGGCCACAATAAACCAAGTTTAGGCTTAGGGAAGACTAAGTTTATAAGATAGAAGGCGTCCGAAAGGTGTATCAACTAATGGCGGTCATGATGAATAGGTTTTATGCGAGTGTTGATATTGATACTTTTCTAGAGCCATGGGTTCCTTTAATGCACACAGTCGGCACTAAGGAGAAAATATTTAATTTGGAAAACATTCCTGCATCCGCACTGAAAACAAACATTCAAGTAGCCAAGAATACAAGGATAGGTCAATCATCAGAGTTTGATATGGAATATTATCTCATTGATGTGTTTTTTAATGGGAAATACGACCAAATGAACAACAATACAAGGAAGGAGATAAATCGTATAATGACACCCAAGAAAGCATGAGTCTTGAAGTCTAGGAATTTGTTTTAAGAAGGATGAAAGGGAAAGTAGGAAAAAAAGAAATAAAAAGGAAACAAAAGCAGGAAATGTAAGGGGGGAATATGTAGAAATAACTGGAGGAGGATAAAGCCCAAAGAAAGCTTGAAGAAGAAAATAATTGAAAAGAAAATCTTGAAAAAAGTAATGTATATATAGCTCAAAACAACTAAGAAATGAGAAGGAAAAGAGGATAATAAAGGAGACAAAGGGAAGTAGAAGTGGATAAGTGAAAAGAATAATAAGAAGATTGAAGGAAACAAGAGGAGGAACAAAAGAAAGAGAAAGAAGAGAAAGAAATGAGAAAGAAAATAGAAGAATATGAACTCAAAAGAAAGGTTGAGGAAGATAAAGGGAGGAAAGTTGAAGAAAAAAAGACGATGAAGGAGGTAGAAGAAGCCAAAAAGAGAAAATCAGGCTAAGCCCAACAAATAGAACAAGATCGACTCAAATAAATAGGTGAAAAACAATCAAAATATTAAAAAATGCAGCTACATATTGCTCCTTTGGATATTCCACCATGTACTCCAATTATTGGCAAACATTTTCCACTATAGGAAATGGGCATCCCACTAGAAGAAGAATAAGAAGTACTGGATACTACCAGGTTCAATTTTGATAAGGTTTAATGTAATATTATGCAGGAAATATGTAAGTGTTATGCCAAAACTCCATATAAGCCCACATTGGTGGTCACAAAGAAAGAAATTATCGTAAATGCCACCATGAACCCATAAATCATTGCCTTGGCCAGAACCACTTTTTTGATAGCCACAAAGCTAAATTTGAGTAGGTTGAAGAAACAAGTTTTCTATCTATAGGACAAGCTTTCTACCTCCAAACAAAGAGATGCATAGTTTCAAAATGAGAATCATACCTTACTTACATCCAATGCACACAACAAAGAGTTGCAAGCATAAATAAGAAGTGACAATACTTGAAGATTCCATGGACTTGGTTTACCAAGAGATGATGAAATTACATTAGGTTATATCACCATTCCTAGCCATGTAGACAGAATCTAAGGAAAGGGGAGAAATTCTTAAACTATCCGTTGCCGCTATCGAGAGAATACATGAGTGGACCATGCAATATCAAGATGCATCAGAAGAAATTCCACAGAAAGATTGCATAGTAGCAAAAAAAATATAGCTCCAATCCACATCAAAATTCATTGACATGAAAAGTTAATTAGATATTTGGACAAGGTAATAACCTAATACAAAAATTTATTTAGTGGGATGTAATATTTTATCTAGGTGGATAAATTTCCTTTTATTCGAGAATTGGGCGAAGTAAGGACATAATAAATTGAAGCATATACGAGTCCATTTAAACAAGTTGTTGCAATATAAGACTTGCAAGTTACAAAGGAGGAAATTTCCCAATATGTGGTGGAGCTTATAAAGATATACATAAAACTGATGACCCTAATAAAGGTGAAGAAATCCACTTTGTTGTGATATGCCCTATAATTTCTTCATATTTGTGGGGGAAACTTGCAACATTAGGTCACTGGTGTTGCAGAGGAATATAAGATTTTGGATATGTATCTAGTATAAGAATTGCACTTGGATGTATCAATCCTCTCTATTACTAACTAAGTATATTGAGAGCATTTTATTTATTTCAAGTAATATTTTAATACTAGATTAGGGAGTAGAGTAGAGAGTCACATAAGAATATGGAAGGTCATATGGTAACTCAAGAGTCACAGGAGTAAGTGAAATATCACCCAATTTTCTATAAATGTGTCCTCGTGACTCAATGTAAAGGAATTTTAGTTTTGGATAAATGGATACATATGTTTGTGAGGTGATATACCTTTAGTGAATTCAAGTGGTGATTTTTTACTTTGATTTATGAATGTCCTAGAATTTTCATGTGATAATGCTATCAATATTTCATATTTTTAGGATTCTTGAACCTAAGTTTACAACACTTTCATTTTTGTTTGATTATTATAGGTTTCCTCTTGCGAGATTGCGATAATCAGATGGTACATGTTGAGCTTTTTTTATGCTTATTTTGGTGAATTTTTGCATTTATTTTAATAAATTTTATGTGCTAGTTTTTGTACCTTTACATTATTTTATGAGGTTGATGGTTATGAAGTTTTTTATGATCAATTAAATAATCTCTATTGGATACATAGGGTTTATTTGAATTTTTGATAATATTCTTCTTTTAAGATTCATATTAATGTTACCTAGTAGTTGTTATATGCATAACATTCCACATGTTTAATTTCCATAAGTTTCTCGTTGGAATTTGTTAAGGGTTTATTTTGTTCTGTAATGATTGTTGTTTGTTTCTTCCAAAGAAAACTATAATGAACATGATGTTTTTTAGACCTATATACCAGATGGGACTCCAAAACCAAATGATGTAGAGTCTAGTTGGGATTTTATACCAGGGATATCCCCTTTTATATTGGCGTTACATTTCAAACCATCAATAAATTTTTGGTGCTAGAAGGAGGGTGTCTCTTATTGTATGGCTAGTAAAAATATACATCTTCACAATTAGCCCTCTCAACAAGAAAAAAAAACCTACTCCCCTTCCTCCCTTACCTCCTCCATTGGAAGTTGTTCCACCTCCACTTGATGGTGTCCCTCCAAAAGTTTTTGATGCTCTCTACAGATAAGCTATGAAGAGTTGAGAGCTCTACGTCCTATTATTTGTCAATTTTGAAAATGTATGGGACTTCTCCCTACTATAGCTTCCCTTCCACAGACACATTCAAAGAAACCTTACCATACCCTTAAATGATTGCTATTGAGTTTGGTTGAAGACCTATTTAACATAACCTAAGATTATTTATTTAATGTTATAGAAATATTTTCAATTGAAGGCCTAGAAATTTAATTTGTCTCTCACAATGAAAATATTAGCGAAGTGAATTTAGAAGTTGGAAAATGAAGAGGATGTGACAAAATTGAGAACACTCAACAACTATAGGGTGGAGGGAATATCATAAAAAAATAAAATATAACGAATCATGAAGATCTTAGGAATGAAATGAATCGAATAAATGAAAGGCATCTAAGAAATATATGAAATCTTTGAAATATCAAGAATTTAAAGGTTTTACAAAATCAAAGGAACCAAGAGAATCCCTGTGAGAGTATTGAAGGCTCAAGATCTAAATCAGGAAGGGACAACGAAGGGGACACCAATATGGCTCATAACCATCCAAGAGGTAACCAACAAATACCTTTGGGTTGGATGACTCATTTTTCTATGGATATCCAAGGTCCTCTTCATTACATGTCCCGGTACCTAGAAAAGCATCTCCCGGAGTTTGACCCCAAGAAGCAAACAATCATTGAAGCCACATGAATAAAGTCTACCTATGCAGATGATGAGAGTGCAACACAATGGCAAAGCATGTAGGCTATTTACACATCCATTAGAGAACAAATATGTTTCCTAGTATCATTCTCTACCCATATCCTCCATTTGGTGTTCAGATGAATTTCAAAACACCTTTAATGATTTTTTTTCGAAGAGAAGACACTTGTCATGCTACTTATAGAGCTGAGTTTGGTGAATATGGGAAAGAAGGAAAAGGTCAAATAATTTAGTCAAAGATTCTCTATGATTTTGAATAAGTTCCTGTCCTACATTCCTTCTCATGACTCCATCACAATTAGTTACTATAATAAGGTACTTCGCTAGGATATCACAATGTTCATGAAGAGAGAAGTAACAATTTTTTTGGTGGAGAACTTTGTGGAAATCCTAAAAATTGAGAAGTACCTCATGTCAATTGGAGAAGTCAAGCATGATTGGTGTGATGATTCAAAGCTTTGTGGTAATAAATATCAAGCCTCATTTAGAAAGTCTCACGAGAAACCCTCTTTTGATTTCAAAGCTTTGGCTAAATATTTGAAGTAGTTAATGAATGATGTCTCTATGTTAAACGGAAAGAAAAGTGAGAGTTCATATGGTAGAAAATTGTACTAGAATTTCTTTAATAAAAACAACAATCCACCAGTGAGATCAACTCAAATCTATAAAATTGATTTTAATGTTGAGAAACTTAGTATTGAAAACTACTGTACTTTTCACCAAGTCACTCATTCAAAAAATATGTGCTCACAACGAAGATATAATATGATCGACATGGTGAGAAAAGTGATCAACGATCAATAATTCTAAGGTGAAGAGGATGAAGAAAAAGACAAATAACATGAATCATCCCCTGCTGAGGACAATGTTGTTTCCATTGTGACAAAATTCGAATTTACTAAGAGAGGCAAGGTTCAGTCCATTCAAGAAGCCTCGGCTAGGGAAAATCCTGCTCCTAAAACTACAAATACGTATAACTTAAGGAGAAAGGGACCAGTAGGTAGACCTACTTTAGAAGAAAAATAAGAAATCATTGTCAAGAGGGATTATTTTCCCAAGAAACCCTACTGAGGCTTCAGTTTCATATTCTAAGTATCCAACCACTAAATCTTTCAAAATTACCTTAGCAAGTACTAAGAGTAATACTAACGGTCCCAAAACTTTTACCAAGTCTTCTCAGCCAACTACCTACCCTCAATAATATAAGGATGAAATTGTATCTTCCAACATTTGATATAAAATTATTGAATATATGAAGAGGACTCACAAAAACATTTCACTGTATGACTTTTCCAAGTTGATCGGGAAGATAGATTTGATTTTCAAGACCTTGCCTCTATGTCTTCTACTGATAAGGTCCTTGTCTCTTATAAATTTTCTCCCTCTAGTCAGTCTAAAGCATCCTTAAATACAAAATCCATTGTTAATGTTTTAAATGATAATTAGAGATCTTCAAACCTCCTTTCTTGTTAACATTTGAGATCTTTAATAATAATGTGCACAACTATCTCTTTGATTCTAGTACATCCATCAACATCATGCCTCTATTGGTTATAAGAAACATAACATTGAACTTGAGAAAATAGACCCAAAAATAATCCAAATTGAGAGGTCTCAAGTTCCTATTGTGGGAGAGCTGAATAATGTTGTTATTCAAGCATCTTCTAATTCAAGGGTTCATCATTTCATAGAAATTGTGGTCATTGACATCCTCGAAGAATATTGGCTATTTCTAAACAAATATTGGTCCAACAATATTCATGGATATTTTTCTACAAGTATTACTTACAAGGGAAAGACTAAACAGATCAAATTCAATAGCAATACCTAAATGAAGTACACAATCATTGATATAGAAGCACCAAATGAGCCCATGAGTTTTTCTCAAGAACAATTGGGGATTTCTTTCCTTAAATCTGACATCCGTTGTTACAAAGCCATATAAACCCCCATCTCATCATATATGTCAATGGAACTCATTCCTTGTCGTCTAGTTGATAGTAATGAAATTTGTAATCGACATATAAATAGTTTTATCTTAGATCATATTTCTAGTGATTTGGGAACTTTATGTTATGATGGGTCCAATACTCAAGATGGAGTCAACGTCGATTGTATCTTGATCAAACCCCAGTTTTTTTTTTTAAATTTCTCGTGGATTAGAAATTCAGTTCAATAAAAACGCTATAGAGTGTGAGGCACTAGTTGTTAGGTTTAAGAATTTCATTGACCTCAAGGTAGAATGTTTGAGGGTGATTAGTGATTCTGAAATCATCACAAGGAAAGTACACAGCACCATCCATTGTTTATCATCACACTTGAAAATTTACCAATAAGAGGTATGGAGATTGGTCTCTTCTTTCAAAGCTTTCGATATTAAATAAATTCCAAGGATTATCAATGTTGTTGTTGATACATTAGCTAACATTATAGTTAGATTTACACATCTCATGGAAAGTTTCTCTATTGAAAGATCTTATTATCATGTTGTCCTAGATTATATAACTAATTTCAATGCTTTCATAAATGTCCAAGAGATACTTGATTTCATGGCCAATTCAGATCTATTCAAGGATGCAATTAGAGATGAAGAAGAAATGATAATTCATTGCTCGAAGAAGTTGACAGGTGAAAGTGAAACCCCATCCCCAAAGGTGTTGTTAGGCTTGAGAATATTTTCGACTTGCAGAACAGGTTCAAGTGACCAAAAAATATAAATACTAAAAGTTCCACATTGTTAATTAATAAAATAAACCTTTGAATAAATTCAAATCCCAAGTTTAACAATCTCGGTACTTGGTATTCCCCGAGAGAAAGGAAATCCTTTAATGAATTGTTCAACAAATATCGAGATGCCTTTTCTTGGACCTATGAAGATATTAAAAAATTTAACACTTGTATTATCTACCATATGATTACTATAAAATAAGCAGTCAATCGTTTCCAATAGAAGTTCAGGAAAGCACACCCAACACTGTAGCCCTCGTTTAGAAGGAATTGAAGAAGTTGTTGGACACACGAATTTTTTTTAGAGTCAAGAAATCCACTTAGGTTTCCAACTTGGTACCTGTAAGTAAGAAGTCTGACAATATTCATCTCTGCATTGATTTCAAAAACCTCAACTGAGCTTCTGATAAGCATAATTATCTTTTCCCTTCCATGGAGAAAATATTGCAAGCAGTCTCTGGGTCAGAAATTTCCTCTCTACCCAATAGGATCTAAGCTTAGAATCAAGTCTTGATTTTGGAACCGTATAGGTTGAAGACAACATTTAGAATGAAATGGGGAAGGTTTACATTCAAGTACCCTCCCTTTGGTCTTATAAATGTTGGATCTACTTTCCAAAGGGGAATAGATATTTCGTTCAGAAGGGTAATTAGCCAAAGCATGGTAGCCTATCTGGATGACCTAATTGTCCTTTGAAAGAAAATATCAAATCATCTTCACCATTTGAAGAAAATATTCGAGCATTGTAGGAAGTACAGGATATCACTCAACCACAAGCAAAGGATCTTTGTAGTTTCTGAGGGTAATCTCTTAAGGAAAATAATAGCCAAGAGTACTATCATGGTGGACCCATAGTGTATCAAGGCTATCACACAAATCCTGCATCCCAACGACAAGAAATCCATGTAGTCATTTCTGAGTAAGATCAGTTTTCTCTGTAAGTTCATTTCTCATTACGCCCAAATAGTAAAGGCAATATAGAATATGATAAAGAAGGATGAAACATGCAAGAGAAACCAAGGAGGTTTTCAATAAATCACCATATATAGTGGATATTTTTTAGGTATATATATTTTTTGAGTGTTGTTATATTTTTAGTTTTGAAAAAAAAAGTTTATCATTATCACCTAATGGAGTGGAGTTGTGTTCTTAATTCTATTAATGTTTCTACATAGTCAATTATCTTCTATAAATAACTCACCATATAGAGCACATATTTTTTAGGTTGTTAGGGCCATATGTGTGGTACATATTTGAATTGGGTTTAAAAATATATATATATATGTTTTAATGAAATGGATGGTTGTGATTTCACGTAAAGAGAATATTATTCATTTTATATTTGTGTGGAGGGATAATATTTCATGATGATCCACAACTTTTACATTACAATATTATTCAATAATTTTAATTTTATAACTAACATGGTGGTTGTTGGTTTGGCTAGTGGGACGTCCTTTCTCCACTCTGTTTCCGAATGTTCGGGGTGATGGATAGCCATGAAGTGCCAATCGATCAACAATGGTTTCCATAAATTGTATGCTTTAAAAGTGCTCAGTTTGATGTGTGGAAGAGATCTCGATAGACTGCTCCAGCTTAAATCTAACCAGATCGAGCTTCTCCAAGGAATAAATATTGCCTAATTCCACCAGAAAAACATGCAAGAATCCCTTTGTATGGGATGAAAATTGATGTGAGCCACCTTCCATAACTGGTGCTTTTTTAGGTTAAACTCTTTGAATCTGAGAACATCTAGCGACCATTGTAGCTAGTATCTTCACTAGTATGTTATAATCGACCTAAACTCTAAGCAAATTTCCAATAAAATGGCACATGGATTCCATAATAATAGTATTAATGGCCGACTTGTGTAAGTTAAATTTTCCTTTCCTTTCCATTGAATATCATGCTTGCGTTTATCTCTTTGACCTTGAAATTATTCGATAGATCGAATTTGTATTGGATGAAAATTGATGTGAGTGGCCTTCCATAACTGGTGCTTTTTTAGGTTAAACTATTGGAATCCAAAAGCATCTAGAAGCCATTGTAGTGAGTATCTTCACTAGTTTGTTATAATTAGCCTAATCTCTAAAGAATTTTCCAATAAAATGGCACATAGATTCAATAATAATAGTATCAATGGCTGACTTGTGCAAATTAATTTTTCCTTTCCTTTCCATTGAATATCATGGTTGTGTTTATGTCTTTGACCTTGAAAATTTTCGATAGATCGAATGTGCATGGTAATGTTAATATTCTTAAATATATTTCTTTCTTAGTGTCTCATATTGGATCTTATGAAAATATTCAAATTTCTCTTGCTTTGTAAAATGAGCTCAGGTTCAGCTAAGAATATTTTCCACTACTTTCATCCAAATATCTCCATAGTTACATCATTATTTGGTAACTACAAGTTTTTAATTTCATGTGAATGGTAAATCCGATGCCCAGTTTGTACGAGGGAATCCACATTCGGCGAAAATGCTGGTCCCTTGCATGTAGGTTCCGAGTGTCTGTTGATACAACATACAATCTGGTAAGGTGCCGTATACAAACAAACTATTTGAGGCCAACACAAATCCCCATTTTCTGAGTTATTTTAACCTTTGATGACGCAAAACTTACAGAAAAATATCATGTCTCAGATGTTGTTTGGTTTTTATGTGGTGGGTTAAGAAATCAATAAAAAGGAATCACTATATTCAAGATAAATTGAATTAGAATTATAATGTGACGTTGAGATTTTACAATTGGTTTAGAAATTAACATGAAACAATGTAGTTGGTGGGTTTGGGTCAACTACGGTCATATTGGTCGTATTGGTTTGTTGATTTCATTTTCATAATGTGAAGTTGCTTAATAATTTATAATGTGTTATAAAATGTTGTTGCAGTGCATGTATTCATATATATTTATTGAAGTATATTAATCATATTTATTAATATGGTTGTATAAGTACATATTATATAATGGTTTAAATTATAAAGAAATTTATAGATTATTTAAATGAATCACTATATTTAAAAGATACATTGGATTATAATTTTAAAGTGAGGTTGAGATTTTATTATTGGTTTAGAATGAACAGTAAACAATGTAGTTGATTGGTTTGTTGAGTACATTCTCATAATGTGAAGTTATTTGAATAATCTATAATGTGTTATACAGTGTTGTTGTAGTGAATGTGTTTCATATATTCCCATTGAAGTATATTAACCACATTTACTAATATAGTTGTATAAGTATACATTATATAATGGATGATATGATAAAACATCTTACATATTATTTTATTTAAATATTGGATTAAATTGTTATAATTATAGTTGATAATAATGATGACTAATATTTACTAACATCAAATTAAAAAAGTAAAAAATTATTTCAAATTTTTACTTTTATAATTTTATTTCTATTTTTATTTCGATGCTTGAAAAATATTAAGAGAATTTTAAAATTACCATAATTTTATTAATCTAAAAAGTCATGAAAGTTGTTCATATGAGAAATAGTGGCTCATATGATCCCATATCTTCCAATTCAACTTAGTCTAGTATGGTGCCGTAAACAAACAAACTATTTGAGGCTAGTGGAAATTCCCATTCTGTAAGTTATTTTGACCTAGGATTACCCAAAATTTACAAAGTCATGAAAGTTGGTCATATGAGAATAATGGTTCATATGATACCAATGTCTCCCCATTCAACCTAGTCTCGTATGGTGCCGTAAACAAACAAACTATTTGAGGGAAGTGTAAATCCCCATTTTGTGAGTTATTTTGACCTGGGATTACCCAAAATTTACAGAAAAACTATTACTTTCAATGTTATTAAACATTTAATAAATGAGCAATAAATTCTTAAAAAAAAGAAATTGAATCACATAAATTTACACAATAGAATTTGCTTGGTAAAACCTAGACAATGTCTCAAGGAAACGTGGAAATATTATTGATCAAAGATTATTCTCCATGATTACAAGCCTCTGGGGCAATCAATTAATATGGGCTACTTATTTACATAACTTCTTCTGGTTATAAAAATAACTGAATGGGAAAAACTAAATTTACCCATAATTACATTATTTACATAATTTTTATATCTTTCAACAATCTCCACATTGACAACAATTTTCCTAATCCCTTCCCCATGCCCATTCATCATCTCTTCTCCGGGTCAAGAGAAGTAAAACACCATCACAACTTTTCTACTCTATTAGTCTTACTGAATATGTTTGCATGATTCTCCTATGTATGGACCTTATTGAGAGCTACTTTGTCTCCATCAGTCACATGTCTTACAAAATGATACCTTACATCAATGTGCTTGGTCTTTCAGTGATAAGCTAGATTTGTAGCCAAATGAATAGTACTCTGACCTTTAGAGAAAACATTCACTTTCTCCTACGTCCTTCCAATTTCATGAAGTAGACTTTTTAATCAGATTTCCTCACTAAATACAATGGAGAATACACAAGCCTTTTCACGGCTCCAAATACATGTAATAAGATGAGCTCAATACCATGAGTTACGAATACTAGGTACCTAGAACCACAACTGTTAACCATAATTGTTGACACAACCTAAACTCTAGCACAAGGTCAAGTTTATCTAACAATCCCCCCTTTAAACTTGACTTTGGATTTTTCTTGGCCAAATCTAGCCAAATTGGCAAAGTGAGCTAGCCACCACCACTTACCTCGAGGCCCTACCCAATCAATATAAAGGTATTTGAGAATTTTGTGATTTATGGGGGCACCTATGCCTTATAAAATCTTATATAGTTGTATGCTCAATCAATATAAAGGTATTTGAGAATTTTGTGATTTATGGGGTATCCATGCCTTATCAGATCTTATAATTGTATGCCCATTAACATGATTTTTTTTTTAATTCCATTACATTTTTATTATTATTAGTTGTTATTTATATCCTAGATTTAATTCAACACTCTCTCATTAACATTCTTTTCTACACCAAAGTTCAAGCATGCTCTTCCTCTTGAAATTTTTACAACCCCCCACACACACACACACATATATATATATATATATATATATATATATATAATTTTCACCTTTTATACGAAGCCCAGATATCCATAGCAACCCATCACTCCCAAGAATATGGTAAATGAGAAAAAAAGGATATCAAATTTACTTCCAAGCAATATAGCTTATAACCATCATGGTTACTCACGACTTCAAGTTCATTTCATGAAAATATAAATGTATACCTTCAAAATACGAGGATTCAAGGTAAAAATCAAGAAGTAAAATTTGTGTCTTATTTCTTTCATTAAATTACTCCCCACGGCCGCTCCTTATTCGCACGATACTTTTCATCATAACCAACACATTAATTTGGTATTCATTCTTGCTAGGTTATTCTCACACCTTCCACTTGTCTCTCAAAAGGACCAATTTTGGTGCGATTTTCACTGACCTCCTCATTGACAACCTATCAGTGCAAAAAAGACTTATTTTTTTTAAGTGAGACGTGGACCTCTTCACAGTTATGATCCAAAGCGACCGAGTTACGCCAAAGTTACAACGATTATATTCTCGACGCCAAAAAATCTATATCGACATTCCCTACCATACCAGTTATTATGTTATTCAACCACCACCGACATCACTATCAGCATTCTGGACTTTTTGCAACAACAACCTATCTAATTCCTGGCTCGAACAACTGAGATCTGTTGAATAAAAGTGGTTAAAAACCTGGGAAATTGTTTCCCTGGCAACAACCATTGAGGATTGAGGACGATTTGACTGAGGCATAATCTTCGTTTGAATGCCAAGGTTCTTGGCCTCTCATTTGCCTGGAGGGCTCATTCTCAAGAAGTCATGGAGCAAAGGTTGAGAATTGTCCCCGTAGGTAATCACCCTATTCTCATTTATTCATTAACCGCCCATCACACTCACTCGCAGGCTCACCAACGTCACTAAACGCAAGAAAAAATCTATTAAAATAGCTATGCATTTGTTAGATTGCCACTTTGAATTTTATGGTCACACGAAATGTTTGAAAAACTTAGCAACACGTCAACTTGACAAACATTTAACAATTAAAATAAATAATTCAACACCATCCTACAACACCAATCGCGCCATCGGCGCCATAACGAGAACCGCTGCCAATGAAAACAACTTTTGTACTTCCAGTCTTATATGTGGCTTTGGCTCTGAAATATCACTGTGACTCCGGGGACTTGGTCACAAATATTTTTTTCATGGTTGGCATGAGAAAATAATGAATGGGATCACACCAATCCCATGCATTCTACTTTCACAATATGTTGTGAGAACTAGTTACATTTTTTTCTTTGAACTTATTAATAAAAGTAATAATAAAATTTACTTTACAACTCGGTTTATGATATTTATTATTTTTATTAATTTATTCAGTCAAGCATTTATAATAAGGCATATCACTTACCACAACATCATTTATAATAAGATATATCGCTTACCACAACATCATATATTAGGACACTATATAATTAATCATATTAATGAAACAATTATTATATTAAGTATGCTATTTATTTATTAAATAATTATTATGTGGAAGGTATCTTTTAAGAAAAAGATTTTGTAAAATACCAATCAACTAAAATTAGTTGAAATCCACTTATGTCAAATTCTCCCATGCTAAAACATAAACGAAAAACAGAAACACTATTGTTTGATAGGAACATAAATGATAATTGACCCAAAGATAAATTGGACCTAGATGTCAAATGATAAGATATAATTTCGTTGTCTGTTCGAATCGGGGACATGCAAAGTATTTTTTTAAATAAAATAGATATATCTTTTTATAACCATGGAATCTAATCTTAATCTAGTTGTTTGTTGTTTTTAGTGTAATTTTTCGAAAGTTTTTTTTTTAAATTTTTTTTGTCTAATTTTTCTAAAATCTGTCGAAAAACACAGTTCAACTTCGTAATAAAACAATTTTATAAAAATTATGTTAATTACAAGAATCGATGAGCTATAAATTCACAGCCTTGAGAAAATGCATGCGAAAAACTGAGATAAGTGAGTCTAATCAAGAAAAAATGCCTTAGATTTTCTTCAAAATATTATGCATAAATAATGTCATGTCTTTACAACTTTCATATGTATTACATAATCATGCAAAGCTTAATAGTTATTGCTTCCATCTTCAACCATCTGGTTAACTTTCTCTATGTAACTGACTCGTAACTACAATGAATTATATATATAATAAGGTCGCATTTTCATAAATAACTAGGGTGAGCATGCAAGCCACCATTGGTTATTATGTGTCCACCATTGTTTATTATGCATCATGTTGCGGATAGCAATAGGTGGGCCAGAAAACATATGTCTCTTCACTATTTTGTCACTTCCACTATTTGATTGAGCTCATTTAATGACTCAATAATTTTTATCGTGAATTCAATGCAAGTCTATATAACACCTAAGCTTCACTGACTAAGGTGGATGAAATATGTCCATGTCAATGCCGCTTTAATCATGGATTTTTAAGGAGATTACCTGAATATTTTTGTTTTAACTTCTTTTTTCCAAAACATTCAATTGATTTGGCATAAGTGTACTGAATCACTTTGTCAAAGAAAATCATTTCTGTTTTCTCCTATAGTTAGGTATTTTGATTATTTATCTAAACTTTATTGCAAAACATTAAGTGATTGTGCATATAGATGATACTCTATTTTTTTTCCAATTCCATAGAAGAATACATAACTGATTAAGGATGTTGGGTTAGTAATTTTAAAGAAAAAATAGAATTATTTTAAATACTAAATACTCTTTTTTTTTGTGATATTGTC
This sequence comes from Pinus albicaulis, assembly GCA_034641835.2. NCBI lineage: Eukaryota > Viridiplantae > Streptophyta > Pinopsida > Pinales > Pinaceae > Pinus > Pinus albicaulis. Next base: position 816,477,316 of record CM076570.1, read on the forward strand.
TCAAATGATGAGATTGTGTTAAAACAACATGTCGATTTTGCAGACAAATTTCTAGAAAAACATTAATAGAACTCAATTGCAGAGATTCTTTGGCAGCTTAAATTATGTGAATCTTTTCTATAAATATTGTGTTGTTGATAGAAAAATCTTCAATGAAAAGTTGAGAAAAGATCCAAAGCCATGGACTAAAAAACATACAGAGAAACCAAATTTTTTAATAATATAATATACGTTAATGGTGCTTAAAAGATTAAAAATTATAATAAATATTAAAAATAAAATTAATATCTTAACCTATAAGTTACAATATCAAAATATTTTCATTAATATTTTTAATGAAAAGTAAAAATTTAAAAACTATAATAAATATTAAAAATAAATTAATATCTTAATCTATAAAAGTTAGAATATCAAAAATATTTTTAATGAAAAGTAATTCTTAGGCTGAGTGTGTTTTTAATAAAACCTAAATAATGGTTTCTTAAAAATATAAATATAAATATTAAATTTAAAATTTAAATTTATTTATTTATTTATTTTTTATTTTATGAAATAGTGTTAATAAATTAATTAAAATATAAAATATATGTATATTATTATTTGGATGAAAATGTAATTTAAATTTAATTTAAATTTTATATTTTTTTTTTAACTTAAATTTTATTAAAGCTATAAATTAATTTGAATATAGAATACATATAGATGATTAAATTTTTGTTATATAAAATTGAAATTAATGTTGGTAATTTAAATTTAAAATTAAGTTTTATAAAATTTTGTGATAATAAATTAATTTAAATATAAATTATATATAATGATTTTGATAAACATGACATTTATTTCCGTAATTTTTATAAAAGTAAAATAATAAAAATAATATATTAAAAAATTGTCTACATAATATTATTTTATTAATTTCTCAAATTTTTTTTTATGTGGCTATTTTTTAGTTGAAATTTCCTGTAATTTAACCTTGCCTATACTTTGTATTGCAGATTATGATTTTTCGAAAATTGTAGAAAAAAATGAAAATAATATTGAATGGGGATTTGTACTTAAGTAGGTTAGAAACACCAATGCGGGTAAAATTGAAGAAATTTTCCAGTTTGCATATGGAATATGGATGTAATCAGAAATAAACTATGCAGCCATTGATAAAGAAATTAAAGCTGCATTAAATACATTAGAAAAATTTTAAATATTTCTGAACAACAAGAAATTCTTGTTAAGAGCTAATGCTGCAAACATGAAGAAGGTTCTAACAAAGGAAGTGGAGAAGGCTAGTGAGGTGAAATTTGCAATATGGTAGACATTATTTGCAAACTTTGATTTCGATATTGAAGACATTAAAGGAAAAAAAAAAAAATTGATTCGTAATTTCCTAAGTGAAGAACATCTACAAAAACTATGGAAATGCATAAGAAATCAACAAAAATTGAAATGAAGCAAGAAGGTGAAAATGGGCGAGCATGACCAATGTTTAGTAATTGTCACATAATGGGCCAATCAACATGCACAAGTTAGAAAAATTGCTCAAAACATGGCCTGGAAAAGATACAAGATGGATTGGAATCCATCTTGGTAACTTCACATTACTCAAATATTAAATCCAAATATTCAACTTGGTACTACACTAGTCCACCTTGTACTTGAAATTCGTAGAAGGCCCACATCCATAATTGAAGTATCAGACATGATCTATGAAATATTTTTTCAAAATTCAGCCCAAGAAGAAAATCATTTAAAGAATGTATTTCATGATATTATCCTTATCTGGAAAAAGATGAATAATATAAGTTTCTTAATACACCAATACTTTCATCTTGAAATACAGAGGACCAATAACGAATGGCTAGGAAAGAACCCCACTCTCAAATTCTAAGGGAATGATGATGACTACAATCATTACAAAATCTTATGGTGGAATTTAATATGCAAAGATAACATGTAAAATGTTTACAATACGCTAGTAAAATTTAGAGGAGTAAAAAATTTACTCTTTTAGAAGTGTCTTGAATGGTTGTTAGATTGGTGGAATACAATTGGCCTTAACAGAAGTGAAATTGACCCTTACATAATTGAGGGAGCATATGAATCACTTGAGGCTCCACTTTCAAACATCATAGAATTGTAATAAAGAGAAGTCATGGATGAAAGGCATATAATGCATACATTTCTCTATAACCATCATCAATGACTCATAAATATGAAATTTTTTATACAAAATCTGAAAGGATGTCCCATCATTGTCCAAAAAATATATTCAAAATATTGAGATGCCTTGTACTATGATCATATATTAAAAAATCATAACCTGCATTTTGATTAGGAGAGTCGTGTGTCCTCTCAAATCAGTATCACATAGAGTTTGTATATATCTATTATTCATATTGTCTTGAGTCTTTACATGATTACTTTCTATATGGTTCCTTAAGCACTCAGAGTACTTCGTTGGCTAACGGTGAGGATTGATCCACATCCTAAGGGAATATACAAAAAATTAGTCTAAGAACTAGTCTAAGTTTGTCGGAACCTCCTACTTTAAGGGCTCTTCCTTTATACTTTTTTTCAGAACATCATGATCCGAAGAGATACCTCTTTCCTCCTCAAAATATCTATAAACAAAGGGAGAGAAGTTCATTTGATGCACTCATAGTTGGAGTGAAATTGAGTGCAGAGTGAGTTCAAATTCAGTCTTGAATTGGTTATTTCCCTACAACAACGCTTAGTGCGATCATGTATGCATATTGACCAAACTCCAAGACAATATAGAGTAAATCCAACAAGCCCAGGTATATGCATGTGAACCTAAAGTGGTGGAATTTTTAGGGAGTTTGAGTCTAAGTGTATCTATTTCTGAAGCTCGGTAACTCCACTTTGAAATAATATATATATATATATATATATATATATATATATATATATATATATATATATATATATATATATATATATATATATATATATATATATATGGGTGGAAACGTGAAGCTCGGTTACACTTTTGTGAGAATCGGGGGCAGAAAATTTTTTTCGGCAATAGTTTGGCCGAACATTTTATAAAGTTCGGCCGAACTATATAATAGTTCGGCCGAAATTTTGAGTTCGTTTAGATTGATGGCATAGTGACGGCGCAGCAAACAGAATTTTTTCCGGAGGTTTGGAAAACTTGCAATAGGAGTTCGGTCGAACTATTTTTTATAAATAAATCGCCCGCGAAAGCAGTAAGGTTACTGTATTCATTGTTGGCGCGCGATTTTTGCTGCTCTGTTGCTGATTGCCGCGTTGGTCGAGTTGTTGCTATGTTTCTGATTGCCGCAACTGGTCGAGTTGCTGCTGTGTTTCTGATTGCTGCGTTGGTCGAGTTGTTGCTGGTCGTTGTTACGGGCGCCATCGTTAAAATCTGCCGGGTATTCTGTTACGTCTTCCATCGTTAGTACAGTTCTCCTCGTCGTCTTTTACTGATATGTATGTTCAATTTTTAATGTAAATGATTTGATAATTTTTTTACTGATTTGTTATTTAAAAATTTGTTAGTATATGTTATATTTTAGTTGTTTTCATTTATGTTTTTCATTAGCTTCAAATGCCCTCTTAAATATGAAATATCTTCGTTTACTCATTCCATGTGCTTCGTTTTTTGTCATGAGTTTTTCATCTATCACCTGCCATGTAACCAAATCATTTGCTTGAACTTTCTCATTATCACATAAAGAAAGACTTCTTTAAATCATTTCAAGAAAATTTATATGGAAACGGAGTCCATTTCATTTCCAACCAAGCTGTAGGCATTCGGATGCGGATGCGCAGTTAATGGTTTTGCAACAAGCTGAGACAATCCAAAGGTTCATGCACTCATTATTGTAACAGTGATGGGAAAAAATTATGATGCTTATAAAACAGTTCTGCAAATATAGAAAATCATATAGCTGTCATTTTTGTTATTGAAAAAAATATCTAATTAAAAATTGATCTTCTTCTTTTTAGACAGTTCAACAAAACTTCGCTTCAGTTAAAACTGAATTTCAACACAATGTTTACTGATAAAGATCTGATTCAATCTTAACTACTATTTCCTCTCAAAGGGGGCTCTTTAACAGGGCTCTTTAACAGGGTATCCTCATTCGACAGGGCTCCTCATATTTACCGGGGCTCCTATTTAGTAACCGTCTTACTACTGATAAAGATCTGATTCAATCTTAACTACTATTTCCTCTCAAAGGGAGCTGGTCTTTGAACTTTATTTGTGCTTTTTGGGTGGAACTAATCATCAAGGTGTCTGATGTCTTTTTCTGTATCATCCTACCCTCGAGTTATATGCATCATTCCTGTATTCTGCTTTTGACTTTACAGATTTCCTCATATCCCATATGAGGGTCATATTGTATATTTCTGCTGATTCTGTATCTTTTTGATATGGGGTTTTTTACCACAATTGGCCAGGGCTGAGTCTTCCTTTTATCCTGTTTGGATAAACATGGGCTCTCCCTCTGTGGGTGGACATATGTAATCGGTATATAGACTGTTTTCCCCTTTTAATATACTGAAAACAGTGTTTTTTTTCTCTTGAAAAAAAAAATCTTGTAATATTATGTTTTTATTCACATTTATTGTTTCCACATTGCTATTGAATTAACCTTTTAATACTCTTCTTAATTGTGGACATGTGTTGGTATATTATGGTTTTAGGAGGAAGTTTTCCTGGCCAGTTATGCCATCAAACTGAAAACACATCTTGGTATATTATGCCATCAAACTGAAAACACATCATTTTTCTCCTTCAAAGAAAAAAAAAACACATGTCTTGGTATATTATGCCATCAAACTGAAAACACATAATTTTTCTCCTTCAAAGAAAAAAAATTAAATTTCAATAGGCTTTAGGAAATTTAATTTCAAGTCATTTAATTTCACTAGATTAGAATTTCTTTCAAATTCAAGAGCTTAGAATTGCTTTCAAGTTCAATAGATCAAATTCATTTCCAAGTCCATTAGAATAGGATTTACCTTTATGTTTGATAGAATCAAATTTCAAAAAGCTTTCATAGTATAGAATTAGAATAATTTGTTTCAAGTTCTGAATTCGATGCTTTGATATATGTAGTCTTTGATAAATAACGTGTTTGTGCTCATTTAGATATTTTCATTAATTGGTTTTCTTTGAGTATTGCAATCATTTCCATAGGTTAATTTCCATTTTTGATTGAGAGTTAATTGCTTAGCATATATTGTGCAAGTGTACTTCAGAAGTATAAGAACCTAGATTGACATTTAATGCAAGTAATTTATCTCACAATTAATTTACCCATTAGGATGCTTTGACCTAGTAATCAATAACTTGAGAGATGAAAAAGATCCTATCACATTAACGTGAGGATCCATTTTCACAATGAACATTAGAAAAAGACAATATTCATTGCAGTTGGTAATATAGTCAACTAGTAGACTATTCAATTATTAACAAAGTTGATGAAAGAATGCAAGGAATTTAAGGTTGCATTTCAATTTTGAAAATTTTCTACAATAATTTTTGTAGGATAATTTGTTATACAATATCATTTTCATAGTTTACTTTTATTTTTATTTTTATAATAAAAATGCTCATACCTGTAATTTCAATTATATGGTTGGTTGTATTTCACAAATTAATTTTGATTATATATTTGGTTATATTTTCCAAGTATATTTATTCTTGTTGGACTATGTATTTTTAGGATCACACACACACACACACACACACACACACACACATGTTAATGCAAGTTTCCATAGTTATTTATAATTTTTATTTTAGAAAGAACCTTCAACCAAAAATACCCCTAAGGTTAGTCCCCCGTGTGCCCTTTGAGACACATTAGGTCATCCCACCAATTCATGCCCCATGCTTCATGAGTTGAAGGGTATCCTTCATACCCCTTAAGCACCCCCATTTCTCCCCACTCCATCATGTGATGTTGCCACCTCATCACGTAATAAGGGTTTTAGAACCAACGACCTCTTGTCTATTTATGTGAAACACAAACATTATACACAACATTGTCTCAATCTCCGACGATATCAAGATGTGTTGGTCACCATACATCATGCCTGAATAGTAGCACCACCACTTACACCAACCTCATATGTTGATGATTCCTCTTCCACCATTTATTATGTCACGAACTCGGTTAATTAGTATATGGCATGCCCTTGAGTGCTCTATGTTAAAGACACTCATCTCATCTATATGTGTCCTTTACTCATCAAATACCATCATCACTGCATGCATCAAGTGACATATCCCCCTCATCAAGTTCCCAATCTGCCTTATTTTGGATGCTCCTCATACACTAAGTACCTTGACCATATCAATGGAATGCCCAACTCCTAGCATGGTTCCCACCACACCAACACAACTATTGGAGATTCAAACGACCTCACCACTTAGAAAATGATAAGAAATTATTTCACCCCCTTGTACTAACAATACATAGAAAGAATAACATAATTAATAGAAGAGATAAAAATATGAATTAGAGAAAGGGATGGATCACATATTAAAGGAAATGTAAGCCCACCTAGGAAGAAACCAACTCTTCGCTCCCACTTCAAATAATTTTTAAGAGTAAACAATGAAAACAACAAATTGATCTATGTACCAGATGTACAACCTTCAACCATACCTATATAAAGAGTGTACAACGAAATTAATGTTGGTTTACTTCAACACTTGGAAAATATCTTGTTTCTATCACATTTGTGGAAGTTATGCAAATATGAAATAAAGATATAAGGTTAAGAAGTTCTTAAAATTTGATGAATTAGATGACCCTACTTTTGAGGATTATCCTATAGAGTTATAAAAGATGAATCAAGGGAATAAAAATGTAATTCATAAACATTTTCATATATTCCTACTAATAAATAAAATATTATTACACAACTATATGCTAGATTTAGGAGAAACAACTGATGTAATTCCTTTGAAAGTGATGAAATAATTAGGCCTTACAACAACTAGGGCATATAGAAATGTATGTGCTATGGATCCTATGAAAATTGGGATGGGTAGAGTAATAAATACACATGTTTTGAAATTTTTTGAGGAGTAACTCAAAGCATGCATATATACAAAATGAAGTGGCTACTTTCTTCATATTCCATGAGGGACTATTGTTCTTCCTAAATACTATTCATTTCATGTACCTATGAATTATTTCTAGTGAAATTAAATGACTTGAAATTAAATTTCCTAAAGCCTATTGAAATTTCTCCTTCAAAATAAGGATGCACTCCCATTTGATTCTCACGGATAGGTTGTAATCATGAGGCTCTCGCTCAAGAGTGGACCTTCGCAAAATATTGTGACGTCTTGTCACAAACAAAACCATCAAACTGAAAACACATCATTTTTCTCCTTCAAAGAAAAAACAAATTCAGATCATGTGAATATGTCCATGTACTCTTACATATTGGTGTACAAAACCATCAACCAAACACAAGTTGACAAAACATGCCTCTTCAAACAACTGACTCTTAAGTCAAATAATAGAGCTCATGTACTTTCAACATCTTGCTTCATGCAACATGCACCATACTTTGAATTTGCAAAGAAATTAATGAAACATCAAAATACATGCTAGGCCTTAATTGGATAAGAAATCTAACCATTTGTCAGCAAACCATTTCAATGGCGCTTCTTTTTCTTTCAACTATGTTGAATTTAGTTTTTAGTTATATTTTTAATTTTGGAGAAAATAACTATTTATTTCATGTGTAATTAGATTGGTGATTTCATGTGTTAGGGTTGTGGATCCAGGCATTGAAACAACACCATTATATTTCAAATTTAAAAATGATGGTTTGAGTCCTAGGTAGCTTAGAATCCTACTTGTTTTCAAAATAAGGATGCACTCCCATTTCATTCTCACGGATAGGTTGTAATCATGAGGCTCTCGCTCAAGAGTGGACCTTCGCAAAATCTTGTGATGTCTTGTCACAAACAAAAACCATCAAACTGAAAACACATCATTTTTGTCCTTAAAAGAAAAAAAAAATTCACATCATGTGAATATGTCCATATACTCTTACATATTGGTGTACAAAACCATCAACCAAACACAAGTTGACAAAACATGCCTCTTCAAACAACTGACTCTGAAGACAAATGATAGAGCTCATGTACTTTCAACATCTTGCTTCAAGCAACATGCACCATACTTTGAATTTGCAAAGAAATTAATGAAACATCAAAATACATGCTAGGCCTTAATTGGATAAGAAATCTAACCATTTGTCAGCAAACCATTTCAATGACGCTTCTTTTTCTTTCAACTATGTTGAATTTAGTTTTTAGTTATATTTTTAATTTTGGAGAAAATAACTATTTATTTCATGTGTAATTAGATTAGTGATTTCATGCGTTAGGGTTGTGGATTCAGGCATTGAAACAACACCATTATATTTCAAATTTAAAAATGATGGTTTGAGTCCTAGGTAGCTTAGAATCCTACTTGTTTTCAAAATAAGGATGCACTCCCATTTCATTCTCACGGATAGGTTGTAATCATGAGGCTCTCGCTCAAGAGTGGACCTTCGCAAAATATTGTGATGTCTTGTCACAAACAAAACCATCAAACTGAAAACACATCATTTTTCTCCTTCAAAGAAAAAAAAAATTCACATCATGTGAATATGTCCATGTACTCTTACATATTGGTGTACAAAACCATCAACCAAACACAAGTTGACAAAACATACCTCTTCAAACAACTGACTCTTAAGTCAAATAATAGAGCTCATGTACTTTCAACATCTTGCTTCATGCAACATGCACCATACTTTGAATTTGCAAAGAAATTCATGAAACATCAAAATACATGCTAGGCCTTAATTGGATAAGAAATCTAACCATTTGTCGGCAAACCATTTCAATGGCGCTTCTTTTTCTTTCAACTATGTTGAATTTAGTTTTTAGTTATATTTTTAATTTTGGAGAAAATAACTATTTATTTCATGTGTAATTATATTAGTGATTTCATGTGTTAGGGTTGTGGATTCAGGCATTGAAACAACACCATTATATTTCAAATTTAAAAATGATGGTTTGAGTCCTAGGTAGCTTAGAATCCTATTTGTTTTCAAAATAAGGATGCGCTCCCATTTGATTCTCACGGATAGGTTGTAATCATGAGGCTCTCGCTAAAGAGTGGACCTACGCAAAATCTTGTGACGTCTTGTCACAAGCAAAACCATCAAACTGAAAACACATCATTTTTCTCCTTTAAAGAAAAAAAAAATTCACATCATGTGAATATGTCCATGTAATCTTACATATTGGTGTACAAAACCATCAACCAAACACAAGTTGACAAAACATGCCTCTTCAAACAACTGACTCTTAAGTCAAATAATAGAGCTCATGTACTTTCAACATCTTGCTTCATGCAACATGCACCATACTTTGAATTTGCAAATAAATTAATGAAACATCAAATACATGCTAGGCCTTAATTGGATAAGAAATCTAACCATTTGTCAGCAAATCATTTCAATGGCGCTTCTTTTTCTTTCAACTATGTTGAATTTAGTTTTTAGTTATATTTTTAATTTTGGAGAAAATAACTATTTATTTCATGTGTAATTAGATTAGTGATTTCATGTGTTAGGGTTGTGGATTCGGGCATTGAAACAACACCATTATATTTCAAATTTAAAAATGATGGTTTGAGTCCTAGGTAGCTTATAATCCTACTTGTTTTCAAAATAAGGATGCACTCCCATTTGATTCTCACGGATAGGTTGTAATCATGAGGCTCTCGCTAAAGAGTGGACCTTCGCAAAATCTTGTGATGTCTTGTCACAAACAAAACCATCAAACTGAAAACACATCATTTTTCTCCTTAAAGAAAAAAAAAATTCACATCATGTGAATATGTCCATGTACTCTTACATATTGGTGTACAAAACCATCAACCAAACACAAGTTGACAAAACATGCCTCTTCAAACAACTGACTCTCAAGTCAAATAATAGAGCTCATGTACTTTCAACATCTTTCTTCATGCAACATGCACCATACTTTGAATTTGGAAAGAAATTAATGAAACATCAAAATACATGCTAGGCCTTAATTGGATAAGAAATCTAACCATTTGTCAGCAAACCATTTCAATGGCGCTTCTTTTTCTTTCAACTATGTTGAATTTAGTTTTTAGTTATATTTTTAATTTTGGAGAAAATAACTATTGATTTCATGTGTAATTAGATTAGTGATTTCATGTGTTAGGGTCATGGATTCAGGCATTGAAACAACACCATTATATTTCAAATTCAAAAATCATGGTTTGAGTCCTAGGTAGCTTAGAATCCTACTTGTTTTCAAAATAAGGATGCACTCCCATTTGATTCTCACGGATAGGTTGTAATCATGAGGTTCTCTCTAAAGAGTGGACCTACGCAAAATCTTGTGACGTCTTGTCACAAGCAAAACCATCAAACTGAAAACACATCATTTTTCTCCTTCAAAGAAGAAAAAAATTCACATCATGTGAATATGTCCATGTACTCTTACATATTGGTGTACAAAACCATCAAGCAAACACAAGTTGACAAAACATGCCTCTTCAAACAAATGACTCTTAAGTCAAATAATAGAGCTCATGTACTTTCAACATCTTGCTTCATGCAACATGCACCATACTTTGAATTTGCAAAGAAATTCATGAAACATCAAAATACATGCTAGGCCTTAATTGGATAAGAAATCTAACCATTTGTCAGCAAACCATTTCAATGGTGCTTCTTTTTCTTTCAACCATGTTGAATTTAGTTTTTAGTTATATTTTTAATTTTGGAGAAAATAACTATTTATTTCATGTGTAATTAGATTAGTGATTTCATGTGTTAGGGTTGTGGATTCAGGCATTTAAACAACACCATTATATTTCAAATTTGAAAATGATGGTTTCAGTCCTAGGTAGCTTAGAATCCTACTTGTTTTCAAAATAATGATGCACTCCCATTTGATTCTCACGGATAGGTTGTAATCATGAGGCTCTCGCTCAAGAGTGGACCTTCACAAAATCTTGTGACGTCTTGTCACAAACAAAACCATCAAACTGAAAACACATCATTTTTCTCCTTCAAAGAAAAAAGAAATTCACATCATGTGAATATGTCCATGTACTCTTACATATTGGTGTACAAAACCATCAACCAAACACAAGTTGACAAAACATGCCTTTTCAAACAACTGACTCTTAAGTCAAATAATAGAGCTCATGTACAAATTTCCATATTTGTTGCATTTAAGTGTGTCTAACATAACTCTAATTTCAACATCTTGCTTCATGCAACATGCACCATACTTTGAATTTACAAAGACCTGAATTCTCCACCCCCCATTAAAATGACCCTACAAGTTGATTCTTTCAGTTTTTTCACTCTATAAGCATCAACGTACGATTATGCATGATGGAGAATCTCTAGTGCTTTCCCTTGTTAATATATTTAACAAGGGAAAGCGCTAGATATTCTCCATCATGCATAATCGTACGTTGGATTTGGTGATAATTGTCTCCATATTTTGGCTTTCTGACCCCAAAAAACATAATTATTTTAGAAGGGGGGGAAGGAGGGATGATCGCATTGACTTGCTTGATGACATGTCTATGAAGATTAACTACCTCAAGAACTATTTTTTTGCGTAGGGAAAGAGACACATTCCCATTTCTGAGCATGAAAACGTTCTTTGATATTGTTAATGTCTCTAGTGTTTACTTCTACAAGTTCTATAGGCAGAGTCTGTAAAGGGCCAGGTAGCCTCTGGATCTCATATTTTATGAAAGGTGACATATCTAGTAGATGCCCCTGCAGTCAATCTCTGGAATGGATCGAAATAGAAGTTCTTCATTTTAATATCCGTAAAACACAACAACTTTAAGGTAAACTATGTACATGTTCCATTCATCATGAACACAAACGTCACAAGCCTCCTTGGCTTTGGAGAATTTTCCATGTTTTCCATAACCAAGACCCAAATAATTAGGCCCTTCTTAAAGAACATTTGGCTCAACTATGCCTTGTACACGCTTGCCTTTAAAACCCTTTACTTTCATAGCACATTTTCATCAAAAATTTGGACCTTATTCCTCTAATGTCTCTAATGTCTCTCAAAAGCACGTACACATTCATTTTCAGAGGAAATTGAAGGTAGAAACCAATAGCTAATTCTTCTAACTAACCTTGAATAAAATGAGCTAAATTGTACTTTGATACAAACTTGATTTAAATTGTCCACCCCACATTAGGCACCAATGATTATAACCTTTAATGGGCTAGCACTGGTTTGTAATCATCATCTCAAAATGACCTAGTAGATGAAAAATTACCATGTTTGTAATCATCGTTTCACACCATCTACATATGACCCTTCTACACATTATATGATTGAATTTATGGTAGGTCATCCCTTATATCTAGACCATGATTGATTGTGACATTAGGTGAATAAAGGAAATTTGATAAGGAAGAGACACTATAAGTTTGTCCTCCTCCACCCACTCCATATTTAGTGATTGCCTATTTTTTCTCTTCCAACATTTTATTTTGGAAATTCATTTTGGTAGTTAATTCTACTAATAGTCACAACACACCTGGAAGTCAAAGAAATTGTTATATACACTACTAAACTCAATTAACATTGTTTGCTATTGGACTTTACAATAACAAACAACGTAGAGTTCATTAATGTAGTAGTGTATATAATAATTATACGTATAGTGGTGTGGCTATCGATAATATTAGCTGCTAATGAATTTCAAGAATAGAAAGTTGGAAGTGGAAAATTGAGAAATCACTAGCTATGGGGCAGATGGAGGAGGACAAACTAGAAACTATCTTTTGCTTATAAATTGTATTTTATTCACATTTTCATAAAAAAATTTGACCTTATTCCTCTAATGTCTCTAATGTCTCTCAAAAGCATGTACACATTCATTTTCAAAGGAAATTGAAGGTACTCTAATGTCTCTCAAAAGCACGTACACGTTCATTTTCAGAGGAAATTGAAGGTAGAAACCAATAGCTAATTATTCTAACTAACCTTGACTAAAATGAGCTAAATTGTACTTTGATACAAACTTGATTTAAATTGTCCACCCCACATTAGGCACCAATGATTATAACCTTTACGGGGCTAGCACTGGTTTGTAATCATCATCTCAAAATGACCTAGTAGATGAAAAATTACCATGTTTGTAATCATCGTTTCACACCATATACATATGACCCTTCTACACATTATATGATTGAATTTATGGTAGGTCATCCCTTCTATCTAGACCATGATTGATTGTGACATTAGGTGAATAAAGGAAATTTGATATGGAAGGGTCACTATAAGTTTGTCCTCCTCTATCCACTCCATATTTAGTGATTGCCTATTTTTTCTCTTCCAACATTTTATTTTGGAAATTCATTTTGGTAGTTAATTCTACTAATAGTCACAACACACCTGGAAGTCAAAGAAATTGTTATATACAGTACTAAACTCAATTAACATTGTTTGTTATTGGACTTTACAATAACAAACAACGTAGATTTCATTAATGTAGTAGTGTATATAATAATTATATGTATAGTGGTGTGGCTATCGATAATATTAGCTGCTAATGAATTTCAAGAATAGAAAGTTGGAAGTGGAAAATTGAGAAATCACTAGCTATGGGGCGGATGGAGGAGGACAAACTAGAAACTATCTTCTGCTTATAAATTGTATTTTATTCACCTGTTGTCACAATCATTCATGGGATAGGTAGAGGATGACATTCCAAAAATTCATGCATATAATATGTAGAAGGGGTCATGTATGAGATGGTGTGAAGTGATGATGATTGACATGGTAAATTTTCATCTGCCAAGTCATTTTTAGATGATGATGACAAACCAATATTAGCCATTTTAAGGTTATAATTATTAACAAGAAATATGGGGAAGGAAATTCAAATGTCTCATCATGGAAATTATAAAAATTGTAAGGATGGGGTTATAAGCGTTATGGAAATTCTAAGTGCCAAATTCTAAGGAACAAGCCATATTTGCTTCTCAAAAACTTTATTTGATATATTATTTAAAAACCAAGTACAAATTTTAGTAATCCTAGAATCATGCTTTACATAAGGTAAAATTGGGGAACTCATGACTTGTACTATAGATAAAAAAACATTTACACTTACCAAAAAATATATGATAAAAATTGACAAACTACATTTAAGCTTAAGCTTAAGGGGATATAATCATTCTTGCCTTCCATATAGATAACGAAAATTATTGTTCTAAGTCTCATGTTGCTTCTCATGTTATTTTATAAACCTTGGTTGGAAAGAAAAATAGGAGGGCTGAAATGTAAGAAATATAGAACATACTGGATTTAACAGCCCCAAACTAGATTTTACTCTGAGGTATTGATTTTTTGAAATCTATTTTGTGAATGTCGATCAATAGATATATATCATGGAGGATGAAAGACAAAGATCAGCCGAATCCCATATGGAGGCTCAGGGATCAGACGATGTTCACGGTATTTAAATATAATCTTAAATCTCCATACATGTGTGTACATATGGAATTGATTTTTTTATTAACTTTGTGAGTGAAATTATTTGTTAATAAGTTTCATATTTTAATTTTTAGGAGGCAAGAGGAGAAGGCTTTCTACTCCATCCATGGAGCGTGGCCAAGGTTCAACCGGTCGAGGTATGACTGGTAGCAGGTTGCGGGAATGGGGTGATATTTATTCCCCCGAAGGCCAGCAATCAACGACTGCTGGTTCTCAACAGGGTCACTATGGGTCTGGTTCTCAGCAGCGTCATTCTGGGGTTGGTTCTCAGCAGGGTCATGTTGGAGATGATGTTAACCAACAACATCAAGGTTGCCATCAATTTCAATATTTTTTCAATAAATTTGTACAACTTTTTTTACACGTGTTTTTTCTAATATACGAAATTTTATATATATTGATGCAGAGGCTGAAAATGTTCGAGCCAATGGTCAAAAAAGACGCAGGGCAGCGCGCTACATTGAAGAAGAAGGTTGTCAACCCACCACAACTTATCCGGCTGAGATTACTGATATACCATGGGAAACAAACATGGCGGAATGCACCTTACAAAGGTGTCAAAGCCTTCATGCAAAATTGCAAAGAGATCTGGAGTCTTTGTCTCTACCTGCTGAGAGTAGACAAAGCCTAGAAATAGTTACACATTCATTGAGTGAAATGGTAAAAGTGTACAAAGATTTTGGGCCAACCACTGATTCGTTTGTAGAAGTGATGAGAAAGAGAAAAGAAATAGTGATAGGTCCCGATAAATGGCAGGACATAAAACAAAGAGTTTCAAGAGATGATGCTAAGTCAATGTTTAATTATAAGGAAGGGCTAAAAAGAAAAATGTTGAAGGTGTAGCATTTCAAGCACCCAGACAAAGCACAATATTTGTATAGTCGACATCTTGCGGCCTTTGGAAGGCTTCCATGGAACGATGAGGTTCCTCTTTATTTTGCACAAATGTTTTATGCAGAATTTTTTTTGGGTATGAAACCCGACTATAATGACCTTCCTTCAGAATTTTTTGGCCCGGGGAGAGGTTGATTATATCAACGTAAGGGCGCTAAGTGAGATGTGGATTTGCCTCGCCCTGAGCCGCCATTGGTGAGTCGACCGTCTCGAGTCGAAACCCTGCGATCAGAGATGGATGTGACTTCTCAAATAAGTCGTGAAGCAAGAGATGTTATGATCGAAAATGTTCATAGCGGATTGAGTGGAGTCAATATTGGCTTAAATCGACAAAGAGCACGTTAAAATGCATGTGCCAATTTTATTTATTATACAGATGAGGAGATTTACAACATGAATGTTGAAGATCTCCGAACATATGCAATAAATTGTCGCAATGGTCTGCAAGACCTAATTTTTCGTGAGGAAGAGGGCACCAGAGCGATATGTGTTAGTGACCTTAGGGTTTGAAATTATATTTACATATACATGTGTACAATTTGTAATAAATACATGTGTATGTACATGTATACATTTATTTGTATGTGTACATTAATCTAACAAAAATGTATGATTATATGTTAAAACACCATTTGCAGTTCTCGGGCATGATGCGTGATGAAAATGTTAATATTACGTTCGGGACCTCTGGCTCAAACGATGCAGCTGGGTCTGGCCATCATGATATGTTGGCACATGTATGTTAGTGTTTTTTAAGTGACTCTAAAATAAATAATTGTTGCCACACATGTACATGTATGTATATATATAATTCGATAAAATGTTTTAACAGGTACCGATTCCGTCTGATGTTTTTGGGATGGCGGTACCTTCTTCTTCCTTAGGAGATATACCTTCTACTTCATTGGGAGATGTACAAGTATGGACAATTTTTCAGGAGTTCAAAATTTATGTTACCTCAAAAAGTTCCATTAAAAATTGAGATATATAGAGAGAGAGATCTATATTTTGAGTTATTTAAAATTTTTGAATTTAGGTTCGTATAGAAGATTTTTTTAATCCGAGGACTTTAGCGATGGAGATAGGAACATCCACGGTGTTTGAAGAAGTTTTCTTTAGTTCTTTTTTTTAATATTATTGTTCAAATAAGTTTATATATGTACACGTGCATTTTCATTTGAAAGTTTTTAATTTATATAAATTATTTATGTATATATATATTTATATTTAATTGTACATGTATATTGTACAGGTTACTACTGCAGATGTTTCTATGGCAGAACCTGTTCATCAAATGGAGAGGCAACCTTATGAGGTATTGCGTGATTTTTTTGTTATATTTTGTTTTTTACATGAAGTTCTAGATATATATATTCTCATTCATTTTTAAAACTTCAAATTTTAATGTTTATGTGCATTGTGTATGTAGGTGTCTTATTTATAGGATAGGGCACTACCCAAGACCTAGATGCTAGAGCCTCCATTTGATGGACAAGATTTACAGTAGATTTGATTTGATTTCAAAATTTAGATGGTTTTAAAATTTGTTAAACTGGATACAGTTTGATACTCAAGTGAGATTTACAATTTTTGGACATATTTTATTACAATAAGTTTTTTGGACATATTTTTGGACATGTTAAATGTTTTTGTTGGATAGTTGAATTATAATTGGCATGGCATGTGATATTTAATGTTAAATGCTTTTGATTTCATTACAGTATATGTTGATTTCTGATTTGATATAATTGCATGTATGATGGTACATTACTTGTAAAGTCATTGGATTAATAGTGTTCATTGATTTCAGTGTTCTTTGGATGGTTTTAGTACTTTTGGCATGTGAATGTGAAATAATGTTGTCATCTGAATTACATTTGACATGTGATATTTAATGTTAAATGTTTTTGTTGGATAGTTGAATTATAATTGGCATGGCATGTGATATTTAATGTTAAATGTTTTTGTTGGATAGTTGAATTATAATTGGCATGGAATCTGAAGTTTTAAAACTACATGAATGATAGAATGTGAACCTACATTTGCACATGTGGTAAATTGAAATGTTACTTGTAACAAGACAATCCCCATTGATTTCATTACAGTATATGTTGATTTCTGATTTGATAGAATTGCATGTATGATGGTACATTACTTGTAAAGTCATTGGATTAATAGTGTTCATTGATTTCAGTGTTCTTTGGATGGTTTTAGTACTTTTGGCATGTGAATGTGAAGTAATGTTGTCATCTAAATTACATTTGACATGTGATATTTAATGTTAAATGTTTTTGTTGGATAGTTGAATTATAATTGGCATGGCATCTGAAGTTTTTAAAACTACATGAATGATAGAATGTGAACCTACATTTGCATATGTGGTAAATTGAAATGTTACTTGTAACAAGACAATCCCCATTGATTTCATTACAATATATGTTGATTTCTGATTTGATATAATTCCATGTATGATGGTACATTACTCGTAAAGTCATTGGATTAATAGTGTTCATTGATTTCAGTGTTCTTTGGATGGTTTTAGTACTTTTGGCATGTGAATGTGAAGTAATGTTGTCATCTAAATTAAATTTGACATGTGATATTTAATGTTAAATGTTTTTGTTCATAAAATAGTTTAAGATTGATCACAAGAATTAAGAGAATGTCTCGTCCCAACACCATAGAATGATCATCCATGTCAATGACTCTTAAGTCTATCTTTCCAAACCATGACCCTACTCTCACATGTGTGCCTTTCATGACACCAGTCACTGCTTTCATCCTCGAATTGATTGTCTTGAAAGCACTCAACTCTTTCTCGATGCTAGCCTTCCTCTTTCTAAGAGATGAAGCTGCCTTTCGACTTAGGAAGCTATGGGTAGCCCCCATGTCTATCAAAGCAGAGAACTTTTTCCTATGTACGGTTGTAGACACGAATCTCAAGTCCAAGGAACATTCATCATCATTCCTCCTCCTTGTCTTGCGCCTTACTTCTGCAATCTTCTTCAACATTTCCTCTTCCAATATGTCTTTCGAACTAGCCCTTGGCTTAACAGTGCTTTTCACATATCTCTTCCCATGAAGCTCCATAGAACAATCCAATCCTGGGTCTGCTTGAATTGGTTCAAGCTCTTTCCTTTTCGAATTTTGTCTAATTGCTCCAATACGACATACAATCCTCATAGTGTGGTCGTCTTCTTTTCCAAGTGTGCCAACACATGCATTTTATTTCTTCAAACCAATAGGTTTCGGATCAAGAAAGTCCCTCTTGATCTTATCTTCCATGTTCTTGACTTTAGCCTACAACGTGGTGCTTCTTTCCTTCAAGTGAGCCCTTTCCATAAAGAGTTCTTGAAGTCTTTGTTCACCTTGTCGTATCTCCATGTCATGCTTTTCAATTTCAGCAGTTTGTCCAGATAGTCCATCCTTGGAATTTCTTGGGTGAAAAACCAAGTAGGTTGAACCAAGTAGGTTCAATCTACATTTTGCATGTGATATTTAATGAACTTTAAATGTTTAATGTTTTAATGTTTCACAATATATAATCAAAAGGGTTTCAAAACTTAAAGTTTTGGATGGTTTCAACCTACATTTGCACATATGGTAAATTGAAATTATGTTACTTGTAACAAGACAATCCCCATTGATTTCATTGTATATGCTAATTTCTAATTTGATATAATTGCATGTATGATGGTACATTACCTGTAAAGACATTGGATTAATAGTGTTCATTGATTTTAGTGTAAGCGCAAAAAATTATTGACAATGTAGAACGATTTTTGTGTTATAATAATTAAACCTAATAATATTGGAGAGCAAGAGAGAAGGTATGGTGTTTACTACAAGAGTTCGAGCAAGTCATTCGGTGACAACTTTTACTGGAAACTTGAAACAAAGAGAATCTATCTTTGGCTAGGACATCATGTAAGATGTCTGACATAAACAATAAAATTGTACTTGAAAGTTGAGATTCGGGCAAGTGGGGACAACCACTTGTTATCTTGTCCCTTGGAGGCTAGGCCATATGGGGACCGAATCTGACCTTACAAAATAAAGTGAAATAATTTGTACCATATGGTCGGAGAACATATACAAGAACAATTAATATACAAGAACAATTAATTTCATTCTAGAATATATATATATATATATATATAACATTTTTCATCAATGCACATGTATAAAAAAAACTACTTTCAGTTGATACTAGAGCACGTGCTTGTACTCAAACAATTTGTAACATGTGCAAATCACAAATAACATAAGCAGCTCAATTTTTAGTTGAGTACTAGAAGTTCTAAAACATATTTAATCCAAAGATAATAAATTGTTGGACACTTCACTCAAAAAAATTCTAATGGAATTCCATCTTCAATAATCCGTTCATGATCGGATTTTGACATTTTCCATTTTTTAATTTTCGATTTTTTTTTTATTGAACTTCTATCAAATTTATGCGTGCTGCACACACCAAGTGACTATATTGACAACTTATGGAATCAGGTTCATAGTCTTCAAAGTAAAGAAAGTCTCCGCTTTGACGAATTTGTTTGAAAAAATAACCTTTCAGTATAATAGACCCTCTGTCATACTGAAATCCGTGATCATTATAGTCTTGTAATAATTTAATTTTTCGTTCAGTGCAATGCATCAAATAATACTTCACATTTTCATCGTTGTCAATAGGTGCAATTACAACAAAAACATCTCCTGCACAATAAAATAAATATAACATTTAATTATGCATATTTAAATTTATTTCTAGATCTTTAAATCACTAGAAAGTAATTCAAATGTTACCTTCTCTAACAAGATCAGAAACTCGATCACCATCGGATAATATTGTAGTTTCCTCTGAGTCCATTTCTTCAAACATTTCAACAGACATTTTGCCCTTTGTATTTAGCTCTGTAT
This sequence comes from Pinus albicaulis, assembly GCA_034641835.2. Lineage (NCBI taxonomy): Eukaryota > Viridiplantae > Streptophyta > Pinopsida > Pinales > Pinaceae > Pinus > Pinus albicaulis. Next base: position 816,497,726 of record CM076570.1, read on the forward strand.
GTTTCCAATCGTTCACATACATTTTTTTTTCACAAACGTCATTGGATTTTGTGTTGTCTATGCAAACATCACAAAAACAAGAATATTTTCTTTTATCCAATGCAAACACATTTGTGGACGACTTTGTTTGAACTGAATGCAATTTTCGAGTCCCTTTTATTGTTCCAATGTCATTTCCAATTGATCTATTTACGTCTCCGATTCCAATATGCCAGAAAAACCTTTATATGGAAAATTAAAAAAAAAAATTGTAAATATGATACAATTAAAAATAATCATTGCATGATAATCATCAAAAAAAAATTAAAAATAATCATTTCATGATAAATGTACAATGTTTAAAATTATATTTCCAATATAAATTAAATTGAATGTACCTTTTCACTTCTCTTGATGGGTTAATCTCATGGCTTAGAGCATTGTTGCACCATTGAACAACTTCTTCAGCGTTCACAAGTCGGTGTGCAGAGTGGTTCATTTGATATCTTCGAAGTACTCATTTTATGCATGCTCCTGCATCGTCATGTTCTCCTTTTGCATGGCCAGTTTCAAAGAAATTCCAACAATTTTTAATGCATGTTTTCTTATGAAGAAGACACAAACAAAAAAATGATCGTGCAGATTTGAATTGACCTGCGCATCCGTCTGACCATATCCAATGTTCATTGAATGTTATTCCACGATTTTTCAATGAATCATAAATTTTTCCAAAACAATGTTGTTCAAAACATGTATCATGTGTATGATCGTCACTGATATAAAAGTGATATTCTTTAATGATATGTCGATTTTCACTCGTGCTTTCTATATGATTGACATTTTGTTCAGCATGTCTATATAGAATATGGACGAGCATGGAGACTTGGTCAGAGTGATAGTATTCACTCTAAATTTCTTTTTTTGGAACAAATGTGTAGCTTTCTGCAAAATCAATCACTGACAAAATGGTCCCTGGTGAAAAAAATTCACGAGATTTTTTGAATTGCAAGTCTTGCCATCGAGCTCTATGGGAATGCTTGGTGTATTTGTAAATTTCCACCTCAAACTTTCTCAAAAAATCTATTAGAAAAATTTCGTCTTCTCGTAATTCGATTATTTTAACAGTATCTGCACCTTGAATCGATGTACCTATATATTCATATCTCTTCTATTTCACTTTCATGTTGGATAATGATTGATCATTTATATCAATACGATATTTGTTTTGAAATTTAGTCAAATTTCCACGATCATCGCATTTTTTACCACCAACACACTTCTTTTTGTAAAATAGTTCATCGCTTTCTCTTTCACATAGAATTTGAGATATGAATTCATGAATAGTGGAAGGAGGAGGTGAATCCTTCCATAATGTTCTACCGAAATCGAGGAATGTGTCATAATATAACTCAAATTCCACATGATAACGACAACAACAAGTGTCGCGTACGGTGATAGGTTTTACATACCATGGTTTTTGTTGAACAAAAGCACTGAGTGAAACATGAATTTGACGATTCTCTTCTTTGAATTTGTTGAATAACTCAATCTGAGTGGTTTCCAAGAGATGTTTTTCATGTTCTTCGTATTGATTTCGTGCTATTCTTCTTCGCATCACATGTCTTGCAGTTGGTGAAACATGCGAATTGTTCTTCCAATATTCATATATTATTTTTTTAACGTATTCTCCAAGTCTATCTTTGTATGGTTGCCTACAAATAGCTCTCCAACAAGCGAGTTCATCATTTACATCTATTTGCAGTCGAAATTTTCGATGTTTGTGCAGAGTTTTTCGCGAGGTTCCCAGTGCTCGTGCCATAGATGTTATCATACGATTCTCTTGAGTACTTCGTGAAACCATTGCCATCTGTATTCCTCTACGTATATTTGAAACATCTTTATCTCTAGATCTCTTAATTAACTTTATAGTACTACTCATATTTTTTATTACCTCTTCTTTCATTTTTTTATCTTTGGTTGATTTTTGAATACCCAATAGTGTCGTCTCTTCTGTTAATTTCCTTGATGATAGGAGACCTTTCAACATTTGAGCTTGAACTATCACCTGTTCATTTTTGAAATACTCTTCAAAAATTTTATGGACACGATATCGTATAAAATGGTCAGGTTTTTTATCTCCATATGTGTGAGTGTCGACATTTTCTAACTCCTCATTATCGATAGTGATTTCATCTGTACATATTCGAAAAAATAGTACATATTCAATAAATTACTAAATTAATAAATATGTCAATAAATATTAGGAAAAATTTAAATATATCAATAGATCATAATATTTAAATTTACATACCCGCTTCAATTTCTGCTTGATGTTGATTTTCTTCTTCAATATTTTGAGGAGTATCTCTGTCTGTTTACATTAAACAAAATATTTTTCAAACTAGTTCATCAAATAAAAATTAAGCTCACATTTTACATTAGGAAAATTTTAAATATATCAATAGATCATAATATTTATATTTACATACCTGCTTCAATTTCTGCTCGAGGTTGATTTTCTTTTTCAATATTTTGAGGAATATCTCTGTCTGCTTACATCAAACAAAATATTTTTCAAACTAGTGCATCAAATAAAAATTAAGCTTCACATTTTACAATAGGAAAATTTTAAATATATATCAATAGATCATAATATTTACATTTACATACCTGCTTCAATATCTGCTTGAGGTTGATTTTCCTCTTCAATATTTGAGAGGGCTTCTAACTTTCTTTTGCGATATTGTCTCATCTCTTCTCTATGTTCTTCAGGATCTCTTTTTCGATCAAATTTTCTCGTACGATTTCTTCGATTTCCCATGATAATAGGGTATGAAGTTAAAAAAATTTCCTTCAAAAAATTAGACAATAACTCAATTACAAAAAATATCACAAAAGATTTAATTTAAAAAAAATCAGTGTAAATTTTTTGTAAAAAATATGTACTCCAATCCAAAACACACTTTCAAAAATTTGAGAGAAAAATGTCTTATAAAACTGAAAAAAAGCTTAAAAGATTTACTTTAACACAAAACACGTACATACCTCCAAGAAAAATCACGCCGCCTCCAAGAAATGTCCTCCAAAAAATTTCTTTAAACTCAAAATTGTAAAATCAATTTGCTTTCAAGAAATGCTCTTAAACCCAAACTTTGAAGAAAAGTTTTTGAACAAAGAAGTTCAAAATATTTACTTCAACACAAAACATGTACATACCTTCAAGAAAAATCACGCCGCCTCCAAAAAATGTCCTCCAAAAAAATTCCTTAAACCCAAACCAAGAAGAAAAGTTTTTGAACCCAAACCAAGTCTTTGTAAAATGAGATGAAGTGCGAAATGTGCGAAAATTGTGAATTATTTCGCACCAATTTATATTGACGCGAATTGTGTTTTTAGTGGGGGCTCTGAAAATTTTTGCGGCCGACGGAGAGTTACACAATAGTTCGGCCGAACTCTTCATTAAGAGTTCGGCTAGATTTAACGAGTTTAAAATGGAAAACATAGTTCGGCCGAACTTGTATTCAAAGTTTGGCAGAACTATCGCGTCACCATTACGCAAAAACCAAGCTCTGAAAATGGTTCTGCAACTTTGGACTGATTAAACTCCATGAAAGGTTGTTATTTAATTGTCGGAACTAAGACAAGCATTTTTCAGAATTGAATCTACTTTAAGGAAATATAACTTTTATGGAATTTCGTAAACGTTTATTAATTTTAATTATTTTTCAAAAAAAATGGGTGCGAACAATTTCTAAGGGTCATTGTGATTCAGTGAAATCAAAATTTTGTATCTCCCAAAATACATTGTAAAAAAAATTGAAAAAATTATGGGGCATTACATTGGTTCGTCGACTCTAATGGGTAGCTTTTAGATTTTTAGTTTATAACTTATATGTTAAGAAATTGTTCGCCACGCGAAACATATCCAAAATACGCATTTTTTCGTAATTGGATCAGTTCAAAAAATTCTAGTAATTATGTTGTTGACTATGTCTAGATTGTTGTAACACATTTTGTTTTTTCAAAAACACAAATTTTCAATGAATACAACGTCGCCACATAACATGACTTCTTATGAATCCTTTGATTGTTAAGAAACACACACTGAAAGAAACACTAAGTTGACATATCAAATCTGCATAAAAAAATTTCAAAAAATAAGTAATAGAAACTAACAAAATTTCTCACAACTTTTATTTTTATCGCAAAATGAAATTCTACACAGAAAAATTGTTATAGTTTGCAGAAAGTTGAAGAACCGAAAAAAATGAAAAATTTTTCTCAAAAAAGGGCAAAAAGTGTAACCCAGCTTCACATTTTCACCCATTATATATATATATATATATATATATATATATATATATATATATATATATATATATATATATATATACAAGTTTAAGCAGTGATTCTTTGCTCAAATTCTTGTATTTGTATTGAATCTCTTTATTGAATTTCATCAAAAGTTCATTCAAGGTTCTCTTAGAGTTTTGTGAGAATTCCTCATTGAAAATTGCAATGAGGAAAGAGTAGTTGTGGTGAGCGAGTTGTTTGAGGAATTAAGAAACTTTTCTGAACGTATGTGTAGGAGTTCATGTACGAGTTTATATAAATAAAGAAGACAAATTAGTCAAGATTCAGTCTTCATTGAATGAAGCCTTTGGCGTTAAATATTAGTATGAGAGCCTTAGAATTGATGTACATATCAATTCTTGTGATAAAATTATGGAGAAAAATTTCATATCAGTCTCTTTTAAAAATATAAAGAACCTTGAAGAATCTTCTAGTTTTGATATTGATAGTCTATTTGATAGTTGTTGTAAAAATTTTGTGAATGATACTAAGATAGAAGTAGTTGAATATAAACCACAAGCTCCATGGAAGTTAACAACAATTTCTACATTTAGTGTTTTTGTAGATTTGAAGTGTTTTCATTTTAGAGATATTAGAAGATTCATAGTTAAAGAATTTGCATCACAATTACAAACAAATTTTGAATTCACCCAAACCATACCTCTTATAGATCTAAAATAGATTAGAAAAGAATCCCATAAGCATAGCATAAATTATTTACATATTGGACGCATCAGGGTTGTAATTTTCTTATTGGTTCACGGAGCAATCAATGCATATGTTTTATGCACTGTAAGATACCTGACACATCATAAGTTTACATATTAACTAATTGAAGGGATAATGGTTCTAGTGTCTGATGGTCCCATTCAGTTTGACTGTTATTCAAGCTTCTCAGTCTATTCCCTTTATGAACATATCGAGGACATTCTTAAATTTCAACTCAAAAGTACTGGTTTTTATATGAAAGCCAAGAGAACTAATATTTCCATCCAGACCTGAGGTTGTTTTAGACATACCAACACCATGTATCCTGTAGTACTCCATTCTCCATGTCAAGAGTCCTAATCCAATACACTCCTAATAGATCCTTCAAACTCGAAGATCGAGCAACAAGTTCTAAATGGGAAGATCTATCCTATCGAATTGCACTTGGTCATATCCTAACGACTTGCACTTGGTGGTATCGTATTGACTTGAAATGCCTCCAACATTGAAATTCCATGATTTTTTCCACGTGTCATTGCTTAATAAGTATTTTAAATATGTTCATCATGTGATTGACTAGTATATATTGCATGTGGATCCAGAAGGAGAATCCCAGCTAGAACCAGAGTGCATTTTGCAAAGAAAGACACTCATGCTCCAGAACTGAGCAATCAAGGAGGTTAAACTGCAATGGAACCACTTTGGGCTCGATGAAGCTACATGGGAGATGGCAGATCAAATGTGGGCTTGAGAAAATTCTTTGGCATCTATTTTGGGTATCTGTTTTTGGTACATGTTGGTATGATTTTTGGTATTTTATAAAGCTCCAATAAGTGGCATGGGAGTCATGGAATTATGATATTATAGTGTTGTTATGTCATCATTATGGTTTGTTTCTCAGTGGGTTGATTATTCTAAATAATGAAATTATTTAAGTTAGAAATCTCCATGGGAAGTATCTTTTTCTTATAGAAGTCCTACTGATGGTAGATGATGTTGAACACCGAGGATGGTTTTCCCCCAAGGGGGAGGGTTCTAAAACAACCCTGGAGAAAATGCCATGTAATAAAAGTTAATAAAGGAAAAATAATAACGAAGGTGGTACGACACGTATTCCATGATGAATGTTGGGAAAAAATCCTAGTGTGTGTGTTCATATTGTTTATTATGGCTATGGAAATGGTAAAAGGAAATGCCTGAGCCTTTGAAAAGGAAAAGTGGAATTTATTGGAAATTATTTATGAAAATAACGGAAAATATAAGAAAAAGGCGGTGAAAGGTCACGAGTTGCATGTTAGAAGGAAAATGGAGGAAAATAAGGGAAAACGGAGAAAATATAGGCCTCATTAATAAAACGACTTCTGAGGATCAGTTCATGGATTTTTTTTAGTCCAAGTTTGGAGCTCTCATTATTATGTCTCTCTATCATACTCTTAGATACTTATATTTTCTTGGAGCACTCTTGGATAGTGCGTCATACTTGGGTATTTGGAGCAAGAAGGCAAAAGAATACTAGGAAAGCACAAGAGGATATTAGGATCAATAGCTAGAAGAAATTTGTTTTATAGGTATTGAGTTGCATGTATGTTTTCCTCACTAGCTATGGAATGAATGGAATATGCATGTGGTTTCTTGGTCATCGTCTATCATTGGCATGGAGGATTGCGTGGATTGACAGAGGATTTGCATAGCCTTACCATTTCATGGATATATATGGTTCTATGTGTTCATTTCATTACCTGTTTTTTTGTTGGTACTAATGTGCCTTTGGTTAAGTGTAGAGTTATTAGTTCCTAAAAGCTGTGATTGGAAAAAAACTATTAAAGCACTATAACTACTTGGGTTGAGTTACTACTCATGGAAGCCTTATTTAGATAAAATCTCTATAATGCCTTGGTGGGTTGATTTATTAGTCCTGGAAGCTTTGTTTGGACAAAAACTTGGGAACCTCGGTAGTAGTTGTGGGTTGAGTTACTAGTCCTTGAAGCCTTGGTTAGAACAAATGCTCTGGAGCCCTAGACATCTTGGGTGGAGACAAATATGGTGATGGTTTTGATGTGCGACCGTGAGGTGGAATCACCTATTGAGGGTTGAGGTGGTTTGGACTTTGGAAGCCTTGGTTTTGTTTTGATTGATTAGTTTATGATATCCCACATTCATACTTGTAATATGGCACGATTGTGAATGGATGAAGAGAGATTTGGCTCAACCATGTCTATGGTCAAGTGGAATGTGGAAGTCCCAGACTTCGTTGCATTTTTCTTATGTCAATAATATCTCTTTTCCTCTTGTATTGATGGGTAATATGCTTGTTATTATGAGTCATATATGAGTTTTATGTGCTCATCATTTCTGTTGTTTATATGCTAGTTATGAATGTGTTTTATGATGGTTATGATGTATGCCTATCAACATATTTTTATTTTTAAATGAAAGAACAATGTATATGTGCCCAATTAGATTCTAATGCAATTAATGTGATGATGCAACACTACTTCTTGGCGATTCTCACATAAGTATGAGACCCTATACTCACATATGTTATTTAAACCTATATATTACATATTTGTGACATGATTGATGAAATTCCTATCATGGTCAGTAGCGTTATAGTCATGTCCCTGTTCAATTTTTTTCTTTTGCATCATTATTTTGTTATTATATTTCTTTTCTGATAATTTCGTGGTGTTATGGTAAGTGACCTGGGTTTGGGCATGAAAAAATGGCTCAAATACTGGGGACGTTAGAACATGTCTGAGGAAAAATGTCCCTAGATGCATGCATGCCCATGTTATGGGAGTTTCCAGAGCCTCCCAGATGCACCCTTTTCCATATTAAGGTTGTGTTCGGTGTATTAATGGTCTAAAAACCCGATGGGACCTAGGGGTTGGTTACCTACGTGGTTGGCATGGCCCCTAGTTGTTTATTTGTTGATGTGGAAGGTCTGTTTTATGTTTTTCTGTCAATTCCACTTCCTTAAGGTCACCTAGGAGGTTGAATCCCATTATAGTGACTTCTCGCCGCATATTTACCCCGGTTGGTTGGTTACTTGGGTAGGTGTGGGATGAGGGTGTTACATCAACCAATGAGAAGACCATTTCATTAGTTTCCCTATCTCTTACTTCTTTAAAGGAGTGTCTACCAATAACTCATGTTCTCCTTGTATGTATTATGTTAAAACAAACCTCGATCATTTTCCAACCCCATCATATGCCCCTATGAGATTCTCTAAAGTGTGCATAACTATTTGGAGACAATCTGTAGTAGAGCTAGAGAGATTTGTAGTTTCTAGTTGGTTCTGTAATCTCGCGGAATGCTCCTTCATGTCATTAATAATAAGAGTGGAGATGTTGTGTTCCCAAGGAATATTCTCAGGAACATATCTGGGATGGGGGTAAAGAGGTTCATATTTTTCATTATGGGCATACTGTTCTACCCTATAACCTCTCCCACAAAGATGACACCTTGGAGGAGGAAGACCAAATCTTGTAACATGATAAATTCCCACATTATTTAAATACAAATAAATTTCACTTCAGCAATTAGTATTTAAAAAATGTATACATTTAAAATTACTTTCTTCACAAACTATCTCATTCTTTGAGCCGTCATTCGAACGATGATTTTCCCGTTTTGAGGAAATAAACTTGGAGCTATTATTCCCTGTTCAAAACATCAAATTTCTAATCATGCATAATTTTAAGAGGTGGGATAAATTTTAACATTAAACATTTCTTAAACAAGATTTATGTTCAACTTTCACCTGAATGCTTCTGGATGATTCACTAAGAATCCACATGGCCAATCTCATGCTCGAGCCATTCACATATGGATAATGATATCCTTTCGCATTAAATGCATGTTAAAGAAGCAATTATTTAAATATTAAACATTAAATTTATATATTGTGTAGGCTTGGACATGTTAGACACCAATCAAACATGTACCTTCACCATGCACAATATACCCCTCATAATCATGTCTACTCCTAAGGGAAGCCTTGTCAATAGATCTATATGCGGATATGAGATGTGTGCGATAAATTTATGTGCATTAAACATCTCACTTCAAGACATATATTCATATTTCACCTGAACTATATCTATTAGATAGTTGGTTGGTTCTTGAAGGTGGAGTACTCAACTCATTATGGCCAACCCAAAGCTCAACCCATGCACCTATCAACAAGGATATTTTTTCACATTAGACATGTGTCAAAGAAAATTATTCACATAATAAACATTAAATTTATAACATACAGTTGAACATGTTTACTAGAAACCAAATGTGTACCTTTAGAATGCCCAACATACCCCTCATAATGGTGTCTAATATGTCTGTTGGAACTTGACACTACTCCTCCCATGGAGAGGCCTTGCAAGGGGTCATTGGAAGCGTTTTTCGATGCGAGTATGCCTATATAAAAGAGGACTAGCTATACATATTAGTCTTGGAGATTGGTATTAGGAAATAATTAAAGTTTAAATCTCAGTTTAAATATTTTTGTTATTTAACGTGAAAGAATAAAAGTGAATAGAGAAGGGTTTATGATGAATCTACCATCGTTTAAAAAATTAGAAACGTAATGTTGTCACAACATGCAAAGAGCATGGTGTATTCCTGACATATGTTTCCCCTATTTGAGTATAAGGGCTTAGCTTAAACACATGAAACAATAAATGAAGGAATGCATACTCCAGAGTAGGTGACCTAAGAACACACTCACAATTATTGACAATAAAATTATGAAAAGGATATTTTGGACCATTATTCCACTTAAGGTTAAAATCAATTGATAAAATCTATTTTTATACATTGGATTAAGTACTTCACACATCAATCTCATTATATTGCATTTATTTCAATGTTGGTCTAGGCATCAAATCAATTTCTTAGTTTTGTGCAATCACAAGCATTGGCAATAGAGAAAATGACTGTTAATATGAGAAAGAAAGAAAGAGATGCATGACATGAATCTCAATGCAATACCTTGACTTAAAAGTTTGGTTGGCATTTTATTTCATCCTCATTTTCATATGAGCGAAACAAAAAGTTGAAAAAAATAGTGTGTGTCATAGGTTCAATTCTGGCAATCACTTTTGCTAGTGCTTTTTTTTTTTAAGCCCAATTCGATTTAAAGGTTTTATCCCACCCACTCACTATTTGTTTAATATTGATTTCAACTTCGTATCTAATTTTAGGTAGACAAGAATAGGAATATGTTTAATCCATAAATTGGAAAACATGTATCTATGTAAAAATAATATTTAGTCATCTAATATCGGTGCAATTATATGCAAGAAATGAATTGCTTATTTTTTAGATGGATTAGATTGTTTTTTCACACATAAATATACCAATAAACAAGGAATTTAATGTTTAATACAAGAGGTTTCATAAATAGATTCAAATTCATTTGCTTCAATTTCTTGTGGAGTAGGTCGCTATGGAAATGAGCCATTTATAACCGTAAACCACATCTATTTATCCAGAATTAGTGAGTCAACTAAGCAGGATGGAAAGCTAAGTGGGAAGTGAAGCCTTTTAAGAATGTTATCGTAACTGCAACAAGAGATGTTTGAGGTTCCTTTGTTGTTAGTGATGGAACTAGTTGATCCATATCCATTTTTGAATGATTCAAAGTTAAGTCTAATAGCATGTCATGAACTAATAGAGTGATAGTGAAGTATAATATCTTTCTTCTTTCCTTTCCAAATTCTTATATCTACCACTACAATATTCAAGGCTAGTTTGTGGATAAAAGTACCATTCAAAGTGGTTGTTAAAGTGAGGCTTGGGGTTATTTATTGAAATTAACCGGAGTATGACAAATGTAGGGTTTCTACTCATGATATATCTCTTCATGGTTTCTTCTTTGTTGTGTTATAGGCACGTGTGAGCACATCCAAATCTAGTAAGGGATCCAGAATTAGAATTAGAACTAGTAAAGGCTATGCTTAAGAATTCGCTATGATATTTCAGCATGATAAGTTGGAAAATCACTTGACAGCTTGGACCCAATACAATTTCTTTGGTGTTGGTGGGAAATTGGAATAATTCAACGTGTAAGTTTGAGATTAGGTAATAGGAAGTAAAACATTTGATAGAGCTAAAGTGTTTTGGTTACATGTAATTCTTGGACTCTAAACTAATTTTTTTTTTTCTAGATCTAAATCAATCGGTAACTCATCGAGATTAATAAGGAAATTATGTATAGGAATCGGTAAGTCATCGAGATTAATAAGGAAATTTTCTATATATTCACTACAAAGAGATTAGAACATTAGTTAATTCCCAATTCAAATTACATGGAAGGAGAAGTGTAGTTTGAAATTTGTTAATATCAAAAAGGATAACAAGTTATTTGGTAACATGTTAAAGATATAAACAATTATGTTAACACAACGCTCTATTCTCATAATAATCTCACATTTCATTTTCTAAATTGAAATATTGTTACAACAAATGTGTTATTATTATTATTATTATTATTTATGTTTACAAATATTTTGGATAACTATTGTTGGTTTGTATTTTCATGTCTATTTTGTTCTCTGTCTCTATAATACCTTCTTGGTTAAAGAATGAAAAGAGATTGTACAAGGTATAATGATATGTTTTTTAAATGATTTTAAATTATTCCATATGATATGATATGACACAGTTGCAAAGAGAAAAAAACATTTAATTATCTTATTCCATATTTTGATGCATTAGCAAATGATTAGATGAGAGGATGGTATATATTTAAAGAGAAACTACGTACATTCGTGTAAAGCAACCAAACTCTACCAAAGAGTAAAGGTTCAATGGTTTGCGAATGCGCCCATTGTTTTGTTTATTGAGGTTGTCTAATACCAAAGCAGTGTTCATGAACCTCACGAACAACATTTTGAAACACTACCTTGATCTTTCTGTGTCAATATTTTTCGGCTCAGGGAAAATAATGGACTGCTTTGTGGGAAGCGATGGTGTCATTTTCACAGGGCGGGGAAGAAATGGAAATACTGTATTGTGGGAAGTAATACTAACATTTTCGCAAGAAATGGAAATATTGTTTTCTAGAAAGAAACACTATCATTTACAGGGGCCATGACTATCATTTCCACGGGCCATGACAGAAAGGGAAATATTGTGTTGTGGGAAGCAATACTGTCATTTTCATGGGCCACACGAGAAAGGGAAATACAGTGTTATGGGAAACAATATTGATTTTTTGGCAGGGAAGAAATGCCTGCCAAAAATTTACTTTTACCTATTTATAACTTTTATCCTTTCAACTAAAAGTTTTAACTAGAATCTTGGCCTCCCATTCGAGAGTTTAAATGGAATCTAAACTCCTGACTAAGAGGTTTTAAGTAGAATCTAAACTATCAAGTTTCTGCTTGAGAATTTTTTTTTAATAAAAAAATTGGCTAAGAGAATTAGTAAGGAGAGCCAATTAAACTCTCAAATTTGTGCTTGTGAATATTTTTTTACTAAAAATTTGGCTAGGAGAATTAATTATGATTTAAAGCTCAGCCAAGAGTTGTAATTAGAATCTAAACTTTCCGCTAATATTTTTTTCCTACGCAAATGTCATCTCAAATCTCTTGGCTGAAAACTCGTTAAACTCCCATCAAAGAGTTTGCAACGCCGACATTAACCATGCTAAATTCTTAGCCAAAACAATTTAAAACTCCCGATCGAAAAAGTTTCAAACTCTAGACCGGGAAATTTTTTTGACTTGTTTTCTCGAATTTCTTCAACATAACGTGACTTATATGTACATACAAAAATGTGTTTCCCATTTTCGTATTTTCATCCAATAAAAAAAAAAAAAAACAGATTTCTGTAAATTATGAGAGAGCTATGACAGCTAGCTCTCCTAGTTATACACTCTTAAAATAAAAAGCTATATATTCATAAAACATAAATTCTAAAAACTCATCACACATCTATAAGACTATTACTATCGAAATTGAATTTTTTATCAGATAAATACTATAAAAGTAACAATCTAATTGTACCAAAACAGAATTACATACACTCACCACTATATATATAAGTTGAACATAATACCTTACTACCCCCACATTTAAAATAAAATATTTAAAAGTGAAAGATTATATAGTCCTAAAGACAAATTCATGTTAATGACATTTCTTAATTACATAATATCTATATTCATTTTTCACGCATATAATCTAAACTCTTACAATATGATACAAAGGAAGATAAAATCTATGTATACACACTATATTATATTAACAAAAAAGATTACATATATATACATGAAGTATAGTTTCAAGATAGGAAAACTATCTTGGATGCACAATAAAGTGGTTGAGAGAATATCTCAACCACACACCAAACTAGGAAAATATAGATTTAGCTACTTCCTATGATATAGGAAAAAACTCATTACATAGAGAGTCAACACCTCAGACAAGTAGGAATTACATATTCCAACACACCCCCTTAATGACTACTTGTCTCGATAGTGACTCAAAAAATCTAGTTGTGGTAAATCATAACAAAACATGTGTCTGTGACTTAGATCCACCATAAATGGGTAAATCCCATGTGCATAACCAACAAAAGGATCTGTCAATGTCCATATAAAGGAGAAACCCTCCACCGGAATGCATGGGTGTCAACCACTGCAACTGCTAGTCTCATAGGATGTCCTTCGCATACATGGTTATGTCAACCATTATCACTGCATACATGTACCTATATCTGCAAATCCCCCCAAACAAGCGTTGACCTCTTTGTGCTTAGTAAATTGAGACCTGTGAGAAATTATGTCTCTCCTGTGAGTAAGGTGTTTCTGCAGACCACCTACTCCGCCGTGAGCACGAAATCTCTTGTGTGCACCTGGGGCACCATAGCCGTGAAGGCTGAGTAGCCACTAGGTCTCGCATGTGGTTTCTGGTTCATCAGAAACCATCACTTCAAGGTGATTAAAGTGGTTTCCAGCTGACCACAAACCTGTAATTACAAAGTGGCAATTACAAAGTGGTTTTTAGATAACCATGAACTTCACGGAGATACATATTCATTTACAGGGCTTACAGTACACACTTCAACTCTTGGAGTTACCAGGGACATACAAATACCACTACAAAACAATCCTAGACTTTCTTACCATTCAACTATGTGACTCATAATCAAGAGTCTATTCCAAGAAACTCAAAAAAAAAAACTTTCAACTTAGTTGTCCATCATAATTAATCTTGCTGCTCCTTCACTGCATCTTTTCATTATTCATATCTTGGGCATTTTTCTCTTTGTTAAATAAATTCTTGGAACTCCATGCTTAACATGTAATTTGTTAGAGTCACGAATTCTAACCAATTAAATTTACCTAGATTGAGTTAGCTAGGCTTAATAAGGGTCAATAATTTTAAACATGATTCCAAGAAACAAAATAAACTTTTCAAATCAGCAAGAACATCAAATTTATCTATCTCTACCCAAAGATGACTTCCCGAACATAACAGCAACCATCCTTCTCCAACGATACCATAGAGGGGTCTACTCATAAAGAAACAGATCGATGATTTTTCACCTGGTCTCAATGCAGTGCATTCTAGCACAAATAATCCAAACGTAGGCACTCATAGCCATACAAAAAGAAAAAATAGCAAATTTTCCCTATCAAAATGAGAATTCAGGACTCCATGGTCTGATCCTGCATCATCCACAAATTCACAGTCAACATGCATAAAATTCGATGATTTTACACACAAAGTTCTCGTTTTAGTATCCAATTCCCCGGCATCGCAACGTAACGCTACTTCCCCTGTTCACAATATCAGGGCTAGAGATTGTTTCCAAGCATGCCTCCTCATGCTCGCTGACAAGCTGCAACAACGAAGACCCACTCTCGAGCTAATCTCCTCACAATTGAACATGCATATCTACAATTTCTTAACGGCTTTCAAATAAACAATCGAATTTATATTTTCTTGCTATACAAGAGAAAATAATTTAGGCACTTTGTTTCAACTTGTGCGTTTCCAACACAATCTACTCCCCTGATCACACTGGGCACACACAAACTCAATCATCCTCCAACTTTTGATGTAGCTCCAACCACTATTATTTGATGGCACTGTCATGTCTTCATCATATCATGTAGTAAATCATTCCTCCAAAAAAAAAATTCTATTGTTGGAATGGCCAATTTCAACAGAGACTCAAACTTGTGATAATAGTTGGCCAAACTAAATTTCACAATAAATAAATCAATTATTTCAACCAGATTTACATTACTCACATGATAACTATTAAAGAAATATTAAATAATAGAAACATGACATCATGTAGGGGAGCAGTGAGATCCATTAACTAATAAAAAAAAATACATAAATTTGCGTCCTTTCTTCTCCCTTCCATATGCATCCATATTCTTAGTTAGGCATTAGCATGAACAGAAAAAAGGAAATCCCCACCTTTGCATTTTCTGCAAATTTCTTCAGTAGAATACCCCTAGCTATGGAAACAACAAGTCACACGAAGATAAACCATTGACAGCAAATCACTCGACGTGATCACTGCTCAAAAGCTATATGAGGAGTTGGTGTCCCCCATGTTCGAGTCTCTATCATCGCCAAAAGTAATCTCCAACCAATCCATGCAAGAATCATGTGACTCCTCTGTCCATTAGATAAATTCTGCATTGGCCTAATCTAACCTTTTCATGTAAAACCAAATTTCCCAATTTCCGTATGAATTTTCTCTTTCTTAAAACTCTAGATATTCATTCATCATGTATTGGAGCGTAAACACATACATATCTAGTTTATTTTCCTAATTATGGTGAAACTGAGCAATTTGAAGATGGTTATGGTGCTTCACCATGTTGTTTCTTGGCAGACTTTATCAGCAACAAATAAATTTTGGGTTTAAATGATAATACCATGCCTTTCGCACACAAATCTATAGAAAATTACATAGGTAAATCTCCTTTCACAGCATAAAAAAAAGGATGCAGCAAATCAATGACTCACCTGAGGCACTCGGGTCTCCTCTACGCACTCGGATCTGCAATTTGAGGCCTCAAGAGTATCTGGAAAATATCCCAACAGCTACACTACTAAAGATACTTACTAAGAATATCACCATGTCTATTTTCCTCAGCTGTCCACATACATACCCACCTTGCGGATGATAATGAAAACTAAATAGTCATATGGTAATTAAAGTGACCACTCCCGCAACTCTCTAACTTCTTCAAGGAAGCTCTGAGAAGAAGCATTTGGCAAAAATTCATGTGGCTGCCAAGACTTCTCAAAAGACTTTAAATGAACCAATATATATTTTCGTCTACCCAGTCTTAGAGTGATTTAAATGTCTCAATTTTCCCAAGTGGCATGGAATGTGTCACCTGTGTTGGAAATTAATTCCAACTACTCATATCAATCAGCAGTAATTGAAGAAGGACTATACAACGACACATTGATGCCTTAGCAAAGGCGGTTGTCATCTTCCTGTAGAATTGCAAAAGGATTGGAAAGCTCACACAAGTGAAGTGCAGAGCAGATAAGAATCGGCCCCTTGATATTTATCTAAGGCGGTAGCCGACTTCACGTAGGAGGAGAGTAATGGCTCAGACTCAAAGTCTTGCCAGTAGTGCAAAGCTTTGATTACAGGTTGAATCAGGCTTTAAAGCCTTACCTACATATCAGCAGAGTTAATGTTTCGAGGTGGCACAAGTTCACTGCATCACAAGCAGCGATGTGATGCGATGATATTTTTAACACTCTCGCATATCAAACTTTCAAAGTTATTAAAATGTGCACACCGAAGAGTTTCGACGATGCGATGAGGTCCCACCTCCATCGCAGTCGCGGTATTACAAAGTTTGTTGCATGTTCATTGCACTACTACCGTTCTCCGATGTGATGTGGACCCTGCTCTAATCGCGTCGCAAGTTTTCAAGTGATTGTCCAAAAAGGACTATTGAACTGATGTTTGCCGATGTTGCGATGTGATAAGGGCCCCATGCAAGCGCAATCGCAATCGCAGGATCAAAATTGTATTAATCACAATTGTTCCGATGTATTGATTGCTTTCGATGTTGCGATGCGATGTGGTCCCCACCGCCATCACTAATCGCACATCGCATTTTATAAAAGCGCAAAGGTATTAGCCTTTTGGCAGCTGAGTTTGCAATCACCGATGGACTTCCAGATGTGATGAGGAGTTCAAATGGATTTCATGAAATTTGAAGTCCGGCTTTGTTGGTCAGTTTAAATTGTTTTATTGTAACTGCGTCTTATAAAAGGAATGAGCCCGAAGGCTTATTATAAGAATGTAAGAATGTAATATTATTTCATTTTTATGCTGTTAAAAAAGATAGAGAAGAGAAATAGAGAAATTGCTTTGGCCCATAAGCTGAATACACAACAAGATTGTAAGCACTGTATGTGCGGATTTGAGGATGGAGAAGTTTGTGAGCACTGTTGTTTTACAGTCCACTGTTATACTCTGTGAATCCCTGTCAAGGAGGAAAAACCAGATTGTTGATTTTTGTATTTCTTTTATTCTTTTATGAATTAAGAAAACTTGTCCTAAATTGTTTCTGTTCATTCTGCAAATTGAGTTTTAAAAATCTTTGTTGTTAAGGAAATCTTCATTCTCTCTTGTTGTTTAGAAGTACTCAGAAACTTCTACATGGTATCAGAGCTACTCTAGGCACTTGGTGAGACAAAATAGAGTTTGTTTTTCCACTGAAGGAGCTGTAAGAAGCGTATTGAGTAGATTTTCTTTTTCTCCAGCAGAGAAAGTTCTTTCTTATTTTATTATATAGTTAGTATATTTTCTTTACTTATACAATTAAGATGGCAGATGCTGGAACTGGTTTGAAAAATTCCCAACTTCCACAGTTTATTGGGAAGAATCATAGTTATTGGTCAATAACCATGAGAGCTTTGTTTACTTCTCAGGAATTATGGGAGCTAGTTGAAAATGGCTACCCTGAACCTATAGATGCAGCAACGTTGGCTGCTTTGACAACAATAGAAAGAGACCTGTTGAGAGATAATAGGAATAAGGACTCAAAAGCCCTCTTTTATATCTTTCAATCTGTACATGAGAGTGTTTTCCCATGGATTTCAGCAGCAACAAAGTCTAAGGAGGCATGGGATATTCTCAAAACTGCCTATGAAGGCATGGAGAAGGTTAAGAATGCAAAATTGCAGATGTTGAGGAGAGACTTTGTAACACTCAGCATGAAAGAATCTGATACAATAGATTCATTCTTCACTAATGTTATTGGGTTGATAACTCAGATAAGATCTCATGGTGAAACTCTTGAAGAAAGAAGGATTTTATAGAAGATATTGAAAAGTTTACCCTCAAGGTTTGAAGCTGTTGTGGTAGCAATAGAAGAGACAAAAGATCTCTCACAGTTCACAATAGATGAAATTAGTGCTTAGCTTATGTCTCATGAACATAGACTGAGTATAACAGATTCCTCTTTTGAGAAAGCATTCAAGACTCAGATGTCATTCGGCCGAGGTAGAGGTCGAGGCAGAGAAAATAACAGAGGTCTGGAAGAAGCCAAAACAGAGGTAGAAATAATCCTGCTAGCACAAGCGGAAGGAGCTACAACCAGAACCAAGATGAAGGTTCAAGAAAACAACAAGCTCATGGACAAAGGTATGACAAATCCCAAGGCCAATGTCATTATTGCAAGAAGTTAGGCCATTATTGCAATGAATGTAAGAAAAATAAAAATGACATGAATAATAGGAAAAATGTTAATTTTGCAAATGAAGAAGATAAGAGCCCAGATATTGTGCTGTTAACATGTAACATTGCACAATACAAACAAGAAGATGTTTGGTTCTTAGACTCAGGTTGTAGTAATCACATGACTGGAAACATAGCAATGTTTGCCAATCTGGATGAAAATGTGAAATCTGAGGTAACAATAGGAATTGATAGTAAGATATCTGTCAAGGGTAAAGACAGAGTCAGTACATAGCAAGAAATGGAGAGCAGAGGATTGTGCTAGATGTATACTATGTACCTGGTCTGAAATGTAATCTTTTGATCATTGGACAACTAATTGATAAAGGTTACAATGTGTTCTTCAAAAATGATGTGTGTACAATCAGAGACATACCTCCAAGTAAGAAGATCATTGCAGAGGTGCAGATGACCAAAAATATAATGTTTCATCTCAAACTCAAGGCAGATTTGAAGGAAGGAAGAACTATTGCAGCTGTAACACAAGAAGTCTTTCAAGAGCAAGTGAAATATGAGAACTGGTTATGGCACTTGAGATTTGGACATCTCAATTTCGGAGGCTTGAATATGTTGCACAAAAAGGGAGTGGTAAATGAATTTCCATTGATTAAGAAGTCAGACAGCCTTTGTGAAGGCCGCATCTTGGGAAAACAGCATAGAGAAAGATTTCCAGCAAAAAAGAGGATAAGGGAAAAGGCACCCTTGGAAATTGTTCACTCTCATGTGTGTGGATCGATGCAAATACCATCATTTGCTAGAAATAAATATGTTTAATCTTTCATTGATGATTACACCAAAAATACATGGATGTATGTGTTAAAACAGAAGAGCGAAGTGTTTTAGAAATTCCGCCACTTCAAAACTCTTGTTGAGAAGCAGTGTGGGCATCATATCAAAGTGCTCAGAACTGACACAGGGGGAGAGTACATCTCCAAGGATTTTCTTCGTTTTTGCAGAGAGAATGGCATACAGAAGCAATTCACCACGAGGTATACACCTTAGCAAAACGGTGTTGCAGAAAGGAAAAATAGGACCATTTTGGACATGGTCAGAAGTATGCTGAAGGAAAAACACTTGCCACATGAGTATTGCGCTGAAGTTGTCACTTGCACAGTTTACATCTTGAACAGATGCCCAACTAAAGCTATCATGAATAGAATACCAGAAGAAGCATGGAGTGAATGAAAGCAAACTGTCACTCACATGAGAGTATTTGGTTGTGTAGCATATGGACATGTACCGGATCAGCTAAGGAAGAAGCTTGATAGTAAGGAGGAGAAGTGTGTCTTTATTGGCTACTGTGATGAATCAAAAGCATACAAACTTTATAATCCATCCACCAAGACATTGATAGTAAGTAGAGATGTGCAGTTCTGTTGAGAAGAAGCTTGGGATGGAAGTTTAGAGAAGATAGTGAACGTAAAGACAACTTTGTCTCAAGAAGAAGAAGAAGAAGAAATAGCAATTGTTAATCCTTCTTCGGTGGCTCCTCCTCCACCACCACAAACTGGAATTTGAACAGCCTTAAGAAGTCAAGGAAGTGCTACTCCAAGCACATCGCAGTGATCTGGAACACCCTCAAGTTCGAATGGAACTCCAAGCACACCAAGAAGACCAAGATTCAAAAATATGAGTGAGATTTATGAACAAGGAGAGGTAAGTAACAATACTGGTCTGTATTCATTATTCACTTTGTATTGTCATGTTGATGACCTAATCTATTTTGAAGATGTTGTAAATGATGATAAATGGATTGAAGCAATGAATGAAGAAATTGATGCAATTAAGAAGAGTAAAACATGGGAGTTAGTGGACCTCCCTAAAGGCAAAGATGCTATTGGAGTTAAGTGGGTCTATAAAACCAAGAGCAATGTTGAAGGCAAGATCGAAAGGTGCAAGGCCAGACTTGTTGTTAAAGGCTACAAGTAGCAACAAGGGAGAGACTATGATGAAACCTTTGCACTAGTAGCAAGGATGGAAACAGTTAGAACAATATTGTCTATTGCGGCACAACACAAATGGAAGATTTATCAGATGGATGTTAAATCTGCATTCCTGAATGGAGTGGTAAAAGAAGAGGTATATGTTGAACAGCCTCGAGGCTATGAAGTTGAAGGCCAAGAGCATAAAGTATGCAAGCTAAAGAAGGCTCTTTATGGGCTGAAGCAAGCTCCAAGAGCATGGTACAGCAGGATAGATGCTTACCTGACTGAGAATGGGTTCGAGAAGTGTGATGGTGAACCCACACTCTACATAAAGGAGAATGATGGTAAGATACTTATTGTTTTTTTATATGTAGAAGATTTAATTTTTACTGGCAATGATGCTTCTCTCATTGCTGATTTTAAAGCAGTCATGAAAAGAGAATTTGAAATGACTTACTTTGGCTTCTTAAGATATTTCCTTGGAATTGAAGTAGACTAAAGTGAAAATGGTGTTTTCATTTCTCAAGCGAAATATGTAGAAGCAGTGTTGAAGAGATTCAACATGCAGAACAACAAGGCAGCTGTGACTCCAACAATAATGGGGTTGAAATTGAGTAAAGAAGATAGCAGCAAGGATTTTGATCCAAATTTGTATAAGAGCATAGTTGGCAGCCTCATGTACTTGACTGCAACTAGGCCAGATATTATGCACGTTGTTAGCTTAATCTTCAAATTCATGGAAAGACCAAAAGAATCTCATTGGCAGGCAGCCAAGAGAATTCTAAGGTGTGTAAATGGAACAAAGGGGTTTGGTATATTACACTCCTCTTCTAAAAGTTTCATGTTGACAAGTTACACTGACAGTGATTGGGCTGGAAGTGTTGATGATCGGAAGAGCACATCAGGATATGTGTTTCATTTAGGATCGAGAGCAGTTTCATGGGCTTCTAAGAAGCAACCAGTAGTTGCTTTATCTACAGCATAAGCAGAATATGTGGCAGCAATAGCAGCAACATGCCAAGCAGTATGGCTGAGAAGATTTGTTAGAGATTTGTTTCATGAACAAGAAAAGGGCACAACCATTTACTGTGACAATAGCTCGGTGATAGAATTGTCTAAAAATTCTATTTTTCATTAAAGGACAAAGCACATTGACACCAATTTTCACTTCATACGTGAATTGGTTAACAATGGTGAGATTGTTTTGCAACACTGCAGAACAGAGGATCAGCTTGCAGATATCCTCACAAAGCCATTAGCTCAAAAAAAATTTCATCATTTCAGGGAATGCCTGGGTATGCAAAAAAACCCAGTAGTTGAAACTAAGGGGGAGTGTTGGAAATTAATTCCAACTACTGATATCAATCAGCAGTAATTCCAGAAGGACTGGACAATGACACATTGATGCCTTAGAAAAGGCGGTTTCCGTCTTCCTGTAGAATTGAAAAAGGATTGGAAAGCTCACACAAGTGAAGTGCAGAGCAAAATAAGAATCAACCCCTTGATATTTATCTAAGGCGGTAGCCGACTTCACGCAGGATCAGAGTAATGGCTCAGACTCAAAGTCTCACCAGCAGCATAGAGCTTTGATTACAGGTTGAATCAGGCTTTAAATCCTTACCTACATATCGATAGAGTTAATGTTTTGAGGCAGCACAAGTTCGCTGCATCACAAGCAGCGATGCAATTCGATGATAGTTTTAACAGTATCGCATTGCAAACTTTCAAATTTATTAAAATGTGCACATCGAAGAGTTTCGGCGATGCGATGAGGTTCGACCTCCATCACAGTAGAGGCATCGCAAACTTTGTTGCATGTATGTTGCACTACTGCTTTTCTCCGATGCGATGTGGACCCCACTCCAATCGCATCGCAAGTTTTCAAGTGATCGTGTACAAAGGACTATTGAACCGATGTTCGTCGATGTTGTGATGCGATAAGTGCCCCATGCAATTGCAATCGCAATCGCAGGATTGCAATTGTATTTATCGCAATTGTTCGGATGTATTGATCGCTTCCGATGTTGTGATGCGATGTGGTCACCACCACCATCGCTAATCGCACATCACAGTTTGTAAAAGCGCAAAGGTATTAACCTTTTGGCTGTTGAGTTTGCAATCGCCGATGGACTTTTGGATGCGATGAGGAGTTAAAATGGATTTCATGAAATTTGAAGTTCGACTTTGTTGGTCAGTTTAAATTGTTTTATTGTAACCATGTCTTATAAAAGGAATGAGCCCGAAGTCTTATTATAATAATGTAAGAATGTAAGATTATTGCATTGTTACGCTATTAAAAAAGACAGAGAAGAGAAATAGAGAAATTGTTGTGGCCTGCAGGCTGAATACACTGCAAGATTGTAAGCACTGTATGTGCGGATTTGAGGATGGAGAAGTTTGTGAGCACTGTTGTTTTACATTCCACTGTTATACTTTGTGAATCCCTCTCAAGGAGGAAGAATCATATTGTTTATTTTTGTATTTCTTTTATTCTTTTATGAATTAAGAAAACTTGTCCTAAATTGTTTCTGTTCATTGTACAAATTGAGTTTTAAAACTATATGTCTTTGAGGAAATATTCATCCTCTCTCGTTTTTTAGAAGTACTTAGAAAATTCTACAACCTGCTCATGAAGTTCACGTGGTTGGAACTGATATCTGTATTCAACTCAGCCACCTAGTCTCACACTTTCAGCCAATAGACTTTACAGAATTTGTAACAATGGCCAGTACCTCTTAGATGTGAGGCTACCAAATTCCAGAGAAGAGTCAAACTACAAGGCAAATATTGCACGCAAGGATAATGGATCTTCTGACGCTACTCACTTTTCTGCCATATGAAATTATGAAATCCCTTATGGAAATTCAAAGGAGCAAAAGTTGTTCTATAAATTTGAATTGCAGGGAAGTTTACGAAATTTGCAAAGGGATGGCATAGATTAATCACCGAGCAACTTGAAACATCGCAATTTTTGTTGAAGATCTGCCTTCTCCACCACCAGCATCCAATCCACTCTGCAGGAAATCCACAAACCTCTGAATGCTTGTTCCTCCTCGCACTTCTTCTCCGCACACTTGGACCTGTAGCTCAGATACATCAGCAGCCACCACGCTTCATCATATTCTCAATAGTCAAGTCGTACACGTGAGTTCTTCTCCCTCACAATCTAGATTCCATGTTTCTGTTGAGTCGGAGAAAAACAATTTAGGGAAAACAATAAAACTCGAATTGTGTATGCAGTTTCTCCACTAATTCATGGAGCGTGGTGAATAATTGGTCTATTATTACAGCTCAAACAACCAGACATACATAATGATTTTCCCCCAAACAGATCACATCTTGCTTAAGGAAAAATAAGGGTAATGATTTCCCCCAAAATAGATCACATCTCGCTTAAGGAAAAATAAGGGTTTTGTGGGGAGAATGAGATGTAATGAAATCATCACCTATACAATGCAATGCATCGTTTTCAAAGTAGTAATGATGAGGAGGAGCGTTTGGTGCAAACAAAAAACTTGGGGAGGAAATCTCTAAGCTTCCGAACTACTGAAGCATGCATCGTCAATACTTTTGATAAAAATAGGTGAGATTTGTTCTAATCCACCTCCATATCCCGACCATGCAGCGGATCCACACTAGACAGTATCACAATTCTCTAATAAGATCTGCACCAACAGCCTCACACAACACATGTAGTCACGGTGCCTCCACACCGCTACACTCTCCACACAGCATATGCAGTCACCATGCCTCCATGCCACTACACTTTCCATGCAGCACACGCAATCACCGTGCACTACAATATACCTCAAGTGAGGAGGGGTCGAGGTCCAGGCCCTTATGCGCTGTGATATGAAGAAAAAAACTATGTATACATACTATATTATATTAATAAAAAAAATTATATATATATATATATATACATTAAGCATAGTCTTAAGATAGGAAAACTATTTTAGATGAAAAATAAGCTGGTTGTGAAAATATCTTAACCAGACAGCAAACTGGGAAATATTGATTTAGCTACCTCATATAATATAGGAACAAACCCCTTACATAGAGAATCAACACCCTAAACAAGTAAGAATTACATCTTCCAACAAAAAAATTGTTTGACATGAAACTAAAATGAAAAAAAAATATAACCGAATTGCATTATCATGATGACAAAAAAAACGATAAACCCTCTATACAAAATATTTAAACCTTATCCCTTGTTATTTGGAAGTTCTGATTTGTTTGTTTTCATCTCCTTTCGGAAAAACACTGCTTAAGATGCATTCATTCACCATCGATTAAGACAAGATTTCTTAATAATGAATAACTATTATATATTCTTAAGTTTAAAAAATTAAAAAATTATATAATAAAACCCTCTAAATTAAAAAAATTATATAATAAAACCCTAATTATACTATATTGTTAAGTTCAAAAAATAAATAAATTATAAATAAAACCCACTATTTCACTGTCCCCTTTCCATGTACATTTATAACTAGAATAACATCGTTATATCACTACGTCACTACGTGATATTTAGTTTGAAAAAAAAAAAAATTTCGGTGCTTCGCAAAGTCTATCTTAAAATTTTGGTTAAATTTTTAAGTATAACGCTACCGCATTTCCACTCCATTACCCGAAAGATGACCGCACAATTAGTTTTCCACATGTAAAGGTCTTTGTTTCCAAAGATTTGCAGTCCGGTCCAGCACACTAGAGCCGCCATTGCTGTATCGGTGATAAAGTAAGCGTAAAGGGATCAAATGGTCATATGAGCAGCGCTACGGGTCGATCCGTCGCCACATACCTTCTCCTTATTCGCATGCTCTTTGCCATGGCCTCGTTCGCATGAGAATCAATGTGGGCGCAACAGAGAAACGAAGGACTAAGCACACAATTTTGGTCCCCGCAACTTTCATTCTATTACAGAGACGACGACTAATCAGAAAATAAAATCAACTTAGCCGGATTCGTAGAGCCAGATTCGAACCTGCTACCTCGACACAACTTGGGACGGCTGAGCTTGCGATTTTTCTCGGGCCAGCGCACAATTGTTTCTGATCCCGTCGTCCGCCACAATCATTATTATTCCGGGGAAATTAAATAATATTCATTCGAATAGAGTGCATCCAATTCGAGAAAAAGGGGGCGACCCATGATGTTACCGTGGAATTTTTTTTATTGGTGCAAACTTTTTTTAAATCAAAAAGTTTCGAGCGAAAAGAAAGGGAAAATGGACTTTGTATGGCAAAACTCAAAAAGTTGGGCACTGTGCTTTCCTGGTCAAACCTATGAGCTGGCCTCTCAATCTGGTCATCGTCATTTTAATATGATAATGGAGACATTCACCATGGAGGATGAGAGGATGAGAAATTTAAGACAAAATTTTAAGTTTATATTGTCTTTTTCATAATATATATTGTTTTTTCATAATATCTTTTGAGTGGCATAATAATTAAGAGTATGTGCTTCTTCTAAAATGTTATATATATATATATATATATATATATAATTTTTATATTAATATTATTTGAAAATTTATAAATTTTTTTATAATAAATTATAAACAAAAATTTCATATAAATTGAATTTCCACATAACCTTCAACAACATATATGGAAAATAATATTTCTAGAATCTTGAATTTGTTTTTATAGAATTTAACTATGTTAAAAATATAAGTTGAAATAAAGTTTCTTATTTTCTTTCTTCATGTTATAAATTTCATTGTTTTTAAAAAAATATTTTGAACTCTTTGAAACTAGTATTCCAAAGAAATAACTAGAATACTTACTATTTAACTTAGAATTCATTCATGTGGAAATTTATGAGTAAATGAAAATTTGGACTCAATTCCCATTTAGTTGAAGATTTTTAGGAGTAAGGTGAATTTGTGTTACTAGTACAAAGAGAAATTAAGGAATTTAAAAATAAAAAAATTTAATGAAGTTTTTTTTATTTGAAATAATTTCATCTTCACATACATTTTAACTAAATAAACTAAAAAATCTATACATAGAGTTCATGCATACAAATAAACAGTCACATGCTATCACCTCACTCTTGTTTTTAATGCTTTTAATCATGAAAATAGAAATTACTTAGCATAAAAGGTTAAATCTCATGACTTGCATAAGTCTTTATAAACTTATTTTCACATCATCGACCTTTTAACACTTTCACTCAATGAACCTCTAACATATCACATGTTTTCGTGACATACTAAATACTACCCCTAATTTGAATACATATTGGAAAATAACTCTAAAAATCACATTATTTAACCCCCTAGCAATCCTAACCAAATAAACCTTTCCAATTTAAAAAACCCTACTTTTCCCTACTTTCACTAGATATTGTAGATATCCATGTTTTCATTACCTTTTTTTTATGCGGCTTTATATTTTTTCATTAAGTTTGAGCTCCATTTTTTTATACTTGTCAACATAAAACGCCTTTACCCCTATTATATGTTCAATATATTGTCATTTTTTCCTCTATATATAAATCCCCCAATATGAATGCATGTGGTATGGTATTGTTCCCCTAGTGAAGCTCTCCATTCTTTTTAAAACCATGAAGTTGCTTTATAACACAAGGTAACTATATAACATCAAAACAATGAAGTAATTGTTAAACAGACTCATCTCTAAGTCAACTTAAAACAATAATTTTATCATGGACATTGTTCATTGATTTATAATGTATACTCCACTTACTCACATTTTTAATTGAGGTCTAAGGTATAAGTTATGGAATTACACTATAATATCAATCTATATAGTATAATGGTTAATCCAAATTGAAGGAATATGATAATGTCTGTAAATGTGTTTAATGGTAGAGGACATGTGTTTTTCTTGTAATAAGTTATAGGTTTAAATTTAAAGGGATAGAGTATGCACACCTTTATAAACTTGAATACTCAAATCATTGCACAAAGGTGGGTCATTGTGCCACAAACTATAGGGTTTCATATAGTAATTTGGTATCTCACTTGGATGTAACTTTAAAATTAAAAATTAAAAATAAGAATAAAATTTATATCACCATCAAGCAAACTTTGGGTGAGTTAATTTGTTAAGGTTCACCATAAGAATACCTTGACTTTAACATTGACTCATATATGCAATGTAAAGGTAAAAATTATATGCATTGAATGAAATACCCATGTTTGAGAAACTCCTCTTTGTGGGAGAAGAAACCCTCTCTATGGAAGAATTTAATTATTAAAGTTTACAGAAGTGTAGATACCACACTCCTCTTTATATTTTAACTTGAGACCTCCAAAAAGGAAACACATGTTTTAACTATGAATAAATGCCCATCAACCAAGACCCAATGTCAATTCAATAGACAATGTTGACAACCATGAAATGGGAAATACTAGCAATGCAAAAGATTTTGAATATGAGGTTAAATGGTTGTAAATACCTGTTGTAACATCCCTACATTACTGACCCTACATTACGTGTCTAACTTTGCAATTTTTCAATACATTATTGGAACCATTGAAAGAATAATTTGGGGAGTTTCGGGTGTAAGGGATTTAAATCGGTATTCTAACAAAAATTGAGATGATATATTACCAATTGTAGACTTGAAGTAGCTTATGTGTTAAAAAAGAATTCCCATGTTTTGCAAAAGTAAACCAGAATAAGAAATACTTATATAATTTTTTTTTTTTTTAGTCACTTATGTACTTTGCCTCACCTTGGTCAATGAAAACTATGGTAGAGGATAACTCTACCATGGTCTCCAATATTTTCAAATAGGATTTTAATTGGTATTCTGCTATGAGAGAAATCTAGAGTTGAAATTGAGATAGCAGCGGCAAGTGAAAAAAGTATTGAAAAGTTGTCCAAATATAGGTAACCATTATGCATTTAACCTTGCAATATATCCTTGGATCAATGCAGAAAACTAGTTTGTGGAGTTTTAGGAATAGAGGATTTAAGGACCTATTTAGGAAGGATGATTGAGGTAGTTTTAAGTTGTTTTGGGGATTTATATTTGAGATAAAATGTTATCAAATTTGCACTTAAAGTGGCCTATATTGTTTTACAAATATCTTTCCTAGTTTCACAAAAATTAACAATTATGAAGAAGAAAACAAATATATTTCCTCCCTTGAGTACTTTACCTTGATCAATGAAAACCATGCTATATGTTTCCTCTACCATGAACTCACCATGAGATAAAGATAAAGAATATCCCACCATGAGATAAATATAGATTTATAGTTGAAACCACGACAATGTAGAGACTAATAAAACCACATTTCAAGCTTTCTCCAAATTTACACTACCCTTTTCTCATGAAAATATAAAATTAATATCCTCACGCTAAAAACAAGATGTTTCCTGTCACACCTCCAATTTTTTTTTTTTTTTTATATTTTTTTTTATATTTTTTTTATATTTTTTTTTTTTTTTTTTTAATTATGATCCCAAAATATTGTATCCTCTTTGGTCTCTATTAGCGATAATACCCCTTAAAATCTTTACTTGGTAACCTTTCGCTTCTATTTTAAATTCAATTATATACCTCTATATATATATATATATATATATATATATATAGGTAGGTATTGTCCTACTCACTCCAATCATTTATGCATAAATATTATCCCACTTATTTAAAATCCACATCCTATAAGACTATTACCTTACCATTTCATTTCACCTAAGATAAGATTATTTCATCTCCATTTAAATCCACATAACATAAGATTGATATATTGCCCCTTTAAATTCACACCATATAAGATTATTACACTACTATTTAACTACACCTAATATAAGAATTGTTATACTGCCATTTATATTCACATAGAATAAGATTATTGTATCACCATTTAACTCCACATAATATAAGAGGGACGTTATATAAAATGGTTATATATAAAACCTACAACATATATCACGGGGTATATGGATACGCTCCCACCGTATATAATCAACGCCGAACATTACCCCCCCCCCCGGGGTTTAAAATACCACAACATATATTTTATATAACCACTACGTTAATATAAAATCTACCTGCAATATATCTCATCTATGATTTCTTAAGCACCATGATTAACATTTCTCACTTGTTTGTACGTCAGGAAATAATGCGTTTTCGTTTTGTTGGAGTGTTCAGGTGGTAAACCAGCCACGGAAGTGTTCTGCGTTCAGTTGTACGAGTACTCACCACAGCCCATCAACCAGTCTCGGGAGGGAGGAAGATACACGTGTTTAACTCTAACGCGCTGAGATTTTGCAAGGTACAGGTTGGTGTTTGATTTCTCTCACTTCGAGAATATGGGGTTTCCAACCACGGTACTATTGCTCGGCGAAACCGGCAGGTGTCAACAAAATTTATGAGGGCCATGGTGCGGTTCACTTGGGCAGGAACAGAGCACAGAGCTTGGCCGAGTTTTCGCCTGCGCGGTACTTAGAATTTAGGGTTGAATAAAATCAAACGCTGTGAAATGGTACTGCTTGTTCTATACGTTATGATTTTTAAAATCCCCCTCGGGATTCCGTGCAACTCTCAGTCGTTGCAGCTTAGGGTTAGAGTCTCCGCCCTATACGCTCAACCAGCAACAAGCTTCCGCGTGTACAGTTGTGGGTTCGTGGTATTTGGACAGCGGTTCCCCTTTTAAACCCCCATTCTGGCCATTGTTATTCCATTTCCCGGACCTCGTTTCCTTTGCATTTCTCATTCACTTTTTCCTTCTAAGCTTCAGGTTCTGAATCGCTTGGCGTGTATGCCAGAGGCGGCGTGTTATCATCGGCATTTTGGTAGCCAGGTTTTCTTTTAGAACAGGGTCGTATTATTTGTATCCTATTTTCGGTCCACGACTGAAATTTTATTTATGTTATTCGTGTTGTATTTTCAATCCGGTATCTCTTCTCTACGATAACTATATCAGGTTTTTTTTTTTCTTCCCCAGGTTATTATTGTTCCCGCTAAATGGTGAATAAGGGTTTCATACCCAAGGGAAGAGGCGTTTTCATTTCCACGGAGCGAGGGCTGGTTGTCTCGCATTGCACCTTCACTTCAGGTGAGAACGCCATTCTCGTTCCAGCTCTTCTTTCCTGGTTACGATAGCAACAGAACTTATTTAAATTTGAGTGTGTAATGTATTTATGGCACGTTTGGGTTTGGTTACAGGTATCACGCAACTGCTCCCCGTCATTGGTTTTTCCTCCGGCTAACTCTAGGCTTCGAATGAATCGACGCACAAGGTTCCTACCCTCCGGACTTATCATACCGAGCGCCTGAGACGTAGCAGTGATTGTCAGGACTTTCTGGTTTACCTTCTGTTTCCATCATGCGCGTTCGGTGAATGAAATCTTGTCTGTATGAAAGTAGTAAAAGACGTGGGGTTATTTTAAATGCCGCACTTTTCCCCACCCAGCTCAGTTCTGATGTTAGTTGTCTTTTGTATTTTTAATTTTCTTGTTACTCATTCATTATTAAACCCTCGTTTCACAGAGGTGATTACGTTTAACATCCAGGTTATAGTGCGAAATGTATTGGTTGAGTTCACTCCTCCGTTGAGATTGTATCAGTGGCAGAGTTCAGGGTAAGTGACCTTACACATGAACTCTCGGTAATTGCCCAATCTTGCCATAGGCATACTCCCTACTGTCCTCGCCTTGATTTCGTTTTCCTTTAAGTTTAAATGGGGTTCCAGTTTATGTTGCATCGGTAAACACTATTATTAATTTAACATAGTATTAGCATTGTTAGGCCAAACGTTTATATTACATGAAATAATCATACTTCCCAGTTCAGGAAAAGAATGAGAAGTAGGGTATGTCTGTGGATAACACTTTTAAATTTCGACTGCAAAACAAAAAGTAGTCCATTCTAAATCCTACGTATCCCCACTGTTCCGGCTTTTATTAAAAATATAGGTGCTCTCTATTTGTTTTTATTGTTACATATTCTGATCGGTCAACAACTGTTAAACCTAACACAGTTTAGTTTTATCATGCCGAGTTACGAAATAACTACAGGCGGTCATGATCTTAACTGAGTTTAATGTTTACTCTGGAATTGGAAATTTCGTGACTACCTTATCATTTCTAAATGCATGCACCAGAAGTTTTATTGCAATACGAAATGAGTAATGGTTTCTTTTTCCTGCCAAATCTAGCCGATCCCACGGCGTTTATCAAGTACGAGAAATTTTAATGTTGCGTAGACATAGCTACGCTCTTTTCCTCATAGATTTTACTTAGATGCATCTTATGAGAATGGTTAATTATCATATTATATTAAATTACAGTAATTTTGTTAGCGGAGAATTGAGGGTTACGTGTTGTTTGTTTTCCAACTTTGATAATTGCATTTCCCATTACGTCTAACGTTCCACAGACAATGTAAATGCCGAGATTATAAATGTTGGTTTGACCGGTGAAATTTCTTGGAATAGAATTAATACATGAAATATTTGATAACACCAATAAATGAGTATATATAAGCCTTAAATTAAACGGAATACCTCTATGGCTCGAGTATACATGTTCCGCTCAACCCCTCCTTCACAATCAATGTTATAATGGTCTATCTACTGGTGCTCTCGGTACAGTTTATGATTACATATACATGTATGCTTTGGTTAGTTTGGTAGTGAACCTTAACGTTGGTTAAGTCTATTTATATGATATTTATTTAAATTTTTTTTTTTTGAAGTAGATTTAAGTTAAAAATCTGAACTAGCAATGCTATAAAATTTCTATAGAGCAAAATTTCTTTTTAGTATGGAAAATACTCAAAATATGTGCTAAGGTCTTTTCTCCTCTTTTACGTTTTATAGTATACTATGTAGATTTCAGTTCTGCTACTAACTTTTTCTAGCATACTCATGAGCACATAATCTCACCTATATATATCAGAAACGAGTTAGAAATTAATCATCTATGGAGAACTAGGTACCTTCAGATTTAAACCGACCTTGGTTTAAAGTTTTTGTGGCTTTCCACTCCATAAATTATTGGTCTACAACTACACAGAATCTTGAAGGTGAATGCCTTAAGAAGGATTCTGTGAAATGTAGTACTACACTCAATCAGACAATTAAAATTTGTTTTATATGTAGCCAATTCATACCATAAGAAATCAAAACAACCATAATTTCAGAAACATACCACTATTGCAAATGACCAACCTCCCAACCTTAGAGTCCTCTTTGTCTCCCAGAACTCACCCCCGAGCTGAGATCACATCCATCACAGATCAACCTCTGATCTGCTTAGGAGCAGCTTATTTAAGCTCATGTTTCCCCAAAGCATGTTTCTAATTCTGCGTCCAGAATAGCAGGATGCTTTTCTTCCTGTTTAGCCTAGGCTTCCCATTTTGGGACTCTTTAAAGTTGTTTTATGCTTTTCCTCAGCTTTTTCCAGCTTTTATTACCTCTTCCCAACTACTTTCCTCATCATTGGGGAAATTTAGATTCCTCCTCAAAATCTAAATTAATTTCTTTCAAGGATTTTTGAAAGATTGTGGGGATTTATTTCCCTATCCATCCTCATGGATTTGGCAAGTGATCTCTAATTCTCATCTTGGTCAATATGTACAATCATTTTATTTATTTCCTCAATTTAAATATTAAATTACATTCACCCAATACTTATCCTTTGGGGTCCACCCCTTTAGGATTAAAGTTCAAATGTCTAACTTTAAAAGTTCAACACACAAATTGGGGGTGTTACATTTCCTATAATGATTCTAGAAATACTACCCAATGTGAGAGAAATTTGCAACCAATTTTACTTGCAAATATCTCATTACACCATTTAATGTAAGTTTCCAAAGCTTCTAACATTAATTATGTAACAAATTTATCCTACATACCTAGAATTTCATTCCATTTCATGTGTGTGGTATACTCACATGGATTTCTACGGAATTTATCTGTGATGCATTTTTATCCATTGATACATTTCTCTATGTCCAATGATAACTAGGTACATTTACAATATTTCTAATAATAAAGATTTTTGAATTTTTAATATCAAATTTGAATTGTGTTATTCCGATCAATATTATTGGACTAAACACACAGCCAAGTCACTTTTTACATTTAAATTTGTCACTGGGTTAGTATTCATAGTTTCACCGATAGTGATCCACACATGCACATATTATTTTCTATAATTCTGGAGCTCATATTGGAGCCTTAATAATAATTTGTCAACGACTAGTTAAGTTCAAATGAACTCTTTTAACCATTTTGGATTCTAATAGCTGCATGTTTTAATTTGTATTTAAAATCACATTCCAATCACTTTTGGTGTCTAACGCACTATTTTGACAAACTTGCAAATTTTCCCAAAACAATTCGCATGAAAAAAAATCAAACCTAGTAATAAATTTCAAACGATGGTCAGTTAAGGAGAAAATAGGTAACCCCATTGCCATTGGAAGTATATATAACAAATATATGGTCAATGATGGTGCTTATACTAATTTCCTAATAGATTTAAGTGCTATCAAGATGAGTGCACAACTTGGAGTTATAAGACTGATTCAATTTGATTAGATACCTTCAAATTTGTTGTACCATATTTCATATTCTAGGTGACAAGTTGATTGTAGTACATTTAGAGAGACTTAATTTGTTATTGAAGTAGACATATCTAATGTGTATTTTGTGTTTCTCATTAGTTTCCTCATAACCCCATAGTTAATGTAATTATAGTGTACCAACGATAATACATATAATGATGGATCATTGTAGGTAAATCCTATCAAACAAAACAAATTGATTTGAGCTAGGAGATTCCACCAATTTGATTGGACACATATGAATGTCGACATGACATCATTAACATGTTATGCCATGCACCAGATGATGTGTCTCTATGTAGACTTTATAAAACACTAAAGAAACCACATTTGATGTGGATGTTTAGTGCTATGTAGTATCTTGGGAACCCAAAAGTTAGTGTAGCCATATTCATTGACATAAATTTCGGGACAATGTGAGAAAATATTTAGCACTCATGTCTCCAATAAAACATAAAAAAACACATAGAGATAAAAGGCACATCCAATTTAATAGGAGACACAAATGTTTTGGTTTTCCAATGTCATGCTCTATTCCATAAATTTATCATACTTCATATACAAAGTCTTAATGTTTTGTTGAAGCAGCTACATGCAACATAGATGTTTTTGTTTTTTTTGAAATTTCTTAGGCATTCCATGGTTATCTCCAATGCATGTATATTAGCTACATAGATGCGACATCCAATAATAGTGAATATCGTGTAGAATTCTTTTTCCTTTTCTACATTTTCTCTAAATTTATAATTTTAGCAAAAATTACCCTCTCCCAAACTCAACAAAATTTTAAAATAAAAAAAATAAAAAAAGAAAAAATGTTTTATAGCTCAATAAGTATATAATATGTCAAACAGATACAATTTTCAATATTTTTTATCTCACATCCAAAAAATGTGGATTGGAATAGTGAATTTTAGCATCCTTATGCCAAAATTCCTAGAATTTGTCCAAATTATTCACTATATATTTTCATCTCTACCTTTTTGAGTCACTTACAAAA
The DNA here is from genome assembly GCA_034641835.2 of Pinus albicaulis. Classification (NCBI taxonomy): domain Eukaryota; kingdom Viridiplantae; phylum Streptophyta; class Pinopsida; order Pinales; family Pinaceae; genus Pinus; species Pinus albicaulis. Next base: position 816,533,003 of record CM076570.1, read on the forward strand.
AATTATTTATTACTTATGCCTCTATCAATGAGTACCACCTTACTCTTCAAATACCCATAATTTTTTCTTTTTAGAATTTTAGAATGCAGTTAGCCATTGGTCCTTTGTAACACTTTAATACGTCTCCTCACCTTCGACTTACCCCTAAAATTTTAAATGAATAAGAACATATGTTCTCTTGCAATGGAAAAAAAAATATTTTCACTTCACATATTTTTTTCCTTTTCTTTTTAAAGAACATCAACCATCATCTTTCTAATGTTTCATAGCTTGGGAGTATTGATGCGGCACTAGTTTCCACCTATATATCTCCTAAAATCAAAGCCTCCTTCTCATGTATTCTCATTCCTCCTTCCTTTTACTTGTTCACGGGCTAGAAGCATACCTAGTGATCCACCTCAAACACACTCATTGCACCACATAGTCAATATGGTCCCATCCCATACATTTTACTTCAATGCGCATGTTCATCACTATAGTTAAAGATATAAGGTTGGGATTGTTTAGAGGCTATCAAGTTGTGCCTAGTATAACTCCATTAATGGGTCCACATATCCATTATTGCTGACCTAAGATTGATTACTATTATGGATTAATAGTTTTGATGGAGTGCCATACTCATTACTGTGTTTGGTCTTTTAACTGTTACTAAGGAAATTCTGGAAAATGGCATGTGGCACAAGCCAATTGGTTATGGCTCAAAACATGCATTTGGATAACCGTCTACATTTTATCTCTTAGATACCTTTATGGTCATGGTGCCTAAAAATTATGGCCTGGAAACCACACATACCTAATGTCCATTAAGTAAGCATTGGGACCTCCATGTCAAACTCCACCACATCACCTACCATGTTATCGAACACCTATCCTCCATATGGACTCCATGTCACATTCCACATCACCAACGACATCACCTATATATATATATATATATATATATATATATATATATATATATATTCTTTAAAATTTATAATTTTGAAGGAATTTTAATTTAGTATAAAAGGCACTCTCTAACTCAACTTATGCTAAACCAATCTATCTTCCTTTTCATTCAAATTGCAAAACCAAAATTTTAAAATATTATTTTGATACCAAACGATAATGTACCCGTTACCTTAGGAATTCATATTATTCTAATGATTCTAGATCTATGACAAACTTTTAAATAAATCGAGAAGCACACTAAATAATAAAAAAATTATGAATTAGTATGTAAAATGTCAACACTTTCAATTAAAATCCATTCTTAACATGCATAGCACTAAATAGTAAATATCAAAATGGAAATATAATACATATAAATGAGAAAGAGCTTCTCTTTATGAAATAGTTATAATGACTAGTTATAGACATCGAATGTTCCACCCAATCATAGAATTTGTTGCACAATCTCCCTCTCTTAAACTAGGTAAAATCTAGGGATATGGATCCACAAGGATGGATGCTTAGGCCAAAGATATGTCTCTAACTAGTATAATTATCAAGCTATTAAAAAATATTTTCTCTTTGACAAGCACACAATGATTTTAGTGTTTCCAACTCTCTCTCCTCAACATTGTATACAATGAAAATAAAGGAATATCTCTCTGTGAAAAAATTACTAAAACAAATTTTTCTGTCTTAATTAGAAAATGAGATGTCAAGTAAGCATTTTTTTCCATATAAGTGATCTGGGGTCCCTAGAATTTTGCATGGTATAGTGAATTTTTCATGTTTTGGCATCCCCATTCCTAAATCCTTGGAATATCTCCAAATGTTCCACTACATATATTCCAAATGTTGACTAATTGTAAAAGAATTCATTAGCAACAAGGGTTGCATTAAGGAGTGCCAACATGTTGCTCAAAAACCCGTATGTTGTGATTTCTAGAAATATATAATAGAGTTGGCTAGTGGTCCTCTTTTACATTCTTATATTTATTCCCATCATGGAATTACCCATGAATTTTATTTCAATATGATTTTTTTTTCTCTTGTTATGGCCAAAATAAGAAGTTGGCTCTAAACATGTGAAAGAAAACATAGGCCATCAACTTGTCAATATGGAAACATATTAATGTGACATACCACATGGCCACATATGTGGCACTATTGTGCACCTATCAGTCTCCTATAAAATCATGCCATCACCGAAGACACCTAAATTTCCCATCAACCCCAATTCTTCTTCTATTTGTCTTTTCTATTTCATTCTCTTTTTAGTTATTTTTTCGTGGGGAAAAACCATATGAAATCATTGACTTCGAACTCTTCCATTTTCTTATGTTATTTATGTCATCCCATATAATTCTTTTTTGTTTAACACAAATGTTACTAACTATAGTCTAAGATCCACAATCGTAATTTACTAAAATCTACCAAGTTGTTTCCAATTTAACTCCATTGGTGGCCACATATATCCATTGTTATTAATAAAAACTGAAGGCCAAAATAGATTATGGGTTATGAAGTTAATCCCTACTCACTAGTTGGTTTAGTCTTGGAAACTCTTACCAGGGAAGTATTGGAAAAAGACATGCAACATGATCCCATTGACTTACATTTTGAAAAATTTCTACATTTTCTCTCATAACTGCCTTTGTAGTCATGTCACCAAAACATTATAGCCATACCACTTCAGACAACTAATGTCCATGAAAAATGTTGGCACCTCAATTTCATCCTATAACACATCACCTCCCATGTCATTCCACATATGTCCTGCATAGGGCTCCCATCTAGTTTTCCCATCACATGCATTGAACATTTAAAAAAAAAGTATTATTTAAAAAAAAAAAAATTAGTGATAAACGAAATATCTAAGTTAATCTATGTTAAAATAATTTCTCTACTCTATTGATCAATGAATAGGACTGGAATGTTGTAACCTATTGTTTTTATACCAAACTATGATTTACCCATCATGTAGGACCTTACAAATTAATAATTTTCAATTAGTTTTAAAAGTGTGATACCATTTCTAATAAATCAATAAGCATGAAACATAACAAATGACTCACACATTAATTAAAAAATAAAAAAATAAAATAAAAAAAAATGCAAACTACTCATTAATATACAAAATATTAAACATTAAATAACATAATAAAAATGTACTATATATTAGAAAGCATTTATATTTATGTCGTAAGGCATTTTTATTTGAAAACAACTCTCCTAGCTACCACTGTGTCCATATATGAGCCATTGGATCAAATGTTAGATGATTGAAATGTTTTAGGCCATTAGATCCACAAGTAAATAGTTATATATATATTTTTTATAATTTTGGTTTTAGTTTTTTTTTTAATTTTTTTAACAAGTTAGATTGAATGTAGGTTTTGGTGACTTTTAAGTTATAATGTTGTTATTAAAAATTTGTTATATTTTTATATGTACGTGTAAATATTTTTATATATGTTTTTTTATAGTATTTGTTTTTTTCTTTTTAATAAGTTAAATTGAATTCAGGTAATAAAATAAAATAAGAATAAACCATAAAAGCAACCCATGGTATTGATCCATGGTATTCATGTGGAATATAGTTTATTTAAACGGGGGAAATTAAGATGACCTAGATCAATATTAACTCTCTAGTATTTGTTTTTTTCTTTTTAATAAGTTAAATTGAATTTAGGTAATAAAATAAAATAACAATAAACTATAAAAACAACCCATGGTATTGATCCATGGTATTCTTATAGAATATAGTTTATTTAAAGGGGGGAATTAAGATGGCGTAAATCAATCTTAGCTCTGGATCTACCAAGAGCCAAGAGGGATCAAATGTCTTGATATGAAAACCTCTCTTAGAGTGAAAATATATAAAATAACTATTTAATAAAATTATTTTTAATTGTTTATAACCATTATTATTTTAAAACTTCACTTAATAAAATGTATCTAAATTTTTATTATTCATGGGTAGTATTTCTTAATATATAAAAAATGAAATTAATAATGATGAATTTTCATAATTCTCATTTCTTAATTAACATTAAATTTACCTCTAATTACTTAATTGTAATAGTTTGTAACTACATAACAGTTTGTAAATACATACATACTCTTTCAATTTTTTTTTTTATTGAATATCAAATTTCTTCTCTTAAAAAAAAAAACTATATACATATCTTTAATTACCTAATTGTGGCTAAAAAACTTACATGTTTTTTACTTTATAATCATAAACTAATTTCACAAGATATTAGTTTGTAAACTAGTCCACAGTCAAAGAAAACGGTTAGGGATGTCAAAATTTATAATTCACATAGTGAGTTATTGAAATTCTTAGCTGAAATGGATCCTATTAGATGCATGGTGACTAGAGACACTAAAAAATTCAAAATAGATATTGAATTTCTGAGTTGAAGTGGATCATATTAGATGCATGGTGGCCAGAGACACTAAAAAATTTAAAATAGATATCTATTATGACATCCATATTCTCTACAAACCATCCAAATTTCCCACATTATATGATTTCAAACTTACTGAACTTTTTATTTTGAAATTTTAAACAAAGGTTTTCACTACATAATTTCATATTTTATAATTTTTTTTATTTTTCAATTCCAAACAAAACTTAGAAAAGAAAAAACCCACTCAGTCCTTACTGTAGATTATAGTTTTACCAATTGACACTATGTGATTAACAATAGAGTAAGTTGATACAACCCTAAAGGGTTTTTTTGTACATGTTTTATCATAAAATTTCCCTCCATCCAATATATATTGTAGAGTCTTTTGAAGAGAGAGTGTATTCTAGTTTATAACCTGATCCACAATCAAATAAAGTGGCTAGGTTTTACAAGTTATTAGTTTGTAACCAGTTCCACAATAATAAAAAAATGTCTAAGGATGTCACAAGTTATCATTCACACAGTGATTTATTGAATTTCTTAGCTGAAATGTGTCAAACCAGGAGGTAACTTCGCAAATCAGAATGTGTATTAGATGAATAATGTGCATGTATTTATACATGGAGGTGAGGCTATTAAGATTCATCTCCCAATGACTCTTGGCCTTCCTTATTTCTGCAGTCCTGCAAATATCTGCAATTCTACAGCTCTTGAAATATTTGCAATTTTGCAGTCCTACACATATCAGTTTCTAAAATTCTTAACGACCTCTCAGCCTCCCCCATTCTCCAACATTCACACCCTCACCCATTCGCTCTACCTTACAACACTCAGTCTCACCTCTCGCTACCCCCTCTCAACTCACCCCATCCCCTTATCAATCCCACCTCCCCGCCTACGCACACCCCTCCCCGCTTGCTACCTCACCTCACGACTCCCTGTGCCCCATCCCACGTCCCTCCTCCCTGCTACAACTTCTGCCCTCGCTAACCCCATGGCTTGTCGGCCCTCCCCGCCCTTGCTGACTACCGTTTCATCCTACCTACCCCGCTGCCGCTCCTTACCACCTGCAACGAGTGCCCTATTCATGGCACAGCATCACGCACATGCTGCACACCACAACCCTCCACGCACATCCCTGCTCTCCCTGCCTTGCCTGCAACACACTCAACTCCCCGCTGTCTATCCTTTCAACACTACATCCCTTCCATATAATACGTTTTCCATTAATATGCTATTTCGATACCATTTATTATACCTCTCCATTAATACAGTTAACACTGCCACCATATACAATACCACCCACGACCCATATATAATACTGCCCATATTATACCGCCCCTCTATTTTTAATACCTTTCATTATACCACCCATATATATTTAATACCACCCCACCCCCATTTTTCAATACCACTCCATCATTCATAATACCACCCACACATTTTTTTTCCAAAACAAAAGAAATATACATATATATGTATTTTTTTTGCAGAATTGAGGATTTTTCTAGAAAAAATTTTTCCCCCTCAAAAGAATTTTTTCCAGCAAAGTAATTATGTTTTCCCTTCAGAAGAATGCATTCTCTCATATCTATTGTAGGGGTGTTTCTCTCAGGCAAAGAGAAATATCTTGAATGGTCTTGGAAAATCAAGCACACTCTCATTTTTAATGAGTTGTGGAAAGGAATCTGTGAAGGACAAGAAGGAAATCCACCAACAAAGCCCACTTCAGACAAGGAGCTCGCCATTTGGGAAAACAAGAACTGCAAGGCGTATGCCTTGATTGTAGCTTCCGTAAATGAAGAGGTGAGTCGCCATATTTCATCATTTTCAAATTCCTATGAAGCCTTGAGCAAGCTAAAAGAAATCTATGACTCACATTCAGAACTAGAAATTGTTCAATTGATGATTAAGCTGTTGAGTCTTGAAATGAAGAATGATGATCCCCTTGCTTTAGCTTTAGAAGTAAGATCTATCATGCATGATATTGATAGCACTGGTGTAAAAATTGGCATACTTCTCATAGCATATGTTAAGGCATTATATCCGACTTACTCACATTATCTTGAGTCATTGCAAGCAAGTGGAAACTTTGAGCATATAACCTTTGAGACCCTTGAGAAAAATTTTGCAGAAAGAGAGAAAGATTTCGGGAAGATGAAAGTCCCTTCATCTTCTGAAGAAGCTGCATACTTGGCACATAGAGAAAAGAGTCATGCTCCAGATTCTTCCGGAGGAAGAGGTGGCAGAAGAGGAAGAGAAAGAAGAAACTTCAGAGAAAGGGGGGGCAGACAATCTGACAAATCCGATCTTCATTGCACTCGTTGCAATAAAGATGGACATGATGCATCCAAATGCAGGACACCTTGGGATAAAATTGAGTAGCAAAGAAATCAAGAGAAAGGTAAAACTAATGACAAAGACAAAGGTAAAGCACCTGAATCCGCTCTTTATGTTCTAGCACATTGTAACAATGGAGTAACTGAAGACTTGTTTGATGTTTCATTTACTTCATGGAGAGATGATTGGTTGCTAGATTCAGGAGCAACATGTCACATGACATTTAGAAAAGATTTTTTTGAATTATTTACTGACAAAGTTTATGGAGCAGTATATTTCGCAGATAAATCCAAACTCAAGCCATCAGGGCTTGGCACAGTCAGGCTTAAGTTTCCTGGTCTTTGTTTCTTACAAGACCAAGTAATAGGTTCTGAACCAAGAGTGAATACATATCCTACAGTGGAATTCCGATCATCAACGTCACCAGCCCAATAAGAATCAGTGAAACCAATCAACAAGGGAGATGCTCCTGCATTGTAATGAATCTAGAACTAAATTGTACCTCAAATATATCGAAGTATTCTTTTAGCTGCTTTCCAGTGACTTTCATGAGGTTGGTGCATAAACCGAGTGACAAGACCAACAGCAAAGGAAAGGTCAGGACGCGTATGGGTTAGATACAAAAGTCTACCAACAAGTTGATGGTATAAGGTAGCATCAACTTTAGGGGTAGTATATTTGACTGAAATATTGAATCTAGACTGAAAGGGAGAAGGGGCAGGCTTACATTCTTCCATGCGAAAGTGGTGTAGAAGATCACAGGCATACTTGGACTAAGAGAGGGTAATTCCTTCCTTGGATTGCAAGACTTGAATAACAAGGAAATAATGGGAGTGTCCTAAGTTTTTCATTTCAAAATTCTTTTTGAGGCTATACTTCACATGGTTTATATGGTTTGGATCACTACTAGTAAGGATAAGATCATTAACATAAAGAACAAGGATGGTGAAGGAATTACCCACCTTCTTGGTGTACACAGTGTTGTCAGAATGACACCTAGAAAAGCCATTATCTAAGAGAAATCTATCCATTTTGGCATACCAAGCCCGAGGAGCTTGTTTGACACCATAGAGAGACTTCCTAAGGCAACAAACAAGGCTGGAGTATTTTTGGATAAAGCCAGGGGGTTGCTCCATGTAGATTTATTCATGCAAATATCCATGTAAGAAGGCGGATTTAACATCCATATGATGGAATTCTCATTTAAAGGAGGCACCAAGGGAAAGAACAAGGAAAATAGAATTAATTATGGCAACAGGGGAGAAGGTTTCAGTATATTCAATTCCTTCAACTTGTGAAAAACCTTTAGCGACAAGATGAGCTTTATGTCTATCCACTTTTCCATCTCGTCCAAACTTTGTTTTGTAAACCCATCTGCATCTGACAAGTTTTCTGTAACACCCCTAGTTTTATGTTTCTGCAAACTAGACATTTGAACTTTGATCCAAAGGGGAGTGGACCCCAATGGATAAGTATTTTGTGGATGTAATTAAGTATTTAATTATGGAACATTAAATAAAATAATTCTGTGCAAATTGACCAATTGAGAATTATGAGATCACTTGGTAAATCCATGAGGATGGATAGAGGCAAATAATTTCCCCAAAAATCTTTCAAAAATCCTTGAAAGAATTTATTTCCAAATTATATTTTGAGGAAAATCTAGTTTTCCCAATGAGGTGGAGAGTAGTTGGGAAGAGGTAAAAAGCTGGGTAAAGCAGAAAAGCAGCTTTAAGAATCCCTAAATAAGGGAAGCCTAGGAAAATAGGAAGAAAAACATACTGATATTCTGGACGCAGAATTAGAAACAGGCTTTGGGGAGAAAAATCTTAAATAAGTTATTCCTGAACAGATTAGAGGTTGGTCTGTTCTGGAGGTGGTCTTAGCTCAGGGGTGAGTTATGGAGATAGAGGAACTCTAAGGTTGGGAGGACTGGTCAAATACCAAAGCGGTATGCTCACAGTGGTTATGAATAATTAAAATTTTAATTGTGTTAGGGTGAAGGTGAATGACTGTAGCTGCATATTAATTGTATTGTTTTTTTTTTTGGTTGTACTGGTGTTCCATACATTTACAGAATTGAGGAGGAATAAAATCCTCTCAGTCCTGCATAGTTGTAGGAACCAGAATTATGAGGAAAAATCAGCCAGAATCTCTAAACCAGTCTTTGGTGTAAATCTGGAGATTTATGTTACCTCATAATTCATAACTGTGTAACTTTAATTTGTTTCTGTTAAGAATAGAATTTAAGCAGTGAACACTAGGGGAACCCAAAACATTTGTGTAGGAGGAATCATGTACATGCAGTGCAGATGTATAGATTTGTTGAATTAACTAAGTGAAGTACAGACCTGTAGGTTTCCAAAATAATAGTACATGTCTATATATAAATTGGCCTCTACAATAAGGATAGAATGGAAAAGCATAGATTTTAGTGCTTAATCTATATTCCGATAGCAAAGAAACATAGCTAAAGAGGTTACCAAACCTGAAATTAATGATGGACTGAACATTTTATATAAGACTAGTGTGTGACTAACATCCTTCACAAAGGTATGGTCCAAACTGAATACTTATTGGAAAAACAAGATGTGCATGTGAATTTTTATAAAATGCATGCATACTATATAAGCTGTGAAAGGTTAGAAATATTTCACCCACCATATCTATATAATATGCTAGTCAAGAGTGTTGGGTTAAACACTAAATACACTGAAACTGATATACTAAGAAAAATTACACGTATATAGTGCAGAAAATAATTTGATTGACATAAGTAATTATTACAATGGAACCTCAAATTAAGGAGTATAAATAGAGTCCGCTGTTGGGGTCATATAATACACACGAAATTATATACTCCGGGGAAACTAAAATTTCTCGTTCACTGAAAGATTTTAGACATGAAAAATCTTGTAACAAAGAGACTTATATTTATTATGCTATTGCAATGAGGAGGAACAGAAAGGAAAAATAAGACCAATGATCAATCAAACTTAGGTAGATAATTACTGAAAGAAATATTTCACCTGTATATTTACATGAAAATGATAAACCAGAACTTATTAGAGAATATTATTGATTTATCATGAGTAACAGAGACGAATGGTAAATATATATATATATATATATATATATATATATATATATATATATATATATATATATCAATTCCTGAAACCTTTTACAGAATCAGGCTATCCAGGGTTCATAATAATATTACAGAAACTAATCACTCCGGGAATTTCATCACCGAATTAAAAGTTGTTAACAGTCCCAGTCTCTGGCATAATTTACTCTGACAATAGAAACTTCTGTTGACAAATTTTTTTTTGAATTGGCTAAGAAAATTTTGTATAATAATAACAAAAGAGCCTGGTCACACTCTGACTAAGGACGCGTCGATACCGACCTGAAATTCCAGGGTATAACGACGTCAAGTTGAGTGAATTTCAAATCCACTAAATACCACTGAAGGAAACCCTTGACGAGATTCGAACCTACCTGAAAAAATAAAATGAGGGAAACGTGAGAGATAGTTATACCAAGGCGATACGAGGGCACTTTAAAAAAAATATATATAGTATATTCGAACTGAGTACAAAAACAAGGATTACCTGTGAGATTGGACGATTTTTTTATCAAATATGACCTGTAGAAAGGATACATGAGTATTGGAGAAACGTTCAGTAGAACGAAAGAAAATACGGAATAAATTAGTTCTAAGGAACCGATGGCTTACCAGAGTAGTGATGCTCGCTTAGAGCCAAGGCAAATCGGCGAATGAAAATGAATACAGTCATGGAAGACTGGAGACAGACAATTTCCTACCCACCAAGGGTTTAGTATTAGCGCAGAACTTAATAATGGATGATAGAATGAATATCAAGCCATTATAACAGAACGATAATTCAACAGTAGGTTGCAATATGGCTGAGATGATTTTATAAATGAAATGATAGGGTAGAAAAAAAAAATTATATACAAATCGAATGCAGTCACGCCGGTAAGGAGAATGCCAACGATTTCATACCTGAATGGCGAAGAAACGAATGGTTACGCTCAGAAGTCGAGAAGAGCTTGACGTCTCGTTTCCCCAATTGAACAGAGCATTGATGCCAGGAGTCAATCAAGGAAAATGGAGAGCAAAAGAACACTCCAATTGACATCTCCAAAATTAATATGATTCATTCAACCAAAATGAGCAAAACCCTAATTGATCTGCATCATCTCCACCATCCAAGTGTCACTGGATCAATGGGATTCTCACGGATCGATTGGGGAGAAATCGAAAACCATTGCACAGTCATCCAAACCATAAATCAAAATCCATTGAAATCAATCACACGGTACTCCCAATCGTATAACAGTATCGGAGATATAAATGAACGGATATATGTGGCAAAAATAAAAACGTAAATGCATAAACCCTTGCATGTAGACGGGTCAACCATGGGTTGAGGGAAAATAAATAAAAATTTAAATCCACTAAATGCCATCAACTCTAGTCGATGTGGAAAGCTCGATGAGTAATCCCACACTAACCATATTAACTCAAATTTCCAACGTAGCTAAATAAGTACGACGACGCTAATATCGTCTATCCCCACATAAACTTTATTATAATAGCAAGTACGAGAAATATTCATAATCACGTAGGTAAAATAATTATACACTTAAATCATGGCCGCAAGGCGGAAATGAAATCATGTGAATGATAAATGAGAAACAATGGAAATTGAATTAAACCATGTCAGACTATGAATAATTCGGTTTCAAGCCATAGTTTCAGAACTTTGGAAAATGAGACGAGAATGTAACAAGAAATGTATAACATATTCACTATGCAACCATGAAAATATGACCACGAAATCCAAAGTATATATTTGGTGAATTCTATAAAGAAGAGGGGATAAAAGTTGAGTACTTAGATAGAAGTTTGAAGTGCTAAGGACCATCATAACAATCTTGTGTATATAACTGATATACATGGTATATCTAGATGGCGGCAGAAATTAGGAGAACATAATTATACTATCCAAAGAAAAAAAGAAAAAAAATTAGAGTAGGAAGAGGAGATGTTACAAATGGTATCAGAGCTCATGTTACATAAAACTGGGTTGTTGTTGTTGTGCTCACTATTGTAGGTGTGCTCACTGCATAAATGATTTATTGTTGAAGAAAAAAAAAAAATATTTGTTACTGATATGTGTTGTTTAGTGTACAGTGTGGTGCTGAAACAGAAAAGTGGAATGGCTGAAGGTGAGGAAATTTATGTTGATATGCATGATGAAGATAATACACTAGATCCTAATGCTCCGGTGATGGCTATGTTGCATAGTTTTCAACGAGAAATGGCTGAGCTAAAAAGCCAGAATGACAGATTGTCATTAGCCAGTGAGGAGAAGGAAAAACTCATTAGAGAATTAACTTCGCGGAACAGCCAAAAGGGTGAAGGTTCTAGAAAGAGAAAGAATGATGATTCTGAGGAAGATGATGCTACTAGGCATCAGAATAAGCAGAAAAAGAAATTACAAGGGGAATTCCGAAAGATCAAACCTCCCTCCTATGATGGGGAGAAGGAGGAAGATGCTGAAGCCTGGTTGTTGAACATGATTAAATATTTCCAGGTCTATGAATATGAAAGCAATCTGAAGGCCAGATTAGCTGTCTACCAGCTACAAGGTAAGGCTACCTTGTGTTCGGAGGAGACAAAAATGGTCCATGTTATTGATGAAAAGACAGTGACTTGGGAAGATTTCCAGGTTAAGTTTAAAAACCGCTATTTAAATGAACTCTATTATGATGATAAAGAAAAGGAATTCCATGAAATTAGTCTGGGACAGCTCACTATCGATGAGTTTGTCGCCAAGTTTACAAATCTGTTAAGATATGTTCCTTAAATTCGTGAGGAGAAGGCAAAGCCTTGGAGAATAGACAAGCAAAACACCAAGCTACCATGGTTGAAATAGAAGGTAATATTGCTGACCAATCTGTTACAATTTTAATTGATCCGGGTGCTTCTTTGAGTTACATTAGTCCACAAGTGGTATAGAAATGCAATCTTAAAACTGAAAAATTTCAGCAGTCTTGGTTGGTCCACTTAGCCACTAGCACCAAGAGGAAAGTAACTCATAAGTTGCCTCAAACAGCAATCAAATTAAATGATTTTCAGACAGAAGTGAATTTAAACATTCTGCCATTAGGTTCTTATGACTCGCTGATAGGAATGGACAGGTTGGAAAATAAAAAGGCCACGATGAACTATTGGGATAAGACCCTGCATTGTATAGATGAGGAGGGGAAATCTTTTATTCTCTAGGGAAAACAAAAACCTATCTCTGTAAGAAAAATATCAACACCGCAACTAAAACAACCAGCTAGGAAATGATACCAAGTATATGCAGTACATGTTGAAGAACTAGAATAGCAACCTGAAGCAAACCTGATGGATACTCTACTAGAAGTGAGAGAGTTTAAGGAAGTTTTTCCAGATGAGATTCCTTATCTTCCCCCCAAAAGAGAGATTCACTTTTCAATCGATTTGGTGCCGGGAGCAATAACTGTTTCCCGAGCCCCTTATCGAATGAGTCCCCCTAAACTCATGGAACTAAAAATGCAATTGCAAGAATTTCTGAATAAGGGTTATATCAAACCGAGTGTGTCTCCTTAGGGAGCATCGGTTCTGTTTGTTAAAAAGAAGAATGGAACCTTTAGAATGTGCATTGATTATCGTCAACTGAATAAGTTGACCATTAAAAATAGGTACCCTTTACCTCGAATTGATGATATTTTTGATCAGGTAAGAGGAACTTCAATATTTTCTAAGATTGATCTAAGGAATGGTTATCATCAGCTCAGAATTAAGGAAGAAGACATTAGCAAAACAACTTTTCGAACCAGGTATGGTCACTACAAATTTGTAGTCCTACCTTTCGGTTTGACAAATGCCCCTGCCACATTTATGTGCTTAATGAACATTGTCTTGAAAAAATACTTGGATAAATTCGTGCTAGTGTTCATAGACGATATTTTAGTTTATTCAAATAGTGAGGAGGAGCACAAAGAGAACTTGAGGATAGTGTTGCAAACTTTGAAAGAAAACCAGTTATATGCCAAATTCAGTAAATGTGAATTCTATAAGGACAAGATCCAATACTTGGGTCATGTTATTTATGAACAAGGGTTGGTTGTTGACCCTGAAAAGATAAAGGCTATTAGAGAATGGCCGGTGCCAAATGATGTTTCAGCAGTGAGATCATTTATGGGGATTGCTGGTTACTATCGCAGATTTGTGGAAAGATTTTCTGCAATAGCATATCCCATAACTTCACTACAAAGAAAAGGTGTCAAATTTGAGTGGACTGAAAAATGCCAAAACAGTTTTGAACAATTAAAATTAAAACTCACTACAACCCCTATACTGAAGATTGCATATCCTGATAAAGAATTTGTTGTATCTACGGATGCCTGTAGAGAGGGGTTGGGAGGAGTCCTGTTGCAAGAAAATTCAGTTATTGTCTATGAATCTAGGAAACTGAAGACACATGAACAGAACTATAGTGCATATGATTTAGAGTTGGCTACTGTAATTCATGCCTTGAATATGTGGCGACACTATCTTCTTGGGAAAAAATTTACATTGATGACAGATCATATTAGTCATAAATATTTCTTTTCCAAAACTGATTTGAATGCTTGACAAGCCAGATGATTGTCTTTTCTGAGTGAGTTTGATATGGACATAAAACATATCAGGGGGAAATAAAATAAGATTACTGATGCATTGAGCAGAAATGCTTGCCAAAACATAAACAACGTTGGAAGCAGTGCTAGTTTTGATTTAGAGGAACTTGGTGAAAATGGTAACAGACCAGGATCCAAATTATGAAAGCCTACTGATAAAAATACTAAAGAAGGAGATGGCTGAATACACCCAAAAACAAAAAAGGGCTGATCTGCTACAAAAATAGATTGTATATCCCCAATGTGGAAACCTTGAAAAAAGAGATCCTAGATGAATACCACAAACAACCATATGCACGGCATCCTGGATATCAGAAAATGATAACAGCTTTGAAAAAGAAGTTGTTTTGGCCAGGAATGAAAAGAGATGTAGCAGAATATTTAGCTAGATGTATGGAGTGTCAGCTAGTCAAAGTTGAGCATCAGCATCCTGCTGGTCTCCTAAATCCTTTGCCGATTGCAAAATGGAAATGGGACACAATTTCTATAGATTTTATAACAGGGTTACCCAAAACCAAATATCAACACGAATCAGTAATGGTAGTAGTGGACACATTAACAAAAGTTGCACATTTCATACCTATGAAATCTACTTTTGCGACATCCCAAGTAGCGGATGTGTTCCTGAAGGAAGTAGTAAGGCTACATGGGGTCCCAAAGATGATTGTTTCGGACAGATATGCCAAGTTCACGGCAGCTTTTTGGAAAGGATTATTTGGATGCTTGGGTACTAAGCTAAATTTTAGCACTGCCTATCACTCTCAAACCGACGGTCAGACAGAGAGAACAAATCAAATTTTGGAAGATATGTTGAGAATGTATGTGATGGATAGGCCATCAAAATGGGAAGACTACTTGCATTTAGTTGAATTTTCCTATAATAACAGTTATCAATCCTCCATCAAAATGAGTCTGTTTGAAGCACTATATGGAAGGAAATGTCATACTCCTTTGAGCTGAAGCCAACCTGAGGATAAGCTAATTTTGGGACCATATGCTTTGCAAGAGATGGAAATAATTGTTAAAAAAATACAAAGAAACATCAAGACAACACAAGATCGCCAGAAAAAATATGCTGATAAGAAGAGGATATATCGAGAATTCAAAGTGGGGGAGCATGTGTATTTGAGTATTCAACCCAAAAAGAGCACACTTTATATTGGAAGTTGTGCAAAATTGGCTCCTAGATATTGTGGGCCTTTTGAGGTGTTAGAAACGGTGGGACCAGTGGCTTATAAGCTGGCCTTACCGCCCCATATTAAAGTTCACGATGTGTTTCATGTTTCATTATTAAAAAGATATGTACATGATGCTTCTCACATTGTTGATTGGAATGTGATACAGGTGGAACCAGAAGGGGAGTTCCTTCCAGAGCTACTTCAAATATTGGAGTGAGAAGAAATTGAATTGAGGAATCACACGGTAGCGAGAGTAAAGGTGCGGTGAAAGAACTTTACTACTGAAAATGCTACCTGGGAAAGAGAAGCTGAGATGGTGGAAAAATATCCATTTTGTTTGAAAAATGGACTCAATAGTTAGTTATCAACACCGAGGATGGTGTTTGCTTTCAGAGGGGGAATATGTAACACCCCTAGTTTTATGTTTCTGCAAACTAGACATTTGAACTTTAATCCAAAGGGGAGTGGACCCCAATGGATAAGTATTTTGTGGATGTAATTAAGTATTTAATTATGGAACATTAAATAAAATAATTCTGTGCAAATTGACCAATTGAGAATTATGAGATCACTTGCTAAATCCATGAGTATGGATAGAGGCAAATAATTTCCCCAAAAGTCTTTCAAAAATCCTTGAAAGAATTTATTTCCAAATTAGATTTTGAGGAAAATCTAGTTTCCCCAATGAGGTGGAGAGTAGTTGGGAAGGGGTAAAAAGCTAGGTAAAGCAGAGAAGAAGCTTTAAGAATCCCTAAATAAGGGAAGCCTAGGCAAACAGGAAGAAAAGCATCCTGATATTTTGGACGCAGAATTAGAAACATGCTTTGGGGAGCAAAAGCTTAAATAATCTAATCCTGAACAGATTAGAGGTTGGTCTGTTCTGGAGGTGGTCTCAGCTCGGGGGTGAGTTCTGGAGATAGAGGAACTCTAAGGTTGGGAGGACTGGTCAAATACCAAAGCGGTATGCTCACAGTGGTTATGAATAATTGAAATTTTAATTGTGCTAGGGTGAAGGTGAATGACTATAGCTGCATATTAATTGTATTTTTTTTTTTTTGGTTATACTGGTGTTCCATACATTTACAGAATTGAGGAGGAATCAAATCCTCTCAGTCCTGCATAGTTGTAGGAACTAGAATTATGAGGAAAAATCAGCTAGAAACTCTAAACCAGTCTTTGGTGTAAATCTGGAGATTTATGTTACCTCATAATTCATAACTGTGTAACTTTAATCTTTTTGTGTTAAGAATAGAATTTAAGTAGTGAACACTAGGGGAACCCAAAACATTTGTGTAGGAGGAATCATGTACATGCAGTGCAAATGTATAGATTTGTTGAATTAACTAAGTGAAGTACAGACCTGTAGGTTTCCAAAATAATAGTACATGTCTATCTATAAATTGGCCTCTAGAATAAAGATAGAATGGAAGAGCATATATTTTAGTGCTTAATCTATATTTCGATAGCAAAGAAACAGAGCTAAACAGGTTACTTAGGTAGATAATTACTAAAACAAATATTTCACCTGTGTATTTACATGAAAATGATAAACTAGAACTTATTAGAGAATATTATTGATTTATCATGAGTAAAAGAGATGAATGGTAAATATATATATATATATATATATATATCAATTCCTGAAACCTTTTACGGAATCAGGCTATCCATGGTTCATAATAATATTACAGAAATTAATCACTCTGGGAATTTCATGACCGAATTAAAATTTTTTAACAATCCTAGTCTCTGGCATAATTTATTACGACAATAGAAACTTTTGTTGACAATGGAAAGTTTGAATTGGATGAGCAAATTTTGTATAATAATAACGAAAGAGCCTGGTCACACTTCGCCTAAGGACGCGTCGATACCGACCTAAAATTCTAGGATATAACGACGTCAAGTCGAGTGAATTTCAAATCCACCAAATACCACTGAAGGAAACCCTTGACGAGATTTGAACCTACCTGCAAAAAAAAAAATGAGGGCAACATGAGAGATAGTTATACCAAGGCGATACGAGTGCACTTCAAAAAAATATATATATACTATATTTGAACTGAGTACAAAAACAAGGATTACCTGTGAGATTGGACGACTTTGTTACCAAATACGACCTATAGAAAGCATACATGATTATTGGAGAAACGTTCACAAGAACGGAAGCAAATACGAGATAAATTAGCTCTAAGGAACCGATGGCTTACCAGAGTACTGATGCTCGGTTAGAGCCAAGGAAACTCAGCGAATGAAAACGAATACAGTCATGGAATACCGGAGACGGAGAATTTCCTACCCACCAAGGGTTTAGTATTAGCGCAGAACTTAATAATGGATGATAGAATGAATATCAAGCCATTATAACAGAACGATAATTCAACAGTAGGTTGCAGTATGGCTGAGATGATTTTATAAATGAAACGATAGGGTAGAAAAAAAAAATTATATACAAATCGAATGCAGTCACGCCATTAAGGAGAATGCCAACGATTTCATACCTGAATGGTGAAGAAACGAATGATTACGCCCAGAATCCGGGAAGAGCTTGACGTCTCATTTCCCCAATTGAACAGAGCGTTGATGCCAGGAGTCAGTCAAAGAAAATGGAGAGCAAAAGAACACTCCAATTGACAACTCCAAAATTAATATGATTCATTAAAGCAAAACAAGCGAAATGCTAATTGATCTGCATCATCTCCACCGTCCAAGTGTCCCTGGATCAATGGGATGCTCACGGATCAATTGGGGAGAAATCGAAAACCATTGCACAGTCGTCAAAACCATAAATGAAAATCCATTGAAATCGATCACACGGTACTCCCAATCGTATCATAGTATTGGCAATATAAATGAACGGATATATGTGGAAAAAATAAAAACATAAATGCATAAACCCTTGCGTGTAGACGGATCCAACATGGGTCGAGGGAAAATCAATCAAAATTTAAATCCACCGAATGCCATCAACTCTAGTCGACGTGGAAAGCTCGACGAGTAATCCCACACTAACCATATTAACTCAAATTGCCAACGTAGCTAAATAATTACGACGACGTTAATATCATCTATCCCCACATAAACTTTGTTATAATAGAAGGTACATGAGATATTCATAATCACGTAGGTACAATAATTATACACTTAAATCATGGCCACAAGGTGGAAATGAAATCATGTGAACGATAAATGAGAAACAATGGAAATCGAATTAAACCATGTCAGACTAAGAATGATTTCGTTTCAAGCCATAGTTTCAGAACTTTGGAAAATGAGACGAGAATGTAACAAGAAATGTATAACATATTCACTATGAAACCATGAAAATATGACCACAAAATCCAAAGTATATATGTGGTGAATTCTATAAAGAATAGGGGATAAAAGTTGAGTACTTAGATAGAAGGTTCTAGTGCTAAGGACCATCATAACAATCTTGTGTATATAATTGATATATATGGTTATGTTCTATGAACAAGGGTAAATGTATAAACCATAGGTGTGTAAATTATATATATTGATATATATACATACAACATAAACCACTACAAACCTTATGGGAATAATGAATAAAAACTAGAAAAGTTAGAAATGATACACAAAAAAAAAAAAATATGAAACTCTGTTCAAGAGAATTTCATAATTATTGCGATTCGATGGTATATTTGGATGGTGACAAAAATTAGGAAAACAGAATTATACTATCCAAAGGAAAAAAAAAAAATAGAGTAGGAAGAGGAGACATTACATTTTCTTCCTTTTGGAAGAGGAAAAAGATCCCAAGTATTGTTTGCCAATAAGGAATGATACTCTTCATTCATAGCTTCGTCCCAATCTGGATGACCGGAGGCTTCTTCAAATGTTTCTAGATCAAGTTTTTCTGCAACTTGATTCAATAAGGAAGAGGCTCTTTCGAACTAAGAATGTGTACGTCGTCGATCGACAGGGTCACCAACAAGAGAACCTGCTACATCCCGAGTAGAGCAGACCCTTCTTGGAAGCAATCGAGTATAAGGAACAATTTCACGAGCTGGAGGAGGATTTTCATCCTCGCTGTCATCATCTGAACTAGAAGGAATGCTATTAAAAATAGAAGAGAGAGAGAGAGGTGGCACATATGTCGAACCAGGCTCGCAGGCCAAAGGTGGCACACCCGCTGAACTAGGCTCACAGGCTAATATATTTTCATCAAACTTTAAATCTCTTCTAATGATTATATTTTTGGATTTTGGTTGAAGAAGTCTATATCCTTTGACATCTTCAGAATATCCAACAAAAATACATTTTTCACTCTTAGGTTCTAAGGCTTTATGTTTTGCATCTGGAATATGGGCCCAAGCATCACTTCCAAAAACACAAAAGTGACTTACATCTGGTTTGATTGAGCTCCAAGCTTCTTCTAGAGTTATATTATTTAAAACCTTAGTAGGAGTGCGATTTACTATGTAATTTGCATAGTTAATGGCTTCTGCCCAAAAATTGAGACCAAGTCCTTTAGATTGAAGCATACAATTAGGCATTTCTTTTAAGGTGCGATTCTTCCTTTTATCTACACCATTTTGTTATGGAGTATATGGAATAGTATGTTGCAATTGAATGCCATGCTTAGTGCATAAATTGATAAATTTGTTGTTAACATATTCTCTACCATTGTCTGATCTTAACTTAAGAATTTGATGTCCAGATTGTTTCTCAACAAAGGCCTTAAAGGCCAAGAACATGTTAAAAACATCACTCTTGAATTTTAAGAAATATACTCAAGTGCGTCTGGAAAAATCATCAATGAAGGTTAAGAAGTACTTGCAACTAGAGAAAGAAACAACAGGAATTGGACCACATAAACCATTGTGCAGAAGCTGCAAAGGGGTTGAAGCATGCCAAGAGGCACGTTTATCAAAACTATCCCAATGATGTTCTCCGAGTACACATCCGGAGCAAACACCATCCCGGCAAGATACCATAGGAAGGCCTGTCACCATATTTTCCTTACACAGAGTTTGAAGAGAGCGATAGTTTAAGTGACAAAATTGCTCATGCCAAAGTTTGCTCACATCATCATTATGAGAAACAAAAACAGAGGGAAGAGATGATGACCCAAATTTTTCAAACTTATACAACCTTGTGGAATCATCAGCAATGCTAGTAGCTAAAATATGTTTAGGTTCTTTGAGGTCCTTGATTATAACATCATGAGATGAAAATTCTACTATTTTCCCTTCACCTAAATGGGTTATCTGATAAACAGATAGAAGGTTGCATGACAAGGTAGGAACACATAGTACATCATTAAACTTACCATTATCTAGATGAATGGTTCCAGATCCTACAACACTAAGAGATCTATCATCACCAACATAAATATCTTTGGTGTTACAATCATTTAAAGAAGAAAACATGGATTTATTTTTAGCCATGTGGTAAGAAGCTCCAAAATCAATGAGCCACTCATGAGAAGGAGAAGAAGAAGATACATTTAATGCATAACCAGATCTTGATGCTTGACAACCACAAGCAGAAAGTGCTATGCCTGAAGATGAAGGTGAAGAGTGATCCAAATTGATGTTGTGCTTTTTCATTGCTGCATCTAAGGCTTCCATCATCTTAAAACATTTTTACTCTAAATGGCCATCACAATTGCAAAAGTTTCAATGTCTATCTGTCTTCTTTCCTTTGTTTTTATATGCCTTATCATTTTCGTGAGTTGCTTTTACAATTTGTGGCTGAAATTGCTTAAGATCCTTGTTTGGTTTCGGATCATATTTTGTAGGATAGTGCTTCTTGGGATTCTTTTGATATGATTGATGTTGGGCTACTAAGGATTTCTTAGAAGCGTTTCCAGCAGTGATAAGAGCAAGGTGTAAACCAAGGTGTAAAATTTTTTCCTGTTCTCTTATCAAAGAATAAGAAAAGGCATCAAAAGAGGGATTCTTGTAGGTGGTTCCTGAAGAAATGATGGCTTCTCTAGTGGAATGGAAGGCAGAAAAAATACAGATTATGCAGGGCCAAGCTTAGTAAGAATGCAATAGATGAGGCTACCATCTTCCTTTTTGACCTTACAACCTTCTAAAAGAACTCTAAGGGTCTTGAATTTGGACAAAAAATCTTCAATAGAGGAGAAATTATTGGGGTCCAAAGTAAGCAACTCATTTTCAAGCTAATGGGTGCTGATTTGATTTTGAATGCAAAAGAAAGTGTTTATCTTTTCCGGGGCTTCATGAGGGGTGTCAATGTCAAGGATATGAAATCGAATATCTTAAGCAATGGACATTCCTATCAACCCTCGTGCTTGATCTTGTTTAATTTCCTATTTAGCAACTTTATCGTCATCAGAAGGTTTAGTTTCTAGCCCTGTGGCTATTCTATAAATCCCTTTACTTCTAAGTATATCTACCATGTGAGGTATCCATTGGAAATAATTAGTGCTGTTAAGAATAACTGGGCATACACTTTCCATTTCAAAAAAAACACTAAAGCTGAGAAAATCTGAGACTCACTGCTCCAATGGAAAGATCACGAAAAATTAGGCCATTTAAAAAAAAAAACGGCTCGAAAAATGGCTTCCGGATGAAGAAGTTATGCCTTTTGAAAGAAACTGAGTTGTAGATGCCGAATAGTTACGAGAACGAGATGAAATGCGGCTCTTTTAAAAAAAAAAATCTGCCCCTTTGAGCAAAAACTTTTTACAAAAGAATCTTGAGAAGGAGACTTGAACCCGAGACCTATATTCTCATAAACTAACCCCTCACCAAGTGAGATAGTAAAAGGATTATGTTAATTTAGAAAGGATTAAGGGGGGATTATTATTATTATTATTATTATTATTATTATTATTATTATTATTATTATTATTATTATTATTATTATTATTATTATTATTGGAATTGGAGGTGTGCATGCCTTTTCCTGCACAAAAAATGAGCAAAAAAACGAAATGAAAAGCCTTATGGTAGAATGTTAGATTCTCGGTTAGCCTTACCAACAACTATCACTTTTTTCTCTATTTCTGATTTCTCGAGATCGCACAAAGACGCGGAGAAAGAGCATACATATCAAAAAAATTCCCTTTTTCGTGTTTCTGATTTGCCGAGATCGCATGGGACGCACAACAAAGAGCATACACAGAGAAGAGGGTATGGATCCGGAAAATAAATAAAACCTTCATACATGAAAAAAACTGAAATAAGCAGAACTATTAACAAATATAACTGCAAAATAGATGCTTTATACATCCAGATCTAAACTGACATAACTTGCGTAGTCGGAAACCTTGTCGCATGAAACGAAAGGGGTTCCTCACTGTAACAGGCACTCCAGACATAACCGAGCAGTTCTCCAAGCCCAAAAATGTTTAGAAATAGTAGATCTACAAAAAAAAATTCGCATGCAGTCAAACTGGCTTCGGATTTTAATCAACAACGGATGCGGCCCTCAAAATAACTCTGATACCATGTAGGAATTTACAGGGTAAGTTCCGTATATCAAGAACCAAAGGTCACCGCTCACAAACAGATCACAAATCAATACACCAGTACAATTACATGGTTAAAACCCTCAAAGAGGGAAACATACCACGCCCTGAGCCAACACGGCCACTTCAGGGAATTTATTAATATAAAAGAAAAGTTTCATATGTTTCTCTCATAAACGGTTACCGGAAAAATGACCCTCCATGCTCTTTAAATAGAGATCATGGACCAATTGGGTGTTAAGCCACGGATCAAGTGTCATTAATACCGAGGTGAGAAATAACCGTCGGATCACTACAAATCGTGACCATCGGATTATAAGTTACAAATTTACATGGTAAAGATACACAATTTACTTAACTCTACACTAGACTAAGTTATTCTTAACTATTTCCTTTGTGTCAGAATATCCTAACAACTATAAGGATCTAGAGAGGTATTCACGGCTAGCTTGGAAAACTAGGCATGAAGATGCTTCTAATATTCTATGAAGTGGTCTTCAAAAGTTCCTAGCTATATTTTAATTACATAAATGCATTGAAAACCAACTGATAGTATTTACTTCAGTTGTTTTATTTGGACGTGTTGCAAGTTGATATTTATTGCCATACAAGTTGTGCATAAAATTATTATGTAACAATTGTGCCAAGAAATTTTTAAATTATTTCTCTTTAGCTGTATCTTATCAGTCTAGTATGTTTTCGATCAAGAAGAGGCTTCAGAGTAAAAGAACTATATCTTTGATCTGAACACGCGATTCTTTTAAAATTTATGAAACAAATTCATTTTTTACAACTTGTATGTTTAAATATGTGATTTTGGAAGTGATGATGGCTTCTTTAGACACTTGATTAGTATTGTGGAAAAACTTTGATTATATCATTAAGGAATGTGAGTAGTTCATGTAGCAGTTGCATTGCTTATAACATATTTTCATATCCTTTGTATAAGTTATTGTATATATAGTTCTAACACATTTCCCTGGGATGTTAGCTATATGGTGAGTAGTTGATGTAGCAATTGCATTACTTATAACATATTTTTATATCCTTTGTATAAGCTATTTTATCTACAATTCTAACACATTTTCCCTAGGTGTTACCTATATGGTGCTTGAGTGATGATGGCTTCTTTAGACACTTGATTAGTATTGTGGAAGAACTTGGAGTATATCATTAAGGATTGTGAGTAATTCATGTAGCAGTTGCATTTCTTATGAAATATTTTAATATCATTTGGATAAGCTGTTGTATATATAGCTATACTATGATGTGGATACACATTCCCCCCAAGCATTACCATATTGTGATTGTTGTCCAATTGTTGATATTTAGAGAAATATAATTAAATGATTGATGGTTTTGGAGTATAAAAGTTACTATGATGACCTTTTATCTTAGGATGACTCCTTAGTGTTGAGATTTGATTTGCATGACGATGATGCATATATCACTTCACAGGAAAACCCTTTTTCCTATTGATAGTATGTGGTAGTTGTATGAATGGACTAGTTATATTGTCCTTATTGTCATAAGATTCAACACAGTTTTTTTTCTTTTTTTTTTGATAAGAAAATATACAAGTTATACATATTATGTAGTAAGAAATGTTCTTTAATAATAACAGTCACTGAAAGGGTAAATGATCTCAATACACCCCTCTAGATATACAATGCTTCATGATATTCTTCTCATTTGGTGACACATGGAAATTCCAATACCAAAATGTAGAAATTATATACAAGATGCACATATATATCCATATTCTCCTGATCTAACAATATTTTATCTTCTTGATAAATACAAAATCCTTCCACTGTTAATCTTTTGCAGAACTTAAAATCAATTCCAAACACATAAAGCAATAAAAACAATCACACATAACATAGTTGTTTAATGGGAAAGCCTAAAGCTGAAAACCCCAACTATCATATATTATGTATCATGGAGTTCATGTAACAATATCATAAAAATCTTACTACATCAAGCTCTCAGTACAATCAATCGTCACACACTAATCAGAAGAAATCTGCAAATCCATGCACCGATTTCTTGCCACCTGATAGCCTACCTCCACTGTGCAATCCCTGCTAAAGAATAGCTCTGAATCAATTCAAATTACCCTTGCCTTGATTGCGCAGTCCTCATTGGCAACTTGAATGTGTGTGTAGTGTAATCAATGCATCACGATAGTCACAACAGATAGTCCATCTTGCGCTTTCACCTATCTCTCTACTGGGTCCCCACTGGAACTGCCATGCACTGTAGTTAACTCCTATATTGTTTAGTTGATTAATGGGTTATTATTTGTGAATTAATTCACTCCACTCTCACTAGTGTATCATTCAATTAGACTAGATACAAGTAGCTCGACATAGTTTAACTCCATTAACTGAGTTAAACTGAATAACAACTCCATGAACTATTCTTCCAACTCTATCATAACTTTGCCACTTTAGTTCTAACTGAGTCCTCCATGCATGAACCACCAGTAAACCCTAGGAATTATGTAATTCCTTCAACCCAATGATTTTCCAAATCTGTATACTGAAATTAAGTGGTCCAAGAGAATAAGTTGATGTTTAGAGTCTGATTATTATTAAGGGCTAATAACATTTGACACATCTATTTTTAGATCGACGATCTATAAATAGACTTCGCCAAATATTCTAAAAATATAATTTCATCTATTTTTCCCACTTGACCAAACATCCAAAAATAGCATCCTGCAACTTCTGAAATATGATCACCTTGTCTAAAATAGACATAGTCTAAAAATATACTTGCGCCAAAAATAGCCTACCAGCCGACTTAGTGAAGGAAACTCTTTTCACTAAGCTCATCATCTTGTTGAATCTCAACACTCCCTCTCAACAAGATAGGGATTATCCTTCACGCCGATCCTGCCTCTATGGTATTTGAATTTGCTCCTAGTGAGTGCCTTCGTCAGAATATCTGCATCCTGATATTCCGTAGGAATCTACTGAAGCAACGTGATCTTCCACTGCGTACAACCTCTAATATGATGATACCAGATATCAATATGTTTATATCTATCATGAAACACATGATTGATCGCGAGTTTAAAGCAACTATGATTATCACAATGTATCACTGTAGGATCTAAATGTGAATTGAACAAACTGACCAGGATCTTCCTCATCCAGACAGCTTCACATGCAGCTTGAATTGCTGCCATGTATTCTTCTTTTGTGGAACTGAGTTCCACAGATATTTGTTTCCTGTTGTATCAAGAAACTGCCATAGATCCGATCCTGAAAATCCCTCCTGATGTGCTCTTTCTGTCTATTGGGCTGCCTACCCAATCTGCATCTGTGAAGCCATGCAAATTCACCTCATCCGTCTTTTTATACCATAAACCATACTCAGATGTGCCCCTTAGATACCTCAGGACATGCTTTCCTGCCTTCCAAAAGATCTTGGTAGGCTTAACCATCACTTGTGAAAGTTGGTTCACCGCATAGCATATGTTCGGTCTTGTATTAGCTAAATACATGAGCGAACCCACCAATTGTCGATAAACAGTGGCATCCACTACCTTTGCCGATGTAGCATCCTCTTTCCTCCAATTTCTTGGAAGAGGAGTGTCGATAGGCTTGCAGCGTTGCATGTGAAACTTATCCAATATCTCTTAGGTATACTTGCCTTCAGACACAAATAGTTCACCTTTCCGCTGCCATATTTCCAATCTAAGAAAATAGTGAAGGAGGCCGAAATCCTTCATCTCAAACTCCTTTGCAAGGTCTTCTTTGCATGAGTGTATCAACTGTTCATCACCCGTTAGTATTAAATCATCAACATAAATAAAAATTATTAAAAGCTTACTGTCCACCACAATTTGGTATAGATTTTCATTCGCCTCACTCTTGGTGAAGCCAAGTCTAGTGAAATAGTTGTCGATCTGTTTGTACCAAGCACAAGGTGCTTTCTTCAGCCCATACAACGCTCTTTTGATTCTGCACACATGTGACTCACTGCTGAATATCTCAAATCCTTCAGGCTGCTCAATGTACACCTCTTACTCAATGATCTCATTAAGGAACACAGTATTCACATCCATCTGATGAATGTACCAACCCATCTGCACTGAGAGAGCAAGGATGGGCCTTATGGAATAATACCGTGTGATAGGTGCAAATATTTCTTCATAATCAATTCCGGTGTGAGAAGCCCCAGGAAAAAAATCTTGCCTTATACTTCTTGACACTCGCATCAACAACTTGCTTTACCTTGTAGATCCATATTGATCCTACAAATTATTTTCCCACCAGCCTTGGAACAATCTCCCAGGCACTGTTTCTGACAATGGTGTCATACTCCTTCACCATGGCATCTACTCATGTGGGCTCCTACACTGCTTCTTCAAAAGAAGATGACTTTGTCATGATACACTTGCTCATAAGAGCCATGTATTCAGTAAATTGGTCAGGTGACTGTCTTTGTCTACGCTGTGATTTCAGGACTCCTACATTCTCTGCCGCATCAAGCTTCAGTCTCTCAGCTTCTGTGGTCCGCTTTCTGCCTTTTCTGATGTTTGGTTCTACATTATTGGACTCCTCCACTCCATGAATCTCTTCCTGTGGATGATCCACATCTAGAGGCTCATCTTTGGAAACAAGAAGTTCTTCCCCTGCATGAAAGTGTAGCTCCCTCTCAAGCAACAACTTCATGGCTTTCACTTCATTTAATTTTATATCTAGCACATGCACACAATAATTATGTGGTGTTTCTATGTACCCCACAAATATCCCAACTTCTGCAGTCAGCTCCAGCTTCTTCCCCAGCTTCTTCCTAGTGTCCTTTGTCACATGAATGTAAACAGATGAACCAAAAATCTTCAAAAGAGAAATATCAGGCTTCTTACCAGTAAAATCTTCTTAAGGTGTACTCATTCCAAGTACTCTATGAGGACAAAGGTTTTGCACATTAATTGCAGTGTTGCAAGCTTTCGCCCACAAGTGCATCGGTAGGCCCTGGTCATGTAGCATCGCTTGTGCAGCACCCACGATCGTTCTATTCTTCCTCTCTGCAACCCCATTCTGCTGTGGGTTATGAGGCACTATGAGTTCTCTTCGAATTCCTTCTTTGCTACAGAAGTCTTTGAATTCTCCCGAGATTTATTCACCACCATTATTGCTCCATAGAGCTTTCACTTGCTTCTTTGACTCTTTCTCCACTAATGTTTTAAACTCACAGAACTTTGATAATGTTTCACTCTTCTTCTGCATGAATAAGATCTAACATCTACGATAATATTCATCAACAAATATAACATAATACCTGTGTTTTGTTGTTGATGCAATCGAGAAAGGTCTACACACATCTATGGGAATTCTCTCCAGGATCACCGAAGCATGGTTCTCCTTCTCATGAAAGGTGGTCTTCACAAAATTACCCATAGTACATCCCTTGCACTGATATGAATGCACAATAGTACCTTTGGGAAGTCCAGTATAAATCTGCTGCAAAATCTTCAAAGTGCCATGGTGAAGATGGCCCAATCTCCTATGCCATAATTCGTCGTCATCCCGGCTCACCACTTCTTCTGCTTTTCCCACCATTGTAGCGCAGCCATATACCTCTTTCTTGTAGAGATTCTTAACTCAAATCCCTATGCTCTTGTTTTGACCCGTTGTTTTATGTCGCAGGAAAACTTTTTCATTACTAAAAACAATGTCATAACCTTTGTCTTCCAACATTGCGACCGAGACCAACTTCTTGTTCAAGCTTGGAACATGCATAACATATTTCAACAAGAATCGATTACCAGACTCCCTCTCAAAGGTAATGGTCCCAATGCCAGTCTCACTGTATTTACCATCGTCACCCATCTCTATATGCATTTGAAGGTCCTTCTCCTCCAAGTCACTAAACAACTCCTTGTCAACCATCATATGGAAAGATACACCACTATCAAGATACCACACCAATCCCATATAGCTTGAAACCAAGCATGCAATCAAAGAGAAATCAAGTTCAAATTGTGATACTAAGACCTCTCCAGCTGCAGCTCCATCAAACTTCTTCTTCTTCTTCTTCTATGGGCAGTTAGTGGCGAAATTCCCATGTTCGTGACAGTGAAAACACTTCACCTTGGAAAAATCCTGCTTCTTGCCTTTAGCTTCGGATTTTGAACGGAATTTCTTCCCTTTCCCTTTCCTTGCTTTCGCATCCAAAGCGCAATTCTCTTCATCTTCATTCCTCGATGAAGAGTCATCCCTGGTACCTCGCCTTATCTCCTCCTGCACAAGATCGGACCAAATTCGCTCCCATCCTGACAGTTTCTCCCGTCCATTGACAAAGTCTTAGTAGCTATACAAACTCTTCAAAAGCCTAAGGAGATCCAATCTCACCAAGTCTTCATCATCAACAGCAATCCCCACACTTCCCAGTTCATCCCTACAGTGGACAAACTTCATGAGATATTTTGGAATATTGTCGCCCTTCTCCATTTTTATTTTTCTGAGTTTGTCTTCCAGCACCAACTTCCTTTGGTTGCTGCTTCTTTGGAACAAATTTGTCAAAGCCTTCCACATTGCAAATGGAGTGTATTTCCCCTGAAGGCTGGACACAAAATGGTCCTTCACACCTTCCAATAGGATTCTTCTTGTCTTTTCTATCTTCTTTTTCCATGCATCAAGTAATGTAGCATCGCTAGATCCTGGCTTAGGAATATCACTATCGATGAACTCCTTTAGTCCATTATCCTCCAACACCGCCTCCATCCTATCCTTCCAGGCTATGTAATTTGAGCTCCCATCAAGGGAATATTCCAATCGCAACCCATTGAAATACATCTCAATGTATACTCAACTGTCGCACCAAGAATTTTCTGAAGCAAATTCGAAATGTCCACCAACACAAACTCAAAAATTCTTCACGATTGCAATCTTCAAGAATTAACACTGCTCTGATACCATGTAGAAATTATATACAAGATGCATTTATATATCCAAATTCTAGTGATCTAACAATATTTTATCTTCTTTCTAAATACAGAATCCTTCCACTGTTAATATTTTGCAGAAATTAAAATAAATTGCAAACACTTGAAGCAATAAAAACAATCGCACATAACACAATTGTTTAACGGGAAAGCCTGAAGCTGAAAACCCCAACTATCATATATTTTGTATCATGGATATCATGTAACAATCTCATACAAATCTTAGTACATCAAGCTCTCAGTACAATCAATCGTCACACACTAATCAGAAGAAATCTACAAATCCATGCACCGATTTCTTGCCACCTGATAGCATGCCTCCACTGCGCAATCCCTGCTAAATAATAGCTCTGAATGAATTCAAATTAACCTTTCCTTGACTGCGCAATTCTCATTGGCAACTCCAATGTGTGTGTGATGCAATCAATGCTTCATTATAGTCACAACAGATAGTCCATCTTGCCCTTTCACGTATCTCTCCACTGGGTCTCCACTGGAACTGCCATGCACTGTAGTTAACTGTTGTATTGTTTAGTTGATTAATGAGTTATTATTTCTGGTCTTTAAACTTCCGTCGTTATAGTTATTGTTATCAGAAATCAGATTGTCCACGGTATCATAGAAGAGTTATTATTTGTGAATTAATTAATTATTTATTCACTCCACTCTCACTAGTGTATCATTCAGTTAGACTAGATACAACTAGCTCGACTGATTTTAACTCCATTTACTGAGTTAAACTGAATAACAACTCCATGAACTACTCTTCCAACTCTGTCATAACTTTTCCTACTTCAGTTCTAACTAAGTCCTCCATGCATGAACCACCAGTAAACCCTAGGAATTGCATAATTCCTTTAGCCCACTGATTTTCCAAATCTGTATACTGAAATAAATTAATCCAAGAGAGTAAGTTGATATTTAGACTCTGATTATTATTAAGGGCTAATAATAATCGGCACATCTATTTTTAGATCGACGATCTATAAATAGACTTCGCCCAATATTCTAAAATAGAATTTCATCTATTTTTCCAACTTGCCCAACCATCCACAAACAACATCCTGCAACTTCTAAAATATGATCACCATGTCTAAAAATAGACATAGTCTACAAATAGACTTGCCCCAAAAATAGCCTGCGGGCCCACTTAATGAAGGAGACTCTTTTCACTAAGCTAATCATCTTGTTTAATCTCAACACAAAAATATTTCATATTGTTGCTCACAATATACGAAATTCTCTTGATAAGGTTTCTTATATATCTTAGCCCAACATGCAAGTTCATCATTCTCATGTTATTGAATCCTAATTTTTTAATGCCTCCATAAAATTTTGCTTAATGTTTTGTAGATTATTGTTTTCATTGACATCAACCAATATGATGTAGTTATTTTTCCAACAACACCTGTCAATAATTCCCTACTATCACTTATGCCATATTGAGATTGATATTTTGCAATTTTTCCAGGGGTTGATGTCATATTTCTTGATACTAACCCATTTACCTTCACCTCTTTAAAATTTATAATGCCCAATAATTGAACTATATTTGTTAGATATTTGTGCTTTCAAAATATATTTAAGAGTTATAATTATATATAACTATAAAATAATATTTTTAAAAAATAATATAGAAATTAGATTTTGAAAGTGGTATTTTTTTTAATGATATAACTAGTAAATCTATTATCCCTTTTTATTTTTTTGATGATTCAATTAGGATTAACATTTGTGTGTTTTCATGAGGATTTTTTTTATTTTTCATGTCAATTACCTTTTATAACTCTATGAGGTTCTTAATATTGACTTTTTTTTAACAAATGAAACTCAATTATATACTTAAAAAGATGATTAGGTAAGAGAATTTTAGGATTATAATATTTTTTTTGTCAAAGTTGACAATGTGAATGCTTATTTACCTAAAGTTGGCTCCCATGTTCAATACCTCCCCATGGGGTTTGAAGATAATAGGTAATGGGAAATTGAATGACATATAAAACAAATAATATATAGGTCAAAAAATCATTTCTATATATTATAGTAGTTATTACTTGAGTAATCTGTCAATTTGACATTCAATTCTTTATTAATAAAGTTGTTTTATTTAGTAGGGAGTACAATAATTTTGTAATCAAATAATAGGATAAAACATATTCACAATATAATTTCTTTCAATGAATAGATGTGTGTAAAATATTTTAATAAGAAACTAGATTTGTAATTATAAAATATAAAACTATAACTTAAATTTGTGAAATTACTTTGTATTTTTTTTCTTGTATATGTAGAGAAAGACTGAAGCATGTTTGGAGTGAAGAAAATAAACTATAACATGAATAACACTATCTCCTTCCAAAAATGTCTCTATATTAAAGTGACATCCACTTCCTTGTATACCAAGACTTTTGTCCTTCATATACAATTTCTGAGAAGCATGCAATTGGCGCTCAGATATGTAGATGAACTTGGAGTAAACTCTATTTCTGTTAATAAAAATTATCTTTATTTACATATATGCTAGATAGATTGTACTTGAATGTATTTAAAATATCTTATTTGAGTTACATGTTCATTTCATGCTTGTTTTAGAGTATTATTAATCACCAAAGGATTTTCACCCCAATTTCCTATTTCAATATCTATAGCAAAATTTTTGTATATGTGAACACATTATGTTGGTTTACATATATGTTTTCACCCACAATTTCCTATTTCAATATCTATAACAAAATTTTCTGGTTGATAACTCTTATAATCAATATCTTTGAAACCTCCACGACTTCCTTCCATGGAAGAAAAATTTGCCATGGAAGCAAAATTTTCCTTCCATTCCTTCACGATGGCTCCTTCTATGCAACAACTTATTTCATTATGTTGGTTTACATATTTTTTTCACCCACAATTTCCTATTTCAATATCTATAACAAAATTTTCTGGTTGATAAATCTTATAATAAGTATCTTTGAAACCTCGACGAGCTGCTTCCATGTAAGCAAATTTTTTCTTTAATTCCTTCACTGAATCCTTCTATGCAACAACTTATTTCTTTTATGCTACTCTTTCCTATGCTATTGCCTCACAACATTTCTTTTGCAACATATGGTGCAATTGCTAGTTATGAAACAATTACAATTAGAAGTTGAATGTTCCACCCAACTATAAACCTTTTAATTCGATCTTAACCATAAACCTTTTAGTTCCATATTTCTATCAATAATAAGTCACAAATGAGCTAAAATTATGGATCCATATGTTATATATCCATGTTAAATCAGTGAAGATTCTCGTTATAAACTATTACAAACTATTCATTTTCTCTCACACACAACAATCCAACATTTTCCACTTCCTTTTCTCCTCATCCTACACACGTAAAGGAGATGAATACTCTTCTTTATAATACATTCCATCAACCTATTCCATATTCTTCCAAGGCTATAGAATAAACTAAATAGGAAATATCAGTGCTGGAAACTGAATGGAATCTTAGCGATGGAAATTTCTCCTAAACAACCAGCATTCTCATGCATCATTATCATTATTCTTACTCATATATCAGCTATTATCGACTCTCTAACTGCCGGTGGCCAACAATTAAAAGTTATAATTAAAGTATGCATGCCCATAATCACCATTTTTCGTTCCCAAAAAAATCCACAATAACCACTTTCTCAATTGTAAATTCGAAATATAGGAATAATATAATACACTAATTGGATTAGCCACCTTAGCTCCCTATTTTGTTAACCCTTATAACTTTAGATTTATTTTAGATATTAAATTACTAAAACATGATCATTTTATTATACACAAATAAAGATTCAACTTAACTAAGACTCTATGGAGAAGGGAGAAGGATCAAATGTTTTAAAATGCAATTTTTTTTTTAACATAAAATTTGAGAAAAAAATTATATTTAGAGAAATTTAATTTATGTTATTACTTAAAAAATTATGAATCTATGATAACTCTTAATAATACTATTTATATTATATAAATTACACAATATTATATATAAAAATATTGTCATTTTTTATTTTATTAAAATCTTGATTTAATCACTATAGAATATTCACATAATTTCAGTAGTGGTGAGTATAGAGGGTTTAGATATATCTTATAGTTAATTATAACCAATTTTCTTTTAGTTTTAATTAAAAAATATTATTAAATTAAATTGAAATAAAATATTTTGATTTTCAAATGAGTTAAGGATTTTGGGATGTGGCATCGATAAGCCATGGTATTGGCCCAAGATATTGTTAAAAAAAAATTATTAATATCTATGGTAAAACAACATGAATATCCATGCTTAAGATTCTTGTTATATTATAAGTATTATGTTCTTATTGATTAAATTTAAATATAGTCAAAAAATCATTATTTTAATTTATATGTTAAAATGAATCTTAACTTATAACTAAGATTTGTATCTTATATATTTTGATGTTATTATTTTATCTAAAAAATAACAAATAATTTTATTCATAAGACAAAATTAGAATATCACAAATTAAATTTTATTATTTTTATTGCTTTTAATTTTAACTTTTTACACAACTTTTAAATATTTACACTAATTTACATTACAATATCTATATTATAATAAATTTTATATTTTATATTTTATATTTTTTTAATTAAATCTTACATATATTTACACCACTACACCACCCTATTCTAAACTATAAAACCCCTCACACAAATATATATTATATATTGGTAATCCAAGATCACATCACAATTTATAAATATCACAGTAAATATTTCATCATCACTTTCTCGGAAATTTGAAATCACGACCCTACTCATGAGTTGGAATTTCTAAAATTGATAATTGCACCTTGGGATTTTAGCCTATTCAAGATGGACGGAACTGTTCGAATTTACAACTCAATCAATCAGTCACCATCTCCACCATCTCCACCATAGGTAAGAGTAATCTATCAGTCACCATTTCCACAAAATACATGGCCTATTTGTCAGAGTGCATACATATATTCGTGGAAAGAATGAGGAACAATAATGGTTATTATAACATGCTTCCCCATCAATTCCAAAGATGTGAAGCAATTTCAAAAGTCACTGCTCGTTGTTTCCTCGAAATGAAACAAAGCATTAACTTGATCAGAAATTCATCGAATTTTAAAAGAAAATCTTCGTTGTTTATTCGAAACGATAGACAGCATTAACTTCTTCAGAAACTCATCATAGTCGAAAATTTTCTTGTCGTCTTCCTATTTCTTCGAAGCGAAGAAACCTCGGGATACCTTGTAGTCCAAGAAATTCGGCCAAGTTAACATATATATTTACATGTGGCTGGGCGAGGGAACTCATGACAACGGTGCTTCAGAAAATAAAAATGGACATGCTGGAAGAAATATACGACGATGGGAAAGTGCAGCGAGAGTTAATGGACGTTCCAGGTTTCAGATTCTATCCCACAGAAGAGGAATTACTTGGCTTTTATCTCAAGAAAAGAGTCCAATGCGACTATCCACTGGAAATCGATTTGATCATACCAACCTTGGACTTGTATAAATATGACCCCTGGCAGCTCCCACGTATACTTCACACTCTCGCTTTCCCCTATTTCAATTTAGTAAGAAATAATCACGAATATTAACTGGTGCACTCTTACTCTTGCAGGTTTGCCTCACGTTGGCGACAGACAGTCGTTGTTTTTCGTGCCAAGAATTCATGGTAAGTTATGCGCTCGGCCAAACAGATTGACGGTGTCTGGTTTCTGGAAGTCCACTGGTTCAGACAGAACAGTTCGCAACGAGCTGCTTCACTGCATCGGTATAAAGAAAACTCTGGTGTTTTATAAAGGAAAAGCCCTCCGCGCGCAGAAGACG
Source organism: Pinus albicaulis (assembly GCA_034641835.2). NCBI lineage: Eukaryota > Viridiplantae > Streptophyta > Pinopsida > Pinales > Pinaceae > Pinus > Pinus albicaulis. The sequence goes on from CM076570.1 coordinate 816,568,906, forward strand.
GAGTGGATCATGAACGAGTACAGGTTACCAGATGTCAGCTCTTCCAAAGACAAGGTAGATTTTCCCATCGTTTTTCAGTCTTCTGCTTCATATGTCACCCGGATCGATTGAAATATAAATAAAATGGACATGCCAACCTCTTTTATGCTTTATTCCATTACTATCTGTTATTAAAGCCATGTTTGGGATCGATGTTTACCGTTTGTTTTGAGGGAAGTGAGGTGCTCTGTCAGAGGGGAGTATCTCGCTTCTCTTTTCTCGTGCAAAGTTATTGAAGGAATGTAAGTTGGCATGTGCAGAAGAACATGGATATAGTGTTATGCCGGATATACAGAAAGACTGCTTCCCGTAAATCAATGGAACTACCTGCAAAGCCTAATCACGTTGAGAAAGAAGGTCCAGCTTTTTCAGCTGGTGACAAATATGCAGAAAAGCTTTCTTATTCGTTCACTTTTAATGGAAGCTGCGAATTATCAAATGCAACACGAGAACCCGGAACTTCTTCATTGCATTCTCGGAATCAAGAGGCAGTCTGTTTTTCTGATCCAAGTAATGCGAATGATGAAGATAGTTTCTTTGATGAAGATGCGAATGATGAAGATAGTTTCTTTGAGTGTCTTGAGCAGACTAAAGTCAGTAAGCAACAGCACTTAGAGTTGCCCACGTTACCTCTGCCTCTGGATTGCTCGTTTAACCATGAGGTGATACCGAGTCCATGGCCAGACATTATAAATCAATGGGCACCTTATGGCCTCCTCTCTGCGCCATAGACAAATTCGTGATATCATATTTGGAAAAGTGAAATCTTTAAATTTTCTAAGATCATGAGAGTTATATTTAGAATGTTATTACTGCACTAAATATTTTGAAATCGAGATTTTGATGACACTATAAATTTTAAGGACATTATAGAGTTTATAAGTACTTTTATTTTGGTTTTAGTTATTAGAGTATAAGTATTTTTATTTTGGTTTTAGTTATTTGAGTAAATTAACCATTTATAATATCTAATTTATTTTTCTTTTTATTTTTTACTCCATAACAATTTAATAATATCTTTTATTAATTTTTTAAGAAAAATGTTTTCATCTTTTCTTTATCTTTAAGTGGTTTAGCCTTAGCGATTGAAGCAAAGTCTCTAGTCTTCTATGTTGTTTCATATTATATATGTTTCTTAAGCATGCTTTTAATGGGAAAGACTTGTTTCTATGATTATGATAGGATAAGAATATTTCTATTAATTTTGAGATTATAATTTATAAATGGGGCATTGAACTATTCTATCTTTCTCAACTATTTGGAGAAATTGTATCCTGAAATCTTACAACCATATAAAGTAATAGAGTTAACAAAAGTGTCAAAGATGATAGGGTTAACAAGAGTGTCAAAGAGGATTTTTTTTCTATCTCATATTGAAAAGTGTGTTGTTTGACAACTGTTTTCAAGTCCATAATAATTTTCACTACCTAGTTATATGATTCTGTTGAGCTTGTGATGTATATAGATTCTCAAATATTCATATGAAAGAACTTCCTCCAAGAAAGTATAATAAATAATCTTATTGGATTTAATTGTCATGAAATTCATTTTGTCATTATTAACAATCATACCCTAGAAGAATTCTTAGATGTTTTAGAAGATAATAAGCAATCGTCCCCAAAGGAACCATTCTCACGTAAGGAACAAAAGGAAAGTGATGAATATATTATAGAGTTTGGCCAATACACCCTAAGACACTCTTCTTACTTAGAAATGTGTATGACAAGAAAGACAGGGACAAGGGACACTTTGATATTGCAATTAATTTATTTTTACCAATTTTACCAACCTTCGATAGTCCTATAGGTATGGAAATGATATTCTCATACAAAATTTTCTCAATATAATTCCTTATCTCTTCCAATATATTTCAAAAGATTTGTAACACTGCCGAGATCTTAGTCTCGTACCAATATTGTTATTTTTTTATATTATGTTTGTTATGCTTGTACATGTATCTAAACGTATATGGATTAAAGGGTCAATAATAATGATAATTATGATTTAGCAATAATAATGAAGAGGCAGGGCATTATACAAACCATCAAAAGCCATGAGAGCAATCATAGGGGAGGAAAACCAAGACAAAAGGTATTTAAGGAAATAATAGTTGTTAATAAATTATCGATTCATCCAAATATTCATAAGAAGTAAGATTTTTAGCTTTCACCAAGAAAATATCTATTGGAAAAGATGTGATAGGAACTTTTGGATTTATGGAAGTATTTAAACTTTCTCATTCGAACTATGGGAACAATACAACTCAAAGACTTCTCATGTCACCATGATGGTTATATTTTACATGAAATGCATCAATGAAGAAAATACCTTTAAGGAAGAAAGGAAATAATGGAGATCAATACTCATAGGCGTTGAGAGACAACGAGAAGAATATGTTGGTTCAAAAGATAAATAAGGATGTGTGCATCCATAAGCACGAGTACATGAGTCTCTCATGTTGATATAAAAATGAAAGCAGGAGGATATTCAGATAAACCAAGATGTATTTGAATATAATCCAAATGATTCGATGAGATAAGCCAAAATTGTATCCTTTAATGTCAACCATAAAATGATCATGGAATTATTTTATATAAGAAAAAAATCAATAAGGCAAAGTGTTGAGGTACTACTATGGTTGGAAAAGGACTCCATTCTTGGTATGCAAGACCATTAAGGCACAAATCTAAAAGATAATATGCCATGACTTAGCAGGTTGAAGAATAGAATATCGATTTCTATGTGGATGTTGGAGAATGGCCTTCATCCTTATGCCATTAATGAGCTACTATCTAATTTCCCTCTATGTGCTTACTATGTGGAGAAACTAAGAAAACTTCGTAACACTTTAACAAACTCTACGTATACCGTGATTTCAAGAAAAATTGATGAGTTTATTCTAGCAAAGGAGAATGGAATTTATGGATCCTCAATGTAATGTTGATTCAGGATTTCCCTCATGGCTTGGCTTCATGGTCTAGTTTGAGGGTGGCTAGGTACAAAGGATAGATTAAATATTTGAGCTTATAGTGGGGTGGGACATGGATCGCCATTCATCACTGTAATAAGCATTGATAATAATGTGGTAAGTGCCGTTATGGACTTTGAATTTGTAATGTAATACATATTAAATGAAATAAAAATTATCTCGATATATTGTTTATACTTATGGATTTGTCTACCAAATAAACATTTGAGTCTCTATGATAGTTGGTTGTGGTATAAAGTGGTAAATATGGTCATGATAATTATGTGATGTTCTTATTCCTTCCTATGCATCTCAATGTGCTCTTAAGATGTGTTTTAATTTGAAGCATGGGAGTGGTACATACACAATCTTGGTTTTCTTTAATGTTTATGTTTTGATATGGATTTATCAATTAATATTTTGCGGCTAAAAATATAGGGATGTTAACCCTTCAAAATCTTGGAAAACTAAGATGGCTCATTGGTTGTGAAAGCATCTTAGTCTGTCTCAAGCAAGGGAGATTGATCTTCTGTATATAGGCCAAATAATTTTTGAGTCTCATGTGATGATCATAATTTATTATTAGATGTAAGAGTAAAATACTTGATGATAAAGTGAAGACACAAACGCATGAGTCTTAACAAAACATGTAATCTTAATGATTATAGAGTTCACTAAAACAATATTGAGCTAGTTGGAAGTTTTCTAGAAGTTTTGATGTGGTTTTATCTGGACTTCAATAGGCTAGTTAAGGATTTGAACAACAATGTTTTAGCTTATCCTCACTACTTAGTTGTCACAATTCCTTGTTTAGGGAGAGAAGGTTTGAAGGCCTCAAATGGGGACAAACAATGAATAGTGATCTCTTCGACTCCTTGTAGAAAGGCCTAGAAAATGGTTATGGAATGAAGGGTTTTAGATGAATCTATAGGATTGTGAAGATATTTATGTCATTAAAATCTTATGGGTAGTTCAATTCACTATATAATTCCATTTCAATATTCACTATAGGATAACAAATTCTCTTTGTAATCCAACTTTTCCTTTAAGAATTTATGTTTTGAATTTAAAACTTTGGGGATGGGAGATGTTTACCCAAATATTTGGTCTCACATGCTCCTAGGAGGCCATGGTTATGAATATACCATAAGAGGTCTTAAGTCTAATTTATAAAAAAACTACTTTTTGGTAATTCAGGTTGTATTTAGATTTCTAGTTACTTCTCGCCTCGTGGGATAAATGTTAGATACTATAGGAATGACTGAATATCATATTTAACTATAGGTTGTAGGAGTCTTTACTGGTTAAAACATATTTAGAAATAAATACCTTTACATAGATATGAATCTTGGTTGATGCCCGTTAACTTAATCAAGAAATTCATTTAATAACATCTTAATTTCCCTAGTGGAATAATGGCCTGCTTACAAGGATGACAAATAATAGAAGGATGGATCTATGTTAGTTGATTATCTATTAACTTGATAGGTTTATGTGTAGGGGAACATGATAAAGGGTCTATGGTGGCATGGCAGTTCACTAACAAGACCAGAGAGAACAACGACTTAATAAAGATATAAATTTTGGCAACTATCAAGTGTTTCAGGTAGGTTTCAAGGTCCTTTGAGATTGAAATTCTATCAATATCCATATATGAAACTTGTTCCACCCAACATTGACCTTTCTGCCTCAACTCTCTCCTACCAGTATGTCACCTATGATATGAGGCTATGGATTCCTTGGTTCAATGTAAGTCTCTAACTCGTACAATTATCAAGCTATTACAAACTTCTCTCTCTCTCTCTCTCTCTCTCTCCCTCACTTTGAGGAAAATAAAAAAAATCATAATTTTTCTTGTTGTCTTTCGGATTCCCCTTGTATAACACAAAGAAAGGAGTCTCCTTCTTTGTAATGTAATCGCTTCATCTTTTCCTCTTATCTGAAGGGAGCTGCTATAAAGTGGCTAGGAAATAGCAACATTGATATCTCAAAGGAATCTTAGCCATGGTTATTTCTCGTTAATTGTAATATTTTTCATACACACAAACATAATTTTCCTTACCCATATAATCAATAATCACATGCAACCAACTAAAATCACCTCTCTACCTCCCTAATCTTTATTCCATACAAGAATGAATGAGAATAATCCTAGAAATAAAAAAATATAGTTAAAATATACATATCCATAATAGACCATATGGATTTCATCAAGTCTTCATAAAAACTTTCTCAACTCTTTTCAAAAATCAACATGATATAATATAATATTTGATTGCACCTCTTAAACTCCTCTTATAAAAACTTAACCATATATAACTACATCTTTAGACATATAGTAATACATTTATCATCTAGTTCCAAAACCATTTCCTCATAAACAAACAAATATTGATAATGAAATATATAATTAACATTTGTTAACTAGTTCCACAACCATTTCCTAGTTCAGCAACCATTAACTAGTTCCACGAGCATAGTTAACCATCATTTGCTAAAATTACCCATCCATGGAAAAAAATGGTCAACCAAGATATTTATGATTGAACATGATCAACCATAAAAATTTATTCTCAACATAAGAAACCATAATATATCATAGAAAACTATCCTCAACCAGGGCCAAACTTGTCAAACCATGTTCATACATGGTCAAACCTTGGTCATCATTCCCAACCATAGCCCATGATTGTAAAAATTTATCAACCATATTCAAACATAAGCAACCATGGTAAAGCATTATTAATCATAATCTATCATCATAAAGTATTGTTTGATTTGGAAAAACGTGGTCATCCATAGTAAATGTTATGTTGATCGTAATAAACCCTTTTCAACCATATTTTGAATATATTTAGAGAGAGTCGATTATATTCAACCACTGTCAACTAATCTTAAATATGCACACCAACCAGCATGTAGCATAACAAAATTAGTAAATGTGGTTTTTATACAACAATTAGTGACATTTTCCACCATTTATACTCCAATTAGTGTATTGAAATGACATCGATTGAGGTATATCAAAATATTTGAAACATAATCCTACCATGGTAAACCAGGGAAAACATGCACAACCATGGCTTATTGGTGAGCACAATAAGTGGTACTCAACATGCCCATCCATGGTCATCCATTATGAAAATGATCAATCATAGTGAACCATGTGGTCACCATGGTCGTCCATGAGAAATCATTGTCAAGTATGGTCTCCATGGTCAAGCATGGCTAACTATTATCAAATATTATGTCCATGATCAATTATACCCAACATGGTCATCCATGGTCACCCTAAATCCACCATAATCTATCCCAATAATGCCTCATCAACCATTGTCAACCATGGTAAATAATGATCAATTATCAAACCATGGTCAACCATGGACAACCACAACAACCCATGTTGGTTGATGGTCAATCTTGGACAAACAATGCCAATCATAGTCAACATGGGAAACATTCATAATCATGGTCAACCATTGTCAATCAATGCGAACCATAATCCTCTAAACTATAATGATATTTATTTTTGTAGGAGTTAGTTCTACACACACCACAACCTCCAAGGTCATTAATTGTCATAATTTCGGTATATAAGAATATTATTCCCAAGAATTACTCTAAGAGGAAATTAGGTAGTGGACATTAAAAGGCCTAGTTCACTTGTGAAAGTCATAGATGGACATTGACTATAACTCTTTCCCTTCACAGACCGAGTCGAGGGCATCTTCATCCTCATGGTCAACAACAGTCATTCAAGGTCAATGATAATCGATCATGGTTAACCATGGCCAACAATAATTAACCAATATTGACCATTTTAACTATGATTAACCATAATTAACTAAGGTCAACCATGTCAACCTCTATCAAGCATGTTTAACCATTTTCAACCATTAATGTATCATAACTTTAAGGTTAATGCTACATTCAATATGATCAACACTAAAGTGACAATATAACAATGGTCAACATTGATGTAACATTGTTAGATTAATGTAACATAAATACATTGTTAGATTAATGGTTTACCATTATGAACCTTGGTAAATTATGGTAAAGCTTAATGAACCCTCTCCAACATTGGTCAACCATTCCAACCATGGTCAAGCATTTTCAACCATTTTTAACCATAGCAAGTGAATTTCCACCATGATCTACTGTCATATACTAATCTCCAAGCTTGTTGGCATCAACTAGCACAATCACATAATTAAAGGTGGTTGATATAGACCTATGGATAACATTTTTCACCTTTTATGCTAAAATTAGCATATGAAAATGAAGTTTTGCATATATCAACCACATTTACTAATATAATTGTGCTAGAGATAGTCCAATATAAAAATGATATATTACATTCTACCAAGATTGTAAATATGATCATGAAACTGTCTAGATGTTGCAATATCTAAAATTAATAATAATGCATCGGGATTTTAACCTATTATATTCATAATGGATAGAAATTCTCGAATTTGCAATTCAAAGAAGTTATAGTTAAAGAGTAGTCCTTGCCCATCACCATTTCAACTGAAACAGAGCTTATTACGACTCCACAAAACATTAGATTTATTTCCAAGCTAGATATTTAGTTTTTGTGGCAATGAGAAAAATTGACATTTAGTTTTAATGGAACAGTTGCAATACCCGAGAGAGAATTAGAAGTCTTTTTAGTGGTAATCGGAAAAATATCCTTGGTTTTATTTGAGGAAGTATCAACAACAAGTGAACAACAGTTTTTGAAATAGAAAAAAGATTTTTTCAGATCTCAAGTTTTTAGTATATAATCCAATACATAAAATGGATTTCTCAAAATGTTAGAATCTATTTACACATTCAGAGACTATCTAAAGCATAAAAAACATCATATAGTTAGACTGCTCCATCATGGTGAAAGACGTAATAATGATAATTACGTCGGAGGCGTTCTCTTTATGAGATTGGGTGGAAAAACATTGTTCACTCTATCCAATCTGAGAACTTCCTCATCGCCCTTCTAACCAAACCAGTTATATTTTGACATGTGTAAATAGATTATTGGTCTACTTTGTATGTGTCATGGGCTATTGTGCATGCCCATCATGGTCAAAGACGCCTTGTTTACGCAACCAGAGAGACCATATAGAGTCGAGAAGAAGCCAAAGTTGGGGTAGACGCCACGAGCTTCTCGATTGATCAGTGTTAAAGCGAATTATGAGAATTGTTATTTGTTGTTTCTGCTGATTTTCTTGTGATCTGACGCTGGCAGCCATGGCTTCCAGTGATAATTATGGATTCAACGAGGCTAAGATATTTGATGCCTTGTTTACGCAACCAGAGAGACCATATAGAGTCGAGAAGAAGCCAAAGTTGGGGTAGACGCCACGAGCTTCTCGATTGATCAGTGTTAAAGCGAATTATGAGAATTGTTATTTGTTGTTTCTGCTGATTTTCTTGTGATCTGACGCTGGCAGCCATAGCTTCCAGTGATAATTATGGATTCAACGAGGCTAAGATATTTGATTTTCTTCTTTCCGTCAATTGACCTTTATTTTCTGGGTGTCTATTATTTTGGGGGTGCCTGTTTTCTGATTGTAATGATTGCTCCTACCTGTTCCATTGATTCATGAAAAATGCCCCCTTTGTTCTTGCGAATTTTGCCTGATTTTGTGTCTCGATTTCAAGATTGAGTCTGCATATTCGCATTTGCAGCACTGCAATGCTTGCACAGCGTTGGGCATTGGTTGTTTCTCGTTAATGCGCGCAAGAGAAATCCCTAGCCTCCGCGAGGTCGCGGGTTCGATTCTGCATCCAACCAGCCTGGTGGTTCCGTTGGCCTGGCTGTGGCGGGAATCGAACCGCGTCATGGCCGTTGTCGAAATCAACTGTCGTTACCGCTGTGCTGTATTTTGGTCATTATTGTGTATTGAGTGTCAATTGATGGACTTTTTTTGGTGGTATCCTACTGTGCTGATGCAGATGGTGGTGCCGTTGAATACGATCGCTAGCATCTCAAATTTCAAGCTCGTCTACAACCTTCTCCGTCGACGGCACATTCAACCGTCACTTAACAGAATTCTCAGAGCACATTCAACATTCAACCGTTTCTTCACAGCAGGCGCAACCCATAAAAAATATTCGATCCTAGCAGGCGCAACGCATCAAAAAAACAACTGGTGCTGAAGTGGAAAGTAGCTTCACTATTGTAGATCTCTTTGAATTCTTGCCACAATCTTTCTGTTCAGCAAGCTCTTCATTACCCAAATTCTCTTTTTCTTCTTCCTTGGAATATGGGAGTGCATAATATTGGGTCTGATCAACCCTTGTTGTATCAAAGGAATACTTGCGAACAAAAGGCATGAGAAGAAATGTAACGACAGAAGGCAGACTGCCATTAAAAGAAACGAAAAACCATCCCTGCGTTGGGCTGATGGGATGACATGCCAGAATCTTGAAAGTATGGCACTTCTTAACCCCAGGCAACCTTTCAACAATGCCAACACAATTCCTCTGTTGGCAGGGAAATTGCTGACACAAGTCACAATAGATGTTGTATTGTAATATGTTTGATTGTTTACTGCAAAGCAAATGACTAAAATAATTTCCCAGAGGGCAGGCATGGGCAATCTGTGTGTGAGGAAGAGCCATATAAGCATGTATCCGATCACATTCTGCAGACATCCGACCAGTAAAACAAGCCATGGAGAAAATTGAGAATTCCATATATAATGCCCACACATTCTCCTACGTCTTTGAAGACCGAGATTGTGTCCAGTTGCTGCTGATCATATCCCAAACGTGTTTTAATAGTCTAGAATAGATGTTTGAAACTGTATGACACACCGTTTTGTTTTGAGCGCTTATTTATTCGCAGTTGGTTTATTTAATCATATATCACAGGAAACCCGAAGGATATCTCAGCTTCGCCACTCGTTTTTTTCGACTCTAATTTATTCTGAAGTGCTTTATTATAACCATGCATCATATGAAAGATGATGCCAAGCACTTCTCTTTCATCACAAGAGCTCCCATACTTTATGAAGTTATTTATTTTATAATTTGGCTTTTATTTATTTTATATGGTATGAAATTATTGTTCACTGATCTTTTTTATGTGAGATGTGGTGTGTAATTAGTTTATATTTATATGTTTTTATTTATCCATGGTGTAAAATTATATTAGATTTTGTAATTAAAAAATTTTATGAAAGATGCCAAGCATTTCTCATTTTTTTTTCATCACAAGAATTTTTATATCTTTTTTTGCAATTTTCTCCAACTTGGTCTTTTTAGTTTTTAAATAGTTGGACCTCAATGGACTTATGGTTGGACCATTGTGTTTTTAAACTAACCATACCAAAATTTAATCTCCTATTACATTCTTTAAAGATATATAGAAACTAAAATTTGCATATATTTCAATTAGTTATTGTTTTCCACATTCCCCACTCTCAATGTTACTTTCCACCTCTCCATAAAATACTAGTTATTATAATATGCCTCCCCATCGAATCCAACGAGTTTCCCACGTTGCTGCTGGACGGTCTGTTTAACCATCAGGCGATACGGAGTGCACGGGCAGACAATATGAATGCATCGACACCTAATGCTCTTCGGTCTGCCCCATAGATATAAAAAAAATTGATTAGTTTAAATATAGTTAGACCTGTTTGTGATGCGACGAGTACCGTATACTAACCGTTATAGATGTAAAGTTGTTGTAGATTCCTCATTTATCCCGCGGTATGTTTTATACTCTTTTTACAAATCTATGCGTGGTTTCATCGAAAAGTAAACGTGGTTATATTTTTCATATTTCAAAAGCATACTCTCGATTTTTTAGCATATCATACCGCAGGAATGAGTTGTGCGAGTTTATTGACTCTGGTTTTATTATTAGGTTCTATGAAAAAATTGCTGAAATTTCACATTTATGCAGTGTGGAGTTAACATGTATCGATTTTACGGACCCAAAGCCCTCTTATCAAAGATCAAATTGATCTTCCCAAATCCAGTAATCTTAAAAAAAAAGTCCTTTGGAAATCTGACCGTCTGAGACTATTCTATGGATTGTGACGATGATTAACATACATTCGTATAATTCGATTTGTATAATGATCATGATATATAGTCTATTCGGGAAAATGTAAAAAGGGAAGGCTATATCTCAAAGGTCATGGCAATATTCTTAGATAGTTCTATTTTAAAGGCTGTTTTTAAATTTTGAAGAAATTACATACATTATAAGTGTTTTTATTGGATTTTATAATTTATAACGGTTATTGCTTTGAATTTAAATACTTGGATAGATTAATTGATAAGATTTAATTTATTTTCCTTCAAATTTTTTATTACTACAAACTTTAATAAAATTTGTAATATTATTTTGTAAAATAATAATATTTTTATTTTTATTTTTTAACCATTTAGAGAGTTAAAAAGAAAAGTGATTTTGACTAGAGCTTTAAATGATTTGAGGGAGTCTTTTATGCTATATGTTGTTTAACATTTTTTTATACCTTTGTTAATTTTTGTAAGAAACTTTTCTTAATAGAGAAAGACTTGCATTTATGATGAATATAGGATAAGTACATGTTTATTATTTTTGAGATTATAGGTTATAAATTGATAATGGATTTATTTTATCTTAATCATTGTTTGGAGAGACTTCACCCCAAGTCTTACATCCATATAAACTAGGAGGGGTAGCAAGACTCTCAAAGAGGAGATTTTTCTATCTCATATTCAAAATTATGTTCTTGTACAATTGTTTTCAAATGCATAACAATCTTTTACCATCTATTTATCATTTTCTCAATTGTATGATTGGGTTGAGCTTGTGATGAAAATAGATTCTAGAATCTTTATATGAAGGAATTTACTCCAAGTTGTTATTCAATAGAAGGAAGTATCATAAGTGATCTTGCATTTAATTATCATGAATTTCATTTTTTCATTATTAATAAGCATATCATTGGAGAATTCTTAGTTGTTTTCTAAGGTCGTAAGGAATCCATCCTATCCAAAGGGACAATCCTCATGAAAAAATAAATAAGAGGGATGGTTGTATTAGAGAATTAAGACTATATTAGAAAGGTATCAGACAAGGAACACTTGAATATTGCAATTAATTTCTTTATAGAAACCTTCAATGGTCCTATAATTGGAAATAACATTCCCATATAACCTTTTCACAGTAGAAACCTTAATATTCTCTGTTCTCTTCCAAAATATTTGCAGCACCACATGTGCTTGGTCCCCTATAGATATTGTAATTGTAATTAATCATGTCACATATGCTTGTACGTGTATGTAAATGTAAATTTGTTAAAATGTCTATAACAATTGTAATTATGCTTTAGCCGTAAATGATGAAGTGGTGGAGTTGTATATGCACATGAGAATCCATGAGAGGGGAGGTAAACCAACACAAAAGGGATTTATTGAATTAAGTATTTGTAATAAATTATTGGTTAAGCCAAATATTCATAAACACCAATATTTTCATCTTTCCATAGGAAAATATCTAATGGAAAGGGTGTGATAGGAACTTCTATAATTATGGATGTGGTTGGTTTTACCTCAACTATCTCATTAAAGTTATGAATAAAATATTATTCAAAAACTTCTCATTTGACCATGACGGGTAGATCTTACATGGAATGCATCAAGGAAGAAAAAAATTGAAGGAATAAAGGAAATAATGAAGACCAACTATCATTGTGGTGTAATAGATAGAGATAAGCATACTTTGGTGTAGAAAACAAAGCAATATGTGTGCATTCATGAGCATGGGTAGAGGAGGCTGCCATGTGGATATACAAATGAAAATATGAGAATTTTGAGAATAATTAATATGTATTTGACTATAATCTACCTGATTTGATGAGAGAAGCTTGTATTATAATATTTAACATGAGCCATGAATTGATCATGAGATTATTTTATATAGGAACAAAAGAAATAGGAAAGGGGAATTATTAAGGTATTATTGGGGCTGGAAAAGGACTCAATTTGTGGTATCAATCCGAGTGAGGAAACTTTGTGAATGATAATAGTCCTTGGCACAACATTTTAAAGGATATTACTATTTTTTATGTAGATGGGGCAGGATGGAATTCATTCTTATGCTACCAATGGCCTACAAGACGAATTCCCTCTAGATGCTTACTATGCAAAACTAACAAGAAAACCCAATAATAGTGTGAACAACTCTAGGTATAGTGGCATTTAAAAAAATATGAAGTGCATGATCTAATGAAGGAGAGCACACATCATGAAGTAGTTGATCTATATTTTCTTCTATTTTCTGAGCTGTTTGCATAACAAAGAATAAGGGATATTAACCCATTAAAATTTTGGGAAACCATAACATCTAGTTGTTTGTGCAAGACTCTCAGTGAGTGTTATCCAAGGGAGATTGTTCTACTCTATAGGAAAATTAATTTTGAGTATGATGTGATTATTATAAGGTCTTATTGATTATTCGGAATTAGGTGTAAGAGTAAAAGCTTTGATCATAAAGTGGATACCCAAAGGTAGGATTCTTTGTATAACATCTAGTATTAATGAGTTTAGAGTTCACTGGAGAACTGTTGAGCTAGCTGGAAGTTCACTAGAAGCTTTGATGTGGGATTTTCTAGACTTCCCTAGCTTTTTTAGGATTTGAACAACCATGTTGTAAAATTTCCTAACTACTAATTAGTTTTAACAATTCCCTATTTAGGATGAGAAGGCCTGAAGGCCTCAAATGGAGACAAAATGTGAATAGCGGCCTCTTTGACTTCTTTTAGTAAGGCATATAAAATGGTAATGGAATGAAGGATTTTAATAGAGTCTATAGTTTGCCTCAACAAAAATGAAATGACGTGTATAATTGTTTTTTCAAAAATTTCAAATTTCCAGCAAATTTTCCTTTAGTGATAAAATAAATGTCTAACTCGATCTATGTTAAACCATAATTTCTATACTCTATATAACAAAAAATAAGACTTTAGTATTTTAAACTAATTTTTTTATACCAAACTATAATTTAGCCATCATTGGGGATCTTATAAATTCATATTATTCATGCAATTCCAAACCTATGATACAATTTTAATATATCAATAATTATGCAACATAATGAAAAACTCATACATTAATCAAGAAAATGTCAAAAAATGCATATGAAAACTACTAATTAATATACAAAACATTAAATAGTAAATGGAACAACAAAAATGTAATACATATATATCATAGGGAGTTTATATTTATGAAATAATTTTAATAATTGTTTGGAGAAGACAAATTTTCCACCCAACATTGGACCTTGTCGCTCAATCTCTCTCTTAGTAATAGGTCACCAATTAGCCTAGGTTATGGATCTATCAGAATGAATTCCTATGGAAACTCTAAGTCACTAAATATTCTATTTATCAAGCTATGAAAAATTATTGCTGAATCTCTCTGACACACACGAGAATCCCAAATTTTCCACCTCTCTTTCCTCCTCATCCCAAACATATAAAAGAGATAAATACCCTTCTTTACAATACATTCCCTCAACCTATTACACTTCTCGCAAGGCTCTAGTATATACTAACTAAGAAATGTCAATGGTTGAAATTAAAAAGAATATTAGCTATAAATATTTCTCTCAACAACCACCATTCTCATGTGCACATTCGTTATTATCCATACTCATATAACCAATAAAAACATATAATCAACTAATATCGACTCTCTAACTTCCAATATTTGTTCCATGCCTAAATCAAGAACAATAACAAATAAGAAATACCTCAACAATCAAAATATATGGTTAAAATATGCATTCTCATTATCACCAAATGGATTTCCCAAAAAAGCCTTATAACCCCTTTCTCAATTGTTAATTCAAAAAATAGAAATAATATGATATACTAATTGGGTTAATCACCTTGATTCTTTATTTTGTACCATTATTAAGGTTATAACTTTATACTTATCTTAAATATTGAATTACTAAACCATGATCATTTTATCATACATCAATATACATCCCTCTTAAGTAAGACTCAACCAAAAGGGATCAAATCTTTCAAGATGCAAACTTCTTTTTAAACTTACAAAAAAAAATCAGGTCCAATGATTTGATTCCTCTCATAACTTAATAAATCATGGATATGTGATAGTTCTTAATAATATTATTTATATTATATAAATTTCACATCTCCATCTATAGTATTCTCATTTTTAATTTAATTAAAACCTAGATTTAATCTCTATGGAATATCCATGAAATAACTTTTAGTGGTACTGGGCATCGAGGATTTTGATGTATTTCAAAATTAATTATAACATTTTTGGGTTTAGATTAAATTAAGAAAATATTATAAAATTAAATTAAAATAAAATATTTATAAAACATTTTGATTGGGAAATGAATTATTGTTTTTGTGCATGTGCTATTGATAAGCCATGTTATTGTAACACAATTTATTTACAAGTTTATAATATTCAATGTAAATTTGGGGTGAATATCCATAGTTAATAACCTTGTTATATTGTAAGGATTAAATGTTTATGTGCTTATTAATTAAATTTAAATATGATTACCAAATCATTATTTAATTATATAGTAAAATAACCCTTAATAAACTACTATTTATATGTGATACATTTTAATATAATCTATATATTAAGATTTAGTTTTATCTAAAAAATTGTTAATAATTTTATTAATAAAAAGAAAATTACAATATATCGAACAAATTGAATTTTATTAATTCTATTACTTTTAATTTTATTGTTAATTGAACCACCATTTAAATATTTACAATTCATTACATATACTAGCATCTCCCTATACTATCTCTATATTAATTTCAACTTTTTATTTTCCTATTTAAACTTTACAAACATTTACACCATTTAAACATCACCTCATTCTGAATTATAAAGAGCCTCTCAACAATAAACATATATGGTCAATTATACAAGGCTTCTTGGGAATAAACGTATGTATAGCTAAATCCAAGATCACACCACGATTTCTAAGTATCACCGTAAATATTTCATCGTCATTTTCTTGGAAATGTGGAACCAAGACCCTACTAATGAGTTGCACTTTCTACGATCAATAATTGAGCTTTTTAATTTTAGCAATGAGCGCAAATGCTCGAATTCACAATTTAAACAATGTATAGGTCAGTGTGATCTTATCAATCACCATTTACAATAAAAACATTAACGACCCCACAAAATACTTCTTAACAAAGACACTTCCAAGGTACATACATGGAAATGGGCGGAAAGAATGATGAACAATAATTATTGTTATAACATGCTTCCCCATCAAATCCAAGATGTGAAGCAATTTCAAAAGTAACTCTTGGTTGTTTCTTGGAAAGGAAACACAGCACTAATTTCATCAGGAATTCATCGAAAAAAAATTCATTGTCATATAGCAGAGAAGGCTAGTAAAGAACGAGTTTGGAGGACACGTTTGAAAAGGGCGTTCTGTATGGAGGACAAAAATTCATTGTCATATAGCAGAGAAGGCTAGTAAAGAACGAGTTTGGAGGACACGTTTGAAAAGGGCGTTCTGTATGGAGGACAAAAATTCATTGTCATATAGCAGAGAAGGCTAGTAAAGAACGAGTTTGGAGGACACGTTTGAAAAGGGCGTTCTGTATGGAGGACACAATTTCAGCTGGATGCTGAATTTTTAATGGAAATCAGTCAATAAATTTGATTGTACTAGTGCTTTAATGGTTTTTCAGCATCATCAAAAAATTACGTGAGACACCTACTACAGTTGCAGCAGCGAAAATCCTAAAGCTCTTATAATCTATATTTTCAAAAAATCCACTAAATCTTCTCAAAAGCAAGCATGCTAGATATTTTATTGTTTTTTAACTAAATTGCGTCTTTAGACTAACCTAGTAATGCTAAATATTTTATTGGTTTTTAACTAAGTTGTGGCCTGTTTAGACTAACCTAGTACCTACGTTTAATCGTCGACCATTTTCTTGTCATCTTCCCATTTCTTCGAGGCTAAGAAACGTCAGGATAGCTTTACGTCCAAGAAATTCGGTAATTTATGTCTATTGTTGATTTTCTGAATATTTAGTTGATTGTTGGGCAAATTTATGTCTATTGTTGATTCTTTCAGTAATCAAATTTGGACATCCGTACTCAATTATTTGAGGGTGCTTTTAACCACGCCCATGTTCGTCCGATTACCTAATATTTGAGAAATCAGCAATCTACATAACCTCGGGGTGGCTAACCTCACTGGTTGCTTTCAGAGAAGTGAGGTGCACCTCGCTTCGCTTTTCTCGTGCAAAATGACTGAAGGAATGTAAGTTGGCATGTGCAGAAGAACATGGATACGGTTTTATCCCGGGTATACAGAAAAGCTGCTTCTCGGGAATTGATGAGACGTTCCGCAAAGCCTAATCACGTTGAGAAAGAAAATCCAGCATTTTCAGCGGGAGATAAAAATGAAGAAAAGCTGTCTAATTCATTCACTTTTAATGGCAGCTGCCAATTATCAAATGCAACACTAGAAACCGGAACTTCTTCATTGCATTCTCGGAATCAAGAGGCAGTGTGTTTTTCTTATCCAATTAAAGCGAACGATGAGGTAATACCGAGTCCATGGCCAGACATTATAAATGCATGGGCACCTTATTGCCTTCTGTCGACCCCATAGACATACAAATTCGTAATATCATATTTGACAAAGTGAAATCTTTTCATATTCTAAATCACGAGTCATATTTAGAATGGTATTTCTGTACATTACATTTTGAAATTGAAATTTTGATGACATTATAAATTTTAAGGACATTATAGAGTTTATAAGTATTTTTGTTTTGGTTTTAGTTATTTAGAAAAATTAATTAGTTATAATATTTAATTTATGTTTTCTTCAATTTTTTACTATACATCAATTTAATAATATTTTTAATAATATTTAGTAAAATGATGTTTTATTTTAATTTTTAAGTGGTTTAGCCAATGGTCATAGAGTTTCAAGTAAAGTCTTTTGTCTTCCATGTTGTTTAATTTCTTATTTTACATTAAATACTTTCTCATAGACATGCTTTTAATGGAAAAGACTTGTTTCTATGGTTATGATTGAATAAGAATATTTTCATTAATTTGGACGTTATAGTTTATAAATTGGTCATTGAACTATTAGTTGAAAATAATTATATTATTTGTGTATTAAAGTAGAAAAGGTTATATAAGTTGTAACGTATCTCCTTAGTTTAGGATTTGTTCCTAGAATTTAGGAGTCTGTTTGCAACTTCCTGATTTCTTGTGATGTACTTAAAGATGTATTTTCTGATTCATGAATGTAGAGTGATATCTCCGTTTGAGTGTAGTCTCCAGGTGCAGTACTTACCTGAGAGCTACAACTCCTTCTTTTTAATTATGTGTATATTTTATCTTGGTATCAGAGCTCAGATTGGGTGAGCCTAATTTTTATCGCCTTTGTGGCTGAATAGCCTTCGTGGCTAAAAGTGCCTTTGTGGCCACGTGTACACGAGAGCTTTATGCTCACAGGAGCTTTGTGCTCGGTCGAGTAGGTGGACTGTAGTAACACCTGGCTCACGGTCTTAGATGATTTATTAATCTCTGAGCAGAAGGGAGTTGGCGTGCTTTCTTCATTGACAGTCGCGCTGAGAAGCGCAATTGGCGCGACTGTTCGGTCCATACCCGCGCCAACGTACCAAATCATGGGATTGGCGCGGAAGCGTACGAGATACCGGTGCCAGGATTTTGCCTTGCGAAGTTTTCATTCTGGGTGCGGATTTTTCACACGGGAAGGCGCCACCTCACCTTCGGTGGAAGATCTGTAAGAAGTTGCAGATCAGAGAAGTTGTGGATCTGTTCAGGAGAGGCAAATTGGATTAGTCTTGTGGCTGTATTGTGAAACAGTGGATTTTCTCATTGGAGCAGAATTAATTTGCAGATTTTCCAGATATTGCTAGATCTGATTCGAAGATACAGTGAGTGGATCAGGAGAACTAGTAGAGCAGTGGTAGATCGGTTGTCAGGATCTGACATGTATTGATTTTTTTTTTCTAATCAGTTGGGTAGATTCATTTATTTGTAGATCAGCTCAGAATGAGTAACACCATGGAATCATATCTCCACGAGTCTGGAAAACTCGATGGATCTAACTTCACGAATTGGAAGTTTAAGATACAGACCTTGCTTGAGTGTGCAAATGCATGGTCGATAGTTACAGGAGATGAGCAGAGACCGAATTCAATCACAAGAGCGACTACAGAGGAGTCAGAATGGGATAAGAGAGAAAACAAAGCAAAATTTTTGCTGAAGATCTCTGTCAAGGACAACATTATCCCACATATCAGAGAATTTAAGATGTCCTATGAGATCTGGACGACCATCAAAAGTTTATATCAGACCCAGAACACAAATCGGATTATGGCACTTAAAGGCAATCTGTTTTCAATGAAGATGGATGAAAGTGATACTTCTGCTGCATTCATCGTGCGAGTTAAAGATCTGAAAGATGGATTGGGAGACATCGGAGAGAAGGTGCTTGATTCCGATCTCGTCACAATCACACTGAATGGGATGAGGGATGAATATCAAATTTTCATCACTGGATTGGCGGCAAGGGAGAAAGCTCCTACATTTGAAGAATTGATAGGAATCTTGCTGCAAGAAGAGGGGCGGCGGCAGAATTTGAAACCCCAGATCGATGATCTTGCTCTGATGGCAAAACGACGATTATTTATAGCGAAGCTGCCATAGTAGCAATCACGGTCACAACAGTAACAGCAACAGAGAGGAGGAGGTACACCGTAGAAGAGTTCGTAGAGAGGTATGTCTGTGAATAATCCTATAAGAAGATGTTATTATTGTGGAAAGAAGGGTCATATACAGATTGAATGCCTTAAGAACCAAGCAGATGATGCAAAGAGAAATTTGGCGAAGCACATAGGATACTTTGTTGAAGAAGATGAAGATCTCAGCCACGAATTTCGATTGTTCACAGCTGACTGTGCCCTTTCAGCATCTAATGAGGACGACATCTAGTATGTCGATTCTGGTGCATCCTCTCACATGACAGGTAAGAAGGAATGTTTTGAAACTCTTGAAGAAATTACATATGGATAAAAAATTTATTTAGGAGATGATAGTGGATATGAGATTAAAGGCTATGGGGATATTCTGGTAAAATTACCAAATGGTGATATTAGTCATCTTAAAAATGTTTTATATGTACCCGAGATTAAGAAAAATCTGATATCTGTATCCATGATAACTGATCAAGATATGCAAGTCGAATTCTTCAAGAATCATTATGTCATAAAGGATTGCAGGAAAGAAATTATTGCAACAGGCGTGCGTGTAGGAAGCCTATATAGACTAGATGTAAAAAGTATACCACAGCAAGCCATGGTTGCAGCTGGATCGACAACCGAAAAAATCTGGCATAAGAGATTTAGTCATTTGAATTTACAGGACCTCATGTTATTACAGAGAAAAGGTATGGTCGAGGGACTCCTTGTTTTTCACAGTACTCAGTTAAATTGTGATGGATGTGCCTTAGGTAAAATGCATAGAGAAGAGTTTCTTGTGCATGATAGAAGGAAGGAAAGAGATATCCTAGAACTAGTGCATACTAAAATATGCGGACCTATGCAGACGAGGTCGCTAGGTGGAGCATATTACTTTCTTTTATTTACTGATGATTGCACTAGATATTCATGGGTTTATTTTTTGAGTAAAAATAGTCAGAGTTTTCAGTACTTTATAGAATTTAAAACCTTGGTGGAGAAACAGTTAGGAAAAATCATAAAAAATCTCCGCTCTGATCAAGAGGGAGAATATAGGTCAGGGGAATTCATGAAATTCTACAGATCTCATGGGATTGTTCAGCAATTTACAGTGCCACACACACCACAGCGGAATGGAGTGGCAGAGCGCAAAAACAGAACTTTAGTGGAGTGCGCAAGGAGTATGTTACAAGGTAAGGGTCTATCTAATAGTTTTTGGGCGGAAGCTATTAATACTATTGTCTATTTAAAGAATACAAGTCCTACCAAATGTCTTGGCTTCAAAAACCCCTTTGAAGCATTATATGGACTCAAACCAGCAGTAAATCATTTAAGAGTATTTGGGTCAAAAGCCTTTGCCCATATACCCAAAGCTGATAGGAAGAAATTAGACCCTAAAGCTATCAAATGCATCTTTGTTGGATATGGCACTGAATTTAAAGCATAGAAGTTGTTCAATCCTGAGTCTCATAAGATATTTGCAAGTAGGGATGTAGTGTTTCATGAACAGGTTCAAGAAGGGAAGGATGACAGTGATGATGATTGGCACATTCCATTGTTGATAGAGGAAAGCAGCGAGGATGAACGAGGCAGGAGCAGAAAGAAGAGCAGGAAGAAGGTGATATAATCAATAATGCGAGCCCAAATAAATCTGAAGAAAATAAATTTGAGGTAAGTCCCCTACCAAGGATATCAGGTAGGAAGACTCAAATACCAACCAGATTGGAAGACTATGCTTTGATGTCAAATATTTTAAACATTGTAGAACCCACTAATTATAAAGAAGCTAGTCAATCTGAGGCATGGAGGGCTGCAATGAATGAAGAGATTTAATCTATTATTAGAAACAACACTTGTGATTTAGTTGAACTGCCTGAAGGTAAAACACCCATAGGATGTAAATGGCTGTATAAACCAAAAATGAATGGAGAAAAACTAAAAGCTAGGCTGGTTGCAAAGGGGTACTCACAGCCAGAGGGTATAGATTTTGATGATACCTTTGCACCTGTAGCAAAGTTAAACACTATCATAATGCTTATTTCTCTAGCAACAAAACACAATTGGGAGCTACACCAGCTTGATGTTAAATCTGCATTTTTAAATGGTGAATTGAAAGAAGAAATTTACTTAGTACAGCCTGAAGGGTTTGTAAAGAAGGGGCACGAACATCTTGTTTGTAGATTGAAAAAGGCACTATATCGCTTAAAACAAGCACCCAGGTCTTGGTATGAAAAGATTTATTCTTTCTTTCTAGAACATGGTTTTCATAGGAGTTTGAATGACCCAAATTTGTATCCCAAGTATAATAAATAGGGGCAGATTATTTTGATTTCTTTGTATGTGGATGACATGATTATAATAGGCAATGCAAATAATTTTATCAAATAAATCAAATGGCTGATGGCACAAGTTTTTGAAATGAAAGATCTCAGAAGTCTCCATTACTCTCTGGGATTGGAAGTATGGAGAGATACTAGGCAGACTTTTCTTACTCAAGGAAAGTATGCCAGAAGTCTGTTGGAAAAATTCAGAATGGATCAATGTAGGTCAGCAGCAACACCATTGCAGCAGAATTTGAAGTTGTGTAGTGACGATGGCACTAAGGAGGTGGATGCCACTATCTACAGACAGCTAGTTGTGAGTTTGATATATCTCACAACAACTAGACCAGATTTGGCATACTCTGTTAGTGTGTTGAGCCAATTCATGTCTAAACCACTTGAAAGTCACTGGGTTGTAGCAAAAAGCGTGTTGAGGTATCCTTGTGGTACTGATAATTATGGTATTTTATATACTGACACATCTGATGTTACTCTAGCAGGTTTTTCAGATTCAGACTGGACAGGTAACTTGGATGATCGAAGGTCTATCACAGGTTACGTATTCAGCATAGGATCTGGGGTCATAGCATGGAGGAGCAAAAAGCAAAGTACTATAGCCTTATCTTCATGTGAAGCTGAGTACCAAGCATTGTGTGCAGCCACATGTGAACCAATCTGGTTGAGAAGGCTTCTCAATGATGCAGGAGAAGAACAGAAAAATTCAACTTCCATTAAAAGCGACAACCAGAGCACCATTAAACTAGCATACAATCTAGTGTTTCATAAAAACACCAAACATATTGACACTCGGTTCCATTTTGTTAGAGAAAAACTACAGTCAAAAGAAATCATTGTTGAATATTGTAAAACTTGTGACAATATGGCTAATATTTTTACTAAGCCTCTTGCACGTGTAAAGTTTGAATTGTTTAGAGGGATGCTAGGAGTTCAGGATAATCCTTTCTCCATTAAGGGGGGGAGTTGAAAATAATTATATTATTTTTGTATTAATGGAGAAAAGGTTACATAAGTTGTAATCTATCTCCTTAGTTTAGGATTTGTTCCTAGAATTTAGGAATCTATTTGCAACTTCCCGATTTCTTATGATGTACTTAAAGATGTATTTTTTGATTCATGAATGTAGAGTGATCTCTCCGTTTGAGTGTAGTCTCCAGGTGCAGTACTCACCTGAGAGCTACAACTCCTTCTTTTCAATTCTGTGTATATTTTATCTCTATTCTCTTTCTTCAATATTTGGAGATTTTTCTCCACTATTTTGAGAGATTGTATCGTGAAATCTTACACACCTATAAAATAATTCGGTTAACAAGAGTGTCAAAGACGATTTTTTTCTATCCCATATTTAAATGTGTTGTTTGATAATTGTTTTCAAGTCCATAATATTTTTTCCCAACTACTTAAATGATTCAGTTGATCTTCTAATGTACATATATTATGAGACATTCATATGAAGGAACTTCCTCCAAGAAAGTATAACGAGTAATCTTATTGGATTTAATTCTCATGAAATTTATTTTGTCATTATTGAAAATCATACCTAGGAGAATTCTTATATGTTTTCAAGGATAATGAGAAATTCTCCCCAAAGGAACAATCCTCATGAATGGAACAAAGAGGAGTCACATTGTCCTCCCCAAAGAAACATTCCCCACTAAACAAACAAGAATAGTGATGACTATAATATACAATTAGGCCAATACAACGTTATTCTTCGAAATACTCTTTTGACATAAAAATGTATATGCCAAGAAAGGTAAAGACAAGAGGCACTTTGATATTTCAATTAATTCAGTTTTACCAACCTTCAATAGTCCTATATGTATGGATATAATATTCTCATAGAACCTTTTCTCAACATAATTATTTACCTCTTCCAATCTATTCTAAAATATTTGTAACACCTCAAGTTCTTAGTCCCCTATAACTATAACTATTATTATTGTTATTAATTATTTTAACTATGCTTGTCCATATATCTAAAAATAAATGGATTAAAAGGTCAACCATAAATGTAATTATGCTTTATCAATAATAACTAAGAGGTGGAGCATTATACAAGCCATCATAAGTTATGGGAGGGGAGGGAATCAATAAAAAAAGGGATTTGTGGAATTAATATTTGTTAGTAAATGATTGATTAAGTCAAATATTGATAAGCACTAAGATTTCTAGATTGGACCAAAAAAATATCTAATGGAAAGGATGTGATAGGAACTTTTGGATTTATGGGAGTGGTTGGGTTTCATCCCAACTGTCTCATCCGAGCACAATAAAACTCAAAGACTTCTCATCTGACCATCATGGTTAGATCTTAAACGAAATGCATCAAGGAAGAAACGCCTTGAAGGAAGAAAGGAAATGATGGAGATCAACACTCATGGGGTGTTAGGGACAAAGATAATTATTTGTTTGTGAAAAATTTAAAGTGATATATGTGCATCCATGAGCACGAGTAAACGAGGCTCTCGTGTGGATATAAAAATGAAATCATGAAGATTTCGAGATAAACCGAGATGTATTTGAATATAATCCACATGATTTGGTGATACAATCCAACATTGTAGCCTTTTAAATGTCAACCATAAATTGATCATGGAATTGTTTGATATAAGAGCAAAAGCAATAACGGAAAGCGCCGAGGCACTACTATGATTGAAAAAATACTACCTTCTTGGTATCCAAGCCCATTAAGGAAACAATCTTCCTTAGGTCAGCGGGCTCAAGAATAAATAAACAATTTCTATGTGGATGTAGGAGAATGGCCTTAATCGTTATGCCAAATGGACCTAAGAGATAATTTTCCTTTTCGTGCTTACTAGGTAGAGAAACTAAGAAGACTTCGTAGCAGTTTCCCAAGAAGAAATGATGATTTTAATCCAACAAAGGAGAATGGATTTCATGGATCCACCATGTAATTCTTAGTGAGAAATGGCCTCATGGATTGGCTTCATGGTCTTCCTTGACGACGGCTACCTACAAAAGATATAATTAGGATATATTAGATAATTAAGCTTACAGTGGGTAGGACATGGCTCACCATTCATTGTTGCAAGAATAATTGGTATTGATGATAAATGCCCTACTGGGCATTGAATTTTTAATGCAATACATTTTAAATGAAATAAAAATTATCTCGATAAATTATGTATATTTATGGACTTGTCTACTAAATAGAAATTCTAGTCTCCATGATAGTTGATCGTGATATGAAGTGGTAAATATGTTCATGATACATTTTAAATGAAATAAAAATTATCTCGATAAATTGTGTATATTTATGGACTTGTCTACTAAATAGAAATTCTAGTCTCTATGATAGTTTATCGTGATATGAAGTCGTAAATATATTCATGATAATTGTGTCATGTTCTTATTCCTTCCTATCCATCTTAATGTGCTTTTAAGATGTGTTTTCATTTCAAGCATGGGATTGGAACATACATAGTCTTGATTATATTTAATGTTTATGTTTTCATATAAATTTATAAATTATTATTATTTTTTGGCTAAGAACATAGGGGATGTTAAACATTCAAAATATTTGAAAACTAGGATGGCACATTTACTGTGCAAGCCTTCTAGTGTGTCTCAAGCAAAGGAGATTGATATTATCTGGATAGGATAAATAATTTTCGAGTCTTGATGTTATGACCATAATTTCTTATTAGATGTAAGAGTAAAATCCTTAATGGTTGTAAAGTGGAGACTCAAATATACGAGTGTTCACACAACATCTAATATTAATAGCTATATAGCTTACTAAAAGAAATTGATCTAGTTGGAAGTTTGCGATAATTTTTATGTGTGTCTACCTAGAATTAACTATGCTAATGAAGATGTCTTTTGGATTAATCTTATTGTTAGGATCTTGTCGACATTTTGAACCTTTTATTGTGGTTCATTGGTGAAAAAATAAATATATG
Organism: Pinus albicaulis; assembly: GCA_034641835.2. NCBI lineage: Eukaryota > Viridiplantae > Streptophyta > Pinopsida > Pinales > Pinaceae > Pinus > Pinus albicaulis. The sequence goes on from CM076570.1 coordinate 816,594,953, forward strand.
CAATAGTTCAGATAGTAGAGATGCATCTCGATCAAGAGTTAGTCATTGGTAATTAGACAATATTAATTAGTTATTAGAATAAAATTAATATTTTTTAGGTATTAAAATATATTAAATTGAATAAATAAAACTAATGTTTAATTATCAATTAATAATTAGTCGTTAATAAATATATGTTAGGAGTATGTTGTTGCAAATTAGTTGTTTGAACCATTCAAATAATACATTCTTAATTTATTATTGTTATTATGCTTAAATTAAATTAGATTGGACTAAATTAAAATGAACAAAATGAATATTTAATCACATAATAGGAATAAAGATGATTATATACGTGTAATGATTGTAAAATTAGATTAATGATGTTAAATATTTTTTACGGAAAAAAAGGAAGGCAATTAAGGAGGGCAAAAACCCAACTCTTGCTTAATTTCCAACCATCATCCCTGTTGAGATTGATTGCATGTTTTTCAATCTCAATGGATTCTCTCGGCTTCATATGATGAAAATGATCAACTCTAGCGATGACCTGAGAATCCTTAATGAAGACATGGTGCTTATATATATCTGCATGCTCAGCCAGAGATGAGGAGTGAGAACAATTTTTATTAATGTCTGTTCCATGTTCCTAAATTATTTGGCTAATAGAATAACCAATTTCCCCAACATAGGGAATCCCACAAGAATAGGGGATAACATAAACCCCTTTCATGTCTTTAGGGTTCATAGGGTCTTTAAACGATCCACGAAAATTTCTGATGGTATTAAGGGTCTTGAAGGACGCAAGAACATTATTCTTTTTAAGAATATGAGAAATCATATCAGTGGCCTCATGGATAAACAAAAATTTCACATTGGAGATAACATCATCATGGGAATGTTTAGCCATACATTCTTTAGTGGATCTTTTAAAAGATATGGGGCCTTGTTGCTTTCTAAGGCCATTATTTTCAAAAAATTTCAAAAGTTGAGACTTTTCTTCTTCAAAGTGATCCTTATTCAAAATCCTCATAGCATGGGTGGTAAGAGTGATGAGAAATGTGAATTTTTTCACCAGAAAATGATGATAATTGACATGAAGGTATTGTTCTGTAATTTTTTTTTGCAATAAACTTGGTGAGAAAAAAAATCACCAACCATTATAGATAAGAATATATGAAGGAAAGGAAGACACCCATTTACCTCAATCTCCATCGTGAATTTGATTGATTCTGATTGGGGATTGAGACGGTTTAGAAGAAAATCTAATTTCTCATGACTATGGGGCCAAACGACATGTGTATCATTCACAAATATATTTCATCTCTTAGGGTGAAACTAAGAAGAGGCCAAAGCTTTGGTCTCAAAATATTTCATGAATAAGTTGGAAACTATAGGGGAAAGAGGATAACCCATCACTACCCCACAAGTTCTTTCATAAAACTCACCTTGAAAATTAAAGAAAGTAGAGGTAAGGCAAAGACAATCCAATTTGGTTGTGTCATTATGAGTGACCCGATTTATGACATAAATGGCTTCCTGAATAGGAATATTAGTATAAAAGGAAACATCGTAAAAGTTTACAAACAAATCCACTCAATCAATCCTCATATATTTCAACTCTGTAACAAAGGAATCAAAGTCTTTAACAAAGGGATTCGTGTGATCAACAAGAGGCATGAATTTCTGAGCTAATAATTTATCAAGAAGACAAGTAGGCCCACCTATTTTGTTAACAATATGTCTCAAGGGGATCCCATTTTTATTAATCTTTGGAAGGCCACAAATTTGGGGGGTTAGGGAAGTTATTTCAGTAATATTTTTCTTGATAGGATTAAGAGTGCTATTGGATTTAATGGTTGTCAAATTTGATTTAAAAACTTTTTTAATATGATTCTTATTAATTTTAATGTAAATACCACTGTTATAAAGATGCTTAATTATTTTGTTTACATAGTAATATTTATCTAGAATGACAACAACCCCCCCTTTATCAACTTTTAGGACGAAAATGGTAGGTTTTTCCCTTAAGGATTTAAGGGCAAGAAACTCATTTTTGGTAATGTTTCTTTTGAGAGGTTCGTCCTTTATAAGAACAATAAGAGAGTCTTGTCCAATAAATTCCTTGACATTATCACGAAGGTATTTAATTACAAATTCAATTTTACAAATAATATCAGCGATGGGAATTTTTTTAGGTGCAAGGGAAAAATTAAACCCTTTATATAAGAGGCAAAAAAAAATAGGATATAAATTTTTACTAGAAATATTAATAAACTTATTAAAAAGGCGATGGGAGGATTTTATTATTATTATTATTATTATCATTATTTTTATTATTAAAATTAATATTATTTATGGAAAATAATATTATGATTATTATTAAAGTTAAAATTATTGTTACTAACTATGTTATTATTAATAAATTAATATTATTAATGATTAATTAATTTTATTCACTATGATGGTTAAGGATTTGAATAACTATGTTGTATCCTATCCTCACTTCTATTTAGTTGTAGCAATTCCTTGTTTAGGATGGGAAGGTTTGAAGGCCTCAAATGGGCATAAACAATGAATAATGTCCTCCTTGAATCTGTGTAGAAAGGCCTAGAAAATGGCCATGGAATGAACGATTTCAGATGACTTTATAGTATCGTGAAGATCTCTATGTCATTAAAAATATTATGCATAGTTCAATTCCTTATATAATTCCATTTCAATCCTCACCCTAGGATAATAAATTATCCTTGTAAGCCTACTTTTCCTTGGATAATTTATGTTTTGAATTTAAAACTTGGGGGATTGGAGACTTTTTCCCAAACATTTGGTTTCATAGGCTATTGGAAGGCTATGGTTAATAACCCATTAGAGGGCTTAAGTGGAATTGATAAACAAACTAGTATTTGGTAATTGGGATTATATTTAGATTTCAAATTACTAGTGGCCTGTTCCCTTTTAACAATGCAAAGAAAGGAGTCCCCTTATTTATAATGCATTCCCTTTGGCTTTTCCTCTTATCTCAAGGGAACTAGTATAGAGTGGCTATGAAATCTCAACGTTGAAAACTCAAAGGAATATTAGCCATGGATAGTTCTCCTTAATTTTAATTTGTTTCATGCACACGAACATCATTTTCATTACCCATATAATCAATAATTGCACACAACCGACTAACATCACCTTTGTACCTCCCTAATCTGTATTCCATACAAAAACTAAGAGCAAGAATGAATGGGAATATCCCTAACAATATAAAATTATAGTTAAAATTTACATATCCATAATACACCATGTGGGTTTCATGAAGTCTTCGTAAACACTTTCTCAATTATTTTCAAAACTCAAGATGATATAATATAATAATTTATTGCACCTCTTAAACTCCTCTTATAAAAACTTAACTCGATATAACTTTATCCTTATTCATTTAATAATAAAATGATTATCTTGTTCTACAAAAATTTCCTCATATACACACATATATTGATAATCCAATATATAATTAACATTTATAAACTAGTCCCACAACCATTTCCTAGTTCCACAACCATTAACTATCTCTACTAGCGCAGTTTGTCATTGTTTGCTAACCTTCCCCATCCATGGCCAAACAAGGTCAACCGAGATCTTTATATGGTCAACCATGGTCATTCATTTTCAACATGGGAAACCATAATCTATCATAGAAAACTATGGTAAACAATGGCCAAACATGTCAAACCATGTTCACACATGGTCAAACCGTGGTCACCATGCCCGACGAGAGCCCGTGATAGTAAAAAAGCATCAATCATATTCAAACATGGGAAACCATGGTTAAATATGGCCAGCCATTATCAATCATAATATATGATCTCAAAGTATAGTTTGATTTGGAAAACCATGGTCATCCATATTAAACATTACGTTGAATGTAATAAACCATAGTCAACCATATTTTGAACATATTTAGAGATATTCAATTATATTCAACCATTCTTTAGTAATATTAACCATGCACACTATCCACCATGTATCACAACCACATTAGTAAATGTGGTTGATATACATCAATTAGTGATATTTTCTACCATTAATACACCAATCAATGTATTAAAATGACATCAAATGAGGTATATCGAAAATTTACAAAAATAGTCCTACTATAGTCAACTATGGGAAAACAATTGCAACCATGGTCTACCATGGTGAACATTGCCAACCATAGTGAACATGCCCATCCGTGGTCATGCATTGTGAAAATGATCAATCACAGTGAACCATGTTCTACTGTGTCACCATGGTCATCCATTAGAATTTGTTGTCAACTATGGTCACCATGTTCATCTGCTATAAATTGTTGTCAACTCTGGTCACCATGGTTAGCCATTAAAAATTGTTGTCAACTATGGTCTCAATGGTAAAAAATGGCTAATTATTATCAAATATTATCTCCATGATCATTTATACCTAACATGGTCATCCATGGTGATGCTTAGTCCACCATAATCAATCCCAATATCTTCCACGACCAATAATGATCAATTATCCAACCATGGTCAACAATGGAGAACCATAGCCAACCATGTTGGGTGATGGTCAATAAAGATGGCCAACATTGGTAATCATGGTTAACTATGGTCAATCAAGGGCAACCGTAATCCTCTTAACTATAATCATATTTATTTTTATAGGAATCAGTTCTACACACACCATAACCTCCCAGGTCATGAATTGTTATAATCTTGGTCTATAAGAATCTTATTCTCGAGAATTAGACTACTGTAACATACACGGATTAAAACCAAATTACAACAGTTAAAAAAAAAAAAAACTATTATATTGTTACCCTCCGGCGGAATTTATTTATATATCTGTCCTATGTAATTATGGTGTTGTACTACCAGCTATATGGTTCGACTTTGTTACGCTTGGTTGAATTACATGACTGTACATACATTTATTTCATTCCATATGTCACAGCATTTGAGTTTTAATATGGTTCTGGAGGCTTCGGTTATATGTAAATCTAAACCATGCAATACATATATTTGTTACGAACTTTGGTTATTGGAATGATTGACTCCTCGAGACTATCTACCCTGTCCCGTCAATTCGTCCCCGGCGAGATCTGGCCCTTGATTTTGATCTGGATCCTACGGTGAGGATTCATTAGGGTTGGATAATGTCTATCCTGCCCGTAACTGATTCCTCAGTCCATTTTTGCGCCGCGTCGGTGCATCTGGAGGCAAGGTCCGTTGCCCTTAGGGTTTTCTGCTCTATTTTGGTTCTTCTCCGTCAGGCTATGGCATTTCTGGGCGTGATCGTTACCTCGGCCACCAGGTATGGTCTCGTTCTTCGTTCGCAGCTCTGTAGTCCTGCTTCTGTTCCTTTTAATATGAGTTCTGGAGAGGAAACAATGCGGATTTCATTTTCATCTTTGGCCTATGCGTCCGAGAAACGGCATACTGACTGTGTTTCTATGTTTAATGGTTCTTCTCCGGCTCGGCCGGCCAGTATCCAGCATTCTATCTTCGGCCCCAGTCTTCCTATCTGCGTTTGCAAAGGTATTATTGTGTTTGGACATTTGGAGACGAGACAGTTTCATTACTTCTGTTCTTGCTTCAGTTTGCAGTAGGGTTTTGGGTTTGCTAACAGTTACTATAATTTTTGCCTGTCAGGTACTCTTCCTCCCGCTCAGCTACTACAGTAAACTTGGCTTATGCCTCTGCTCCAACAAGGATAAACCCATCATTTTTCCACAGGTATTTAAATTCTCGCTGTAGGAGATTGTTCCCGTACCTCTCTTCCAGAATTCCTTGGCTGAAGATGCCGAGAATACATCAGGGTTTCTATACTGTCTTTTCTTAGTTCAAGTCTCGCTATTTGTGACAATGTTTATGTAATTATTAGCTAAACCCAGCCAGGGTTTTTCTACGACTCTTTTAACTTAAATAGGATTTTGCGGAGGATTTTGCTCCCTCCTGGTAGTTAAGCTATTCACCCTGTAATGTTTTCTGGTTACCGAACAGACTCGTTTCAGACAGGATATGATATGCGCTCTTGTCAGGGGCTTGAATGTGTTTTGGTAACAACAGCTTTTATGGGATATGAGTAAAAAGAAAAGATTTATATATACATATATTTTCATTTCGATTCTGTGTATTATTCAGTTTACATGTGGTGATTTTGAAGATTTTGTGAAGCGTAAATCCGAGAATTTCTTTTGCGGCTACAGGTTATGGCTGTAGGCTACATGAGATTATGATTTGTTTTTATTATGGTAGCAACCATGTATGTTTACGATATTCAGTTGAACTTTGTGTTTTCTATGGGTTTTACGCCCCTTTGGTCGACATTGGTTACTAGGGTATATGTATTGTTTGGGGTTCGCTTCCTGTTTGTACTGTATAGTGATTTTGAAAGTTTGTTCTGGAAAAGAAGATGATGAATTCTAGCTAGATTCTGTTATGTTCTTTTACATAGCTCTAAAAATCTATTCTGGAAGTGACCAGACCACTTATTAGTCCGAGCTGTCATGGAGAGAGACAACCAACCCAGAAGCCTGTTTTGCAGGCACTATGGGTTAACGGTCTCCCTCATCCTTTTTGATTAAGTGGGTGATGCCTTTCCTTACAGTATCTAATTTGTTTTCTTTTTTAAAAAAATGAAAGAGGGATTGCTTCTTCCTACTGCTACATTTATGGTTCAATACTGAACAGGTCTCATTCTAAATCTGTTACATTGTTCATTTAACTATTATGAACACAGATCCTTTAAATCTACATTCCTAAATATACGAAAAATTACTGGAATTAAGAAACAGTTACTACCAGACATTCAACAGTTTTCTTTCTACTTCAATACAAGATAAGAATATAAGCCACTTAGTCTATCACCATGAAAACCAATGATTATCTTTTCCTGTTAATAACAATTACTGAAAATATACTCATCTGACCCGAATCCGAGTACAGTAGTTTATGCCTCCCTTCCACGAGCTGGGCGATTACGTCCTGCAGCTCTCCCCTGAGCTCAAGTCTGAGTCGTTGTTAGTACAGAAATCCTGGAGGAGGGAGGTTCTCAGGACAGTCTGGTCCAAACTCTCTGACTCCAGCGAAAAACAGCAGTCCTGGGGAGCTCACGGGACAATCCGATCCAGATCTCCAACCCAGGGTATTGTCTGTTCTGGAAAATAAGTTTTGCTTCCAGCCTACAGAGTTTCTTTGTGCACAGATCCAACCCAAAACTCTCCTTGGAATGCTTTATTTATTCCAAAGTTTTTGGATAACTGTGAAAACTGTTTTTCTAACTAACACCAGATCTTGATTTACTTTTACCAACCATTTACTTATGAAACAATTTCACAGTAAATCTTTATTAAAAATAAACATTTGATTTTTTTTCACATATTCTCATTAAAATGACACAACAATCCCAACTAATCCTTAGTTAATAATAATAACATCTAACTATTTGTTTCCACTAAAAATGGTGGTTACAGTTCCCCCCCCCTAGGGGAGAACACCGTCCCCGGTGTTCTTATTCTCCTGCAGAGAAAAGCTCTGGATAAGCTTCACAGACGAAACTCTCGTCTTCCCAAGTGGCCTCCTCAGGTCCAAAGTGCTTCCATTGCACTTTAACCTGGGCGACGGCTCGTTTCCGGAGCATGATTTCCCTCCGGTCTATTATACTGTGAGGCTTGACTAGAAATTCTCCGTCCGGTTCTACCTGAATGTTTTGCCAATGGATTATATGTCTAGGGCCATGAACGTATCGTTTCAATAACGATACATGGAAGACATTATGCACCCGAATGTGGCTAGGAGGCGCTAAGCGATACGCCACCGGTCCCACTCTTTCCAATATTTGGAAAGGACCACAGAATCAAGGTGCTAGTTTTGCACAAGATGCCCATCTTAATGTGTTTTTCTTCGGTTTAATCCGGACATATACGTGATCTCCAACCTCATACTCACGGTATGATCTCTTCTTGTCCGCATACACCTTCTGCCTGTCTTGTGCTGCCTTCAAATTCTGTCGGATCTTCTTTACCTCCGCTTCCATTTCTGCTAGCATATCTGGTCCCAACATTAGTTTAGTCTCGGGGCTGCTCCAATTAATGGGGGTTCTGCACTGCCACCCATATAATGCCTCAAATGGACTCATCCTTAAGGATTCTTGATAACCATTGTTGTACGCAAATTCTATGAAGTGTAGATACTCTTCCCATTTAACGGGTTGCTGCATGACATACATCCTTAACATGTCTTCCAGTATCTGGTTCACTCGCTCGGTTTGACCGTCCATTTGCGGATGGTATGCAGTACTAAAATGTACTTGCGTCCCTAAACCTGTAAACAAGGCCTTCCGAAAAGCTGATGTGAACTTCACATCTCTGTCCGAGATAACAATCTTAGGAATGCCATGCAGCCTGAAGATCTCATGCATAAATAAGTCTGCTATCTGTACTGTTTTATAAGTGGATTGGACAGGTATAAAATGTGCCGATTTACTTAATCGATCTACAACTACCATTATAGAGTCATTTCCTCATTTTGTTTTTGGTAGTCCAGTAATGAAATCCAATGAGATTACCTCCCATTTCCATTCAGGAATAGGTATGGGCTGCATTAATCCAGCAGGATGCCTATGCTCCCCCTTCACTTGCTGGCACTCTAAACACTTATTCAGATAGTTCGCTATATCTTTTCTCATGCCTGACCAACAGTAATCCTTTCGAATAGCTGTCAGCATCTTTTGATATCCTGGGTGTCCCGCATAATTTCTTCTATGATATTCATCTAGTATCATGGTTTTTAATTCCATTCGGTTTGGGATAACTCTCCTCTTCTTAAAAACCAGAAACCCATCTTGGTTGATCTCATAATCTCCCCGTCCACCTTGGCCTTCAGGTGCTTGTGTTTGCTGCCACAAATATTTATATTCAGGATCCTTGTCTGCTTCCATTCTGATTTGATCCAGAAATCTGGTCTCCACTTGGTTAACATATAACTCATAAACGCCGTGCAGTTTTCTGCTCAATGCATCTGCTACCCTGTTCTCTTTACCTTTTACATGCTGCATATCTATATCAAACTCGCTCAGGAAAGCATTCCATCTTGCTTGTCGGGAGTTTAGATCAGCTTGTTTAAAATAGTTGGTTAAACTACTATGATCATTCTTTAATACAAACCTTTTTCCAAGTAGATAGTGTCTCCATACTCGGAGAGCGTGCACAACTGCGGTCAGCTCCAAATCGTAAGCTGAATATCGCTGCTCATGATCTTTTAGCTTGCGAGACTCATATGCTATCACTTTTCCCTCTTGTGATAATACATCTCCAACTCCCTCCTTGCAGGCATCTGTACAAACTTCAAATTCCTTATCCGGGTCTGCCACACTTAATACAGGTGCTGTTGTCAATAACTGCTTCAATTTCTCAAAACTATCCTGACATTCTTTTGTCCATCTAAAAATCTTTCCCTTCCTTTGTAGGGAAGTAATGGGAAAAGCTATCTTTGAAAACCCCTTTATAAATCGCCGGTAATAACCAGCGAGACCCATAAAAGATCGTATATCTGCCACATTTTGTGACACCTTCCATTCCATAATGGTCTTGATTTTCTCTGGGTCTACCACTATTCCCTTTTTAGATATTACGTGCCCAAGGCACTGTATTTCTTCCTTGAAGAAATCGCATTTGCTGAATTTTGCGTATAGCTGGTGCTTCCTTAACAATTCCAATACTACTCGCAAATGCTCCCTGTGTTCCTCCGCATTCTTTGAATAAATTAATATGTCATCAATGAAGATTAGCACAAAGTTTTCCAAGTAAGGGTGAAAGACACTATGCATCAGTGTCATAAAAGTGGCTGGTGCATTAGTTAACCCAAAAGGTAATACCACAAATTCATAGTGGCTGTACCTTGTGCGAAAAGAAGTTTTGTGTATATCTTCATCCTTAATTCTGATCTGATGATAACTAGACCGCAAATCAATTTTTGAGAACACAGTAGCTCCCCTTACCTGATCAAACAGATCATCAATACGGGGTAGAGGATACCTGTTCTTAATAGTCATCTTATTTAACTGTCGATAATCCATGCACATGCGCATGGTTCCATCCTTCTTCCTAACGAACAATACAGGTGCTCCCCAGGGTGACACACTGGGTCGTATGTACCCCTTATCCAATAATTCCTGAAGCTGCATTTTCAGCTCGGTCAGTTCAGGCACACTCATACGGTAGGGGGTTCGCGAGATTGGTGATGCTCCAGGCAGCAGTTCTATTGTAAAATCCACTTCTCTTTTTGGTGGTAATCCTGGCACCTCTTCAGGAAATACATTCTTAAATTCCTGTATTACAGGGATACTTTCTAATGCAGCAGTTTTATTCTTAGGTTCAGACAGTCCAACTTGTATAGCATACAGTTGGCATCCCTTCCTTATGCATCTCCCCATTTGGGAAGCTGTAATTGGGCGCAGATGTACAGGCTTCCTTACGCCTTGAATCTATTGGCGTATGCCATCATGATCCCTGTAATAAACTATCTTCTCCTTACAGTCTATAAGAGTCCAGTGCTTCTCCAACCAATCCATACCCAACAGTACATCATAAGATCCCAAAGGCAGAACATTTAAGTCCACTACCAACTGCTGTCCACCGATTTGCAGTGCACAGTCTGGTATTTTGGCACTAACTCTTCTTTTAGCCCCTGTAGCTAACTGGACCAACCATGTCTTTTTAAACTTTTGACTTGGAAATTTACAGATTTCTACTAATTTAGGACTTATATAACTTAAACTAGCCCTCGGATCTACCAAAACAGAAACAGTTTGGGATAACAATTTACCTTCCAGTTCTATCATGGTGGGCTGAAAATCGGCTTGCCGGTCCTCCAATGCTGCGTTAATTCTGGGTATGTTTCAAGCAACATCTCCCACAGTAGAGGCTTCCTGCAAATTGTTTACTGCCTCAGTTTTACCCCGCTGTGGGCAATCTCGGTAGTAGTGCGCTGCCCCGCAGCCCCAACACTGCAGAGGTGGCCTCTGGTTTTGTGGCTCTTCAGGTTTACTTGAAGCTTCCACCGTTTTGTCTTCCCCAGGCCATCTAATCCGCTAATGGTTCCTACCGAATTTCTTGTTGATTGAGGTTCTGGCGTTACTCCTGAAATTGCTAGTTTTGCCTTTCTTGAACCCAGCATTGTTTCTGTTATCCTTCCTTGTTTGCCATCCTTTTCCTTGGTCTATCTTGTTTTTCGCCTGCTGATAGCACAGCCTTGTCTTTCTAATAGCCTCGTCCATTGTCTTATAATTTTCAAACTCAATACGCTCCTTCACGTGAACAGGTAAACTGCTCAGAAATATTTGGACTTTGGCTTTCTCCTCTCTTAAATACGGTACATAGCGCAGTAATGATGTAAAATTGGTGATGTACTCATCCATGGTCAGCTGTCCTAGCCTTAACTCATGGAATTCTCGGGCCTTTTCATCGTAAAAACGCTCAGTTAAATATTTTTCCTTGAAATATTGTTGAAACTTTTCCCATGTCACATCGGAATCCTCTATTCCCCACACGTTCTTTACTTCTTCCCACCATAAGGTGGCTTTGTCTTTTAGCTGGTAAATGGCTAACCGTGCTTTAAGACCACTATCATATTCATACACCTGAAAGTATTTGTTCATATTAATCAACCATGCCTCAGCTACTTCCTCTTTTTCGCCATCAAACGTAGGCGGTTTTATCTTTCTGAATTCTCCGTGCAACTCCACCTTTTGCTTTTTACTTGTCTTCCGTTCGGTTTCATTCTCAGATTCAGCCTCATTAAAATTCCTGTTTGGATGACTCCGCTATGACACACTTCTTTCTTTTTGGCTCCCATTTTGTTCATCTGTTTGCTGCTCATTTCCCTCTTGAAATTCTCTGCCAGCACTGGGTTTGTCAATCCTCTAATTTTGTTTATCTAAAATGCTTTTTAGGATCCTTTCCTGTTCATGCATCATCCTAGCATTTTCCCTTCGTACTCTCTCCATTTCTTCATGTAACTGTTGTACTGTGTGCAACAGAATGCGAGTCTGTTGTTGTTGTTCTTCAATCAATCTATTAGACCGCTGATGCTGCTCTATTCCCAACTGAACCCACATTTCGGGGTTTCCCTCTGGTGGCGGTTGAATGTCTCCGACATTCCGCTGTTGCTGTCGTAAAGGTGTCTGTCTTGTTTGTCGTTCCATCTATTTATCTAACTGTGCAAGACACACATACAATTGTAACGTCAGTTGGCCCAATAGGGTCCCAACGTTGTAACATGCTCTGATACCACTTGTAACATACACGGATTAAAACCAAATTACAACAGTAAAAAAAAAAAAAAACTGTTATATTGTTACCCTCCGGCGGAATTTATATATATATCTGTCCTATGTAATTATGGTGTTGTACTACCAGCTATATGGTTCGACTTTGTTACGCTTGGTTGAATTACATGACTGTACATACATTTATTTCATTCCATATGTCACGGCATTTGAGTTTTAATATGGTTCGGGAGGCTTCGGTTATATGTAAATCTAAACCATGCAATACATATATTTGTTACGAACTTTGGTTATTGGAATGATTGACTCCTCGAGACTATCTACCCTGTCCCGTCAATCCGTCCTCGGTGAGATCTGGCCCTTGATTGTGATCTGGATCCTACGGTGAGGATTCATTAGGGTTGGATAATGTCTATCCTGCCCGTAACTGATTCCTCAGTCCATTGTTGCGCCGCGCCGGTGCGTCTGGAGGAAAGGTCCGTTGCCCTTAGGGTTTTCTGCTCTATTTTGGTTCTGCTCCGTCAGGCTATGGCGTTCCTGGGCGTGATCGTTACCTCGGCCACCAGGTATGGTCTCGTTCTTCGTTCGTAGCTCTGTAGTCCTGCTTCCGTTCCTTTTAATACGAGTTCTGGAGAGGAAACAATGTGGATTTCATTTTCATCTCTGGCCTATGCGTCCGAGAAACGGCATACTGACTATGTTTCTATGTTTAATGGTTCTTCTCCAGCTCGACCGGCCAGTATCCAGCATTCTATCTTCGGCCCCAGTCTTCCTATCTGCGTTTGCAAAGGTATTATTGTGTTTGGACTTTTGGAGAGGAGACAGTTTCATTACTTCTGTTCTTGCTTCAGTTTGCAGTAGGGTTTTGGGTTTGCTAACAGTTACTATAATTTTTTCCTGTCAGGTACTCTTCCTCCCGCTCAGCTACTACAGTAAACTTGGCTTATGCCTCTGCTCTAACAAGGCTAAACCCATCGTTTTTCCACAGGTATTTAAATTCTCGCTGTAGGAGTTTGTTCCCATACCTCTCTTCCAGAATTCCTTGGCTGAAGATGCCGAGAATACATCAGGGTTTCTATACTTTCTTTTCTTAGTTTAAGTCTGGCTATTTGTGACAATGTTTATGTAATTATTAGCTAAACCCAGCCAGGGTTTTTCTACAACTCTTTTAACTCAAATAGGATTTTGCGGAGGATTTTTCTCCCTCCTAGTAGTTAAGCTATTCACCCTGTAATGTTTTCTGGTTACTGAACAGACTCGTTTCAGATAGGATATGATATGCGCTCTTGTCAGGGGCTTGACTGTGTTTTGGTAACAACATCTTTTATGGGATATGAGTAAAAAGAAAAGATTTATATATACATATATTTGCATTTCGATTCTGTGTATTATTCAGTTTACATGTGGTGATTTTGAAGATTTTGTGAAGCGTAAATCCGAGAATTTCTTTTGCGGCTACAGGATATGGCTGTAAGCTACATGAGATTATGATTTGTTTTTATTATGGTAGCAACCATGTATGTTTACGATATTCAGTTGAACTCTGTGTTTTCTATGGGTTTTACACCCCTTTGGTCGACATTGGTTACTAGGGTATATGTACTGTTTGGGGTTCGCTTCTTGTTTGTACTGTACAGTGATTTTGAAAGTCTGTTCTGGAAAAGAAGATGATGAATTCTAGCTAGATTCTGTTCTGTTCTTTTACATAGCTCTAAAAATCTATTCTGGAAGTGACCGGACCACTTATTAGTCCGAGCTGTCATGGAGAGAGACGACCAACCCAGAAGCCTGTTTTGCAGGCACTATGGGTTAACGGTCTCCCTCATCCTTTTTGATTAAGTGGGTGATGCCTTTCCTTACAGTACCTAATTTGTTTTCTTTTTTAAAAAAATGAAAGAGGGATTGCTTCTTCCTACTGCTACATTTATGGTTCAATACTGAACAGGTCTCATTCTAAATCTGTTACATTGTTCATTTAACTATTATGAACACAGATCCTTTAAATCTACATTCCTAAATATACGAAAATTTACTGGAATTAAGAAACAGTTACTACCAGACATTCAACAGTTTGCTTTCTACTTCAATACAAGATAAGAATATAAGCCACTTAGTCTATCACCATGAAAACCAATGATTGTCTTTTCCTGTTAATAACAATTACTGAAAATCTACTCATCTGACTCGAATCCGAGTACAGTAGTTTATGCCTCCCTTCCACGAGCTGGGCGATTACGTCCTGCAGCTCTCCCCCGAGCTCAAGTCTGAGTCGTCGTTAGTACAGAAATTCTGGAGGAGGTTCTCAGGACAGTCCGGTCCAAACTCTCTGACTCCAGTGAAAAACAACAGTCCTGGGGAGCTCACGGGACAATCCGGTCCAGATCTCCAACCCAGGGTATTGTCTGTTCTGGAAAATAAGTTTTGCTTCCAGCCTACAGAGTTTCTTTGTGCACAGATCCAACCCAAAACTCTCCTTGGAATGCTTTATTTATCCCAGAGTTTTTGGATAACTGTGAAAACTGTTTTTCTAACTAACACCAGATCTTGATTTACTTTTACCAACCATTTACTTATGAAACCAATTTCACAGTAAATCTTTATTAAAAATAAACATTTGATTTTTGTTCACATATTCTCATTAAAATGACACAACAATCCCAACTAATCCTTAGTTAATAATAATAACATCTAACTATTTGTTTCCACTAAAAATGGTGGTTACAACTACGATTCTCTTAAGTAGTGGGAATTAAAAGGACGAGTCCACCCGTGAAAGTCCTAGATGGACATTGATTATAACTCTTTCCCTTCACACACCCAATTGAGAGCATTTTCATCCTCCTCGTCAACAATGGTTAATCAAGGGAACCATAATCAATCATGGTTAACCATGGTCAACCATAATTAAACAAGATTGGTCATTTTAACTATGGTTAACCGTAATTAACTAAGGCCAACCATTGTAACCTTTATCAAACATGGTCAACAATTTTCAAGAATTAATTTATCATTAGCATTAAGGTTAATGTGACAATGTAAAAATGGTGAACTTTGATGTAACATTGTTATATTAATGTAGCATAAATATATTGTTAGATTAATAGTTTTCCATTGTGAACCTTCACAACTATGGTAAATCTTAATCAACCTTTTTCAACATTTGTCAACCTTGCCAACCATACCCAAGCATTGTCAACCATTTTTAATTATAGTTAGTGAATGTCAACCATAATCAACTATCATTTACTAAAACCCGATGCTTGTTGGCATCAACTTCCACAATCATATGAGTAAATCTGGTTGATATAAACATATGGATAGAATTTTCTACATTTTATGCTCCAATTAACATAGGAAAATAAAGTCCTACATATATCAACCACATTTGCTAGTATAATTGTGCTTTTTAATATAAAAAAAACATATTACATTTTATCAATATTATTGTGAATATTTCACCAATAATTTTGTACGAAATTTGAAATCACGACACTATCAAAGTGTTGCAATATCTAAAATTAATAGTAGGGCCTTGGGATTTTAACCTATTCAGAAGGGACACAAATGCTCGAATTTACAATTCAAAGAATGTATAGTTAACAAGTAGTCCTTGCAAATCACCACTTCCAGCGAAACAGAGGTGATTACGACTCGACAAAACACTAGTTTTATTTCCAATCTAGACATTCAGTTTTTGCGGCAATGAGCGAAATTGACATTCAGTTTTCATGGAACAGTGGCAGCAATACCGAAGAGCGAATTAGAAGTCTTATTAGCGGTAGTTGGAAAAATATTGTCCAGTTTATTTCAAGAAGTACCAACAGCAAATGTAGCCGTAGTTTTGGAATTTGGTAAAAATATTTTTTCATATCTCAAGGTTTTACTCTATAATCCATAAAAATGGATTTCTCCAAATGTTAGTATCTATTTATACATTCAGAAACTATCTAACCAAAATTATAGTTCCCAGTAAAACATCAAAAACCTCATATGCTTAGACTGCTCCATCCCACTGAAAGACATAATGATAATCATTATAGTATGTCTCCCCATCGAATCCAATGATCTCAAGCAATTTGTAAAAATATTCTTCGATGTGTCATCGACGCATCACATTAAAATTCGACAGAAATTCATCGAAAATGATGTTATAATCTCCCGGAAATAGACCGACTCTACGCGTTGATAATTTTCTCGGCTTTCTTCCATTTCTTCGGAGCCCTGAAACGTCGGGGAAAACTTCAAGAAATAATTGAACTTATCTACAGGACCCATCGTTAGACATATATATGTACATATGGGTGCGAGATGCAATTCGTTAAAAATCACCATGCTGGAATATGTGCAGGGAGAGTCCACGATCATTCCAGGCTTTAGATTCTATCCCACAGAAGTGGAACTGCTTGGCTTTTACCTAAAGAAAAGAGTCTAGTGCAGAGATTCACGTATGCTTCACACTTTCATTTTCCGCTGTTTCAAAATTAAAAAAAGAAAAAAACTTTTCATCAATATAAACTTTTGCATTCTTACTCATGTAGGTTTGGCTCATGTTGGTGAGACACAATCGTTCTTTTTCGTTCCAAGAGTTCACGGGAAGTCACATGCTCGGCCTAACGGAATGCTTCACTGTATCGGTATAAAGAAAACACTGGTGTTTTATAAAGGAAAATCGCATGGTGCACAGAAGACGGATTGGATCATGAACGAGTACAGGTTACAAGATTTCAGCTCCTCCACAAACAAAGTAGTTTTCCCATTTTTTCAGTCTTTTATTCCAATGGTATTTGTTATTAAAGCAAAGTTGGGGATCGATTTTTACCCTTTTTTTTTAGAGAAGTGAGGTGCTCTTTCAGGGTGGGGAGTATCTCGCTTCTTTTTTCTCTTTCTCGTGCAAAGTTACTAACAAAATGTAAGTTGGCATGTGCAGAAGAACATGGATATGTTGTTATGCCAGATATCCGATGGAACAACCCACAAAGCCTAATCACGTTGAAAAGAAGATCCATATTTTTCAGCTGGCGATAAACATGCAGAAAAACTGTCTAATTCATTCACTTTTAATGGCAGCTGCTAATTATTAGACGCAACACGACACCGGAGCTTCTTCATTGCTTTGTCAGAATCAAGAGGCAGTCTGTTCTTCTGATCTAAGTAAAAAAAATGATGCATATAATTTCTTTGAGTTTCTAGAACTGGAGACTCAAGCGTGTAAGCAACATCACTTAGAGTTGCCCACGTTGCCTCTGGATTGCTTGTTTACCCATGAGGCAATACCGAGTCCATGGCCAAACAATATAAATGCATGGGCACCTTAGATCTTCTGTTTACCCCATAGATATTACAAATTCGATTAGTTTAAATAGCGCTACACCTCTTTGCAATGCGAATAGTACCAAACTATACCAATTGTTATCGATGTAAAGGAGCTGTATATATCTCATTTATCCCGCGGTATCTCAATCTTTTTCGATGTGAGAAGTTTGTACTCTCTTGTCAAATCTAAATGTCTTTTCCTCGAAAATTCCAAGGGTATATCTGGCTGTATTTAATTCAAAAGCATACTTTCAATTACATACCGGGAATGATTAGTCTAAATTTATTGACTCTGGTTTTAGTTCGGGTTTATGGTGGGGGTTTATGAGCAGTTTACTAGGATTTCACATTTATGCAATGTGGAGTGGACATGTATCTATTTTAGGAAACACAAAAGACCTTCTGTCAAATATTATTATGTTCAATCTTATTGTATCTAATACCGCAATAGCTTTAATAAATATACTATATCTTGTCAAGTCCAATAGTCTTTCAAAAAAAATTCCCTTTGAAATCGGATCCTGATAGAGAGTTTTATGGATTCTGATGATGATGATTCACATACATTTGTATAATCTGATAATAATATGTAGTCTCTCCGTTAGAATGGAAAAAGGAAACGTTAGAATTGAAAATGTGAAATCGCTAAATATTATAGGATCACTTCTATTCTTATATTTTAAGGCAATGATAATGATATGTAGTCTATGCCTTAAATTTTGAAAAGGTAATACTATATTTGAAAAAAATGAAATAAAGTTTAATATTCTACGATCATGAGAGTTCTATTTTAATATTTTGAAGGTTATTACAATAAGAAATAGTTTGAAATTTTAAATTTTAAAAGCATTATAAATTTTGAACGAATTATAGAGTTTATAAGTTTTTTTGATGTTGATTTTAGATATTTGGATAAATTAATTAATTATAATATCTAATTATTATTTTTTTTTAATTTTTAAAACACTACAATTTAATAATATTTTTAATATTATTTAGCAAAACGATATCATATTTTCTTTTAACTTTAAGTGGTTTTGCTAAGAGCCATTAGTCAAGAAGAAATATGGTTTTAAGTGGTTTTTCCAAGAGCTATTAGGTAAGAAGAAAGATGGTTTTGACTAGAGTATTAAGGAAATCTATGAAAATTTTTATCTTCCATCTTGTTTAACCTTTTTATTTACATTAAATACCTTTTTATAAGTATGCTTTCAATAGGAAAAACATGTTTCTATGATGAATATAGGATAGTGTTGGACAAGATATTCGACTTCATGGACTAGTCGAATAGAAAAAGGGCTAGTAGGCCCTACCAAATAGCCCCAGTCATGTCGACAGTCTCTATTGTGATGTAAGGTTAGCTAATGTTGGTTTAAGCAGCATAATCAATCAAACAGTTAGACCTACGTAATTGTTTTACTAGTCTACATATATATTTGTCTATGTAGCAATGTAATGGTCGTTTTTGATACATAATAAGAATATATATGTATTTTTCTTGGATATATCTTGATTACTGTGTTTCTCATATCTATATATGCTTATTGTATAATCACTTGAAGTATATATATCGGTAATCATGTATGCTACTCCCTAGATTACAACATTGGTTATGTGGTCATTAGACAGAACTCAACTCATATATTATGCAAGAATAAATGTTAACCTTAAACGAGATAGAGTTATGGTGGGAAGAAAAGATTAATATTTATTAGAAGAACTATGCACGAAGGAATCAATTGTCTCTTGCAGAAGCTGAAGCTAACTTCTTCACAGAAGCACATGAGAACTTTATAGAAGGTGGTCCAGTAGAGATAAAAAATTTTCTTGACAACATCGCCCATGAAAAAACCTCAAAAGAAAATGGATGCATGACTATTAAAAAAAATTTTGAACAATGGTTTAACAAACTTACATGAGTGGCTCAAGTCGATTTTTGAATACTACAATGAAGAACAAGCCATAGAAGACAATACTTGTTTTTGACATATCAAAACTAGAATTTACGATGGTTTACAGAACGATTTCTTCTACACAATTGCAACAATACTACACAAGTTTGTTCTTGAGAAATCTGTATTCCATATCGTCGAGTCTTGAGCACCATTAGGGCTATTGCCCAATACCGACTAGAGGAAGGAACAATTAAATTGGCCAAAAATTTTCAACAATTTTTGCAAGTATAAGAAAGAAGTGCAGGATTACTTTTTAAGGAAACAAGTATGGATGACAGGTACTCTCTTGCAAAATGACACTAGTTGGGTCATCATGGGGGGTGTAATGAATCATGATAAATAAAGAAATAAAATGAAATGAAAGATAATGTTGGGTAAGTACTTATAATCGATAATGATGGAGAGAAGGAAGTCCTCTATCAGGAAACAAAAAAAAATAAATAATAGAACATGTAGTGATCGACAATACAAACAATCAACTAACATACAAAAAATAGAAAGGGATAAAATACAACATCAACCGGAAAAAAATTATAGGAAAATAATACCAAAGAAAAAGAGTAGAGAATCGGGAGCATGAGAGTGAAGATGCATGAGGCTCCTCAGAAGAGTTTTGAGGCATAAACCATTACGCACCGATGGAGAAGGAAGGTCTGTGGATAAACCTTCAAGATCAAGTAGAAGCTATGGAAGTTTAAAAACTTAGACCAGAAATAAGAAACGATGTGATTAGATATATGTGAAGTCCCAGTGTTCGAGAATTTCTTCAGTTAGGAAATTATTTTGAGATACCTGCAGTCTGGAAAATGAAAGGACAACAAATATACCATCAAGAAAATGAAAATATTATCCGATATCAATAAAATAATAAAAACCTATTGCAACAAATACTTCTCCAAATGACTAATCTCATGATTGTACCCACTTTCCATAGCTTGTATCCCTTGAAAAGACTAAAAATTTTAAATCCGTCGATGAAGAGTCACGACCGCAAGTAAGTCGGTCCACACAATATATACATATGGCTTGTCAGAGAAATGAGGAACTATACCAAAACATAAACGATAGCGAAAAAAAAGACACAATTTCCGATGAGAAAAATAACCAAAACGGCCAATTTCATCTGACATTACCGTCTATGTGCGACGTGGGCTTGAATGATATACCCATCTATGAGGGTGATGAAGAATTGAAAATAAATTAGTTTATGTGTGAAAATTTCTAGGCAACGAACAAAATCAACGATGAAGATAAGAAAATTGCACAATTTTCTATATATTTAAGCAAAAATGCTCTAACATTGTTCATGAATCTAACTAAAAATAAATAAAACAGACAATGATATCACGACTAGCTTGGTCACATTCTTCAAGCCATAATACGTTAAGAATTTGGTAGCAAAAAAACTAAAGGAAATTGAGCAGAGACCAAATGAATTTGTTTGAGAGTACAAAAAATAGTTCAAAGACTTATTAAGCTAGATCTTATATACTATTGATGAGAATATTATAGTAAAATAGTATGTGGTTGACTTACTTCAGAAAATCCACGAACTGCTACGAATGTATGAAGTCAAAACATGCAAGGAAGCCATGAAATTAGCACAACAAATTGAACAAGATGAGAAAGACCAATCAAACATAGCACCAACTGCTAATAATATGGAAGGAAAATTGGAACAATTACAACTCTCTTTAATGCAACTGTCTTTTCAAAAGAATTATCTATGGTGTACCAATTGTAATATGGAAGGCCATATGAAATATACATGTAATTTCTTAGACTATTTTGATCAAAATGTTAGAAGAATACAAACTAAGGTATATTGTGATATTTTTCAAACTGCTTCTAGTCACTCTACTAAATAATACAATTATAATTTATGGAATTTAGAGCCAAAGTGGTGTGCAATCTATGAACACAATGTACACTTCACTCAATAATGTCCACTAAATGGAAAAAACTAAACCTAAATACCATCTTTTTAGCACATTCAACCTTCTGATGAAATACCAGAATCATCCTCTTTCATTGGAAAAGGGCGTGGTTCAAAAGCTTATGGAGGGCATTGAGGTGAATATAATAGCAGAGTTCATGGTCATAGATGCGAAAGAGGAAAAATTTATTGTTATACTTGTTTGTAAGAGGGACATATTGCGACTGAATTTCCCTTAAAATATAAGACTGATTTACGCTTCTGTAATATGTGTGGTATGGGCGACCATTCATTGGAATACTTCCCCAAAATCAAGAAAAATACCTAAACAAAAGGACTTTCAACTTACTACAAATTGTTCGAAAACATGAAATTATAAATACTAATAACTTGTATGTAGTCATAAGGTCTAGCCCAAGAAAAAGCAATAACAACCAAGAGCATCAAGTAATTATTCGAATAAAAAATACAATGAAATATCCTGATTTGCAAGATCAGAATGATTCAATGAAACAAGCCATCAGTTTTTTTCTGAAATAAAATGAAGGATAACATACGTCTAAACATATAATCTTAGAAGAATTTCTTGAAATTTTAAAAGAAGAACACTTTGTCACTCATCTAGTATACTTGTTAAATATGTTGAAAAAATACAATGAAAAAAAATAAAGAATAATGAAAGATAGACAACTATCACAGGGAAATCAAATAGAAGATCGGGATCCATAGGGGGACATCAAAATACACGTGTTTATGGTTAAACAATTTGCTCTTGATTTTGGATAGCAAGTAAATATTCCACATAGGGAAAATTTGATTAATATGGGATGAAAAAACTTGCACAAAACATCTACCTCAATTTGGTCAAACAAATATTTAGATATCTATAATGGGAATTACAATGAGATTCAATTTCGAAGTCATTGACCTAGTCTACGAAATTCCCGCCTACCGAACATTAGGCGATCCATCCTGACCATGAAGAATGAAGTTGACCATATCATTAGAAAAAGAAATAAACAAACTAAAAGGAAATAATAAAACTATTTTCATTCCCTTAGACTCTCGAGAAGTTAAACCGTGGGTAGAATGTTCTCATGAAGAAGATGAAATAAGGAAAATCTACCATGTTTTACACAATGAACGTGGTAATGTCGAGCCAACGCTTCTGGTGAAATTGAAATTGTGTCACCTCTATTAATTGGATATAATGCAGACACTAAAATATACAAATGGTAGATTGAAAAAAAAAATGAAAGGCAAAAGAGTCATGGAGAATCCAAGATATTCAGACATGAAATATTCAACTATGTTATTCCATTAAAGTGATACCAATTATATAAGAAAATAATTATCAAGAGATATCATCTTTACTTCCAACAAATCTAAAGAATGAATGTAGTAAAAATACTCATTTTAAAGAAAGAGCCCCCCTTGTTAATCACATTAACAAAG
The DNA here is from genome assembly GCA_034641835.2 of Pinus albicaulis. Taxonomy (NCBI): domain Eukaryota; kingdom Viridiplantae; phylum Streptophyta; class Pinopsida; order Pinales; family Pinaceae; genus Pinus; species Pinus albicaulis. The sequence continues at coordinate 816,617,891 of CM076570.1, forward strand.
TAATAAAATGTATTGGTGAATAGGGACATAAGCAAAGCTTAGTTCAAACTTTTACCAGGCAGAAAACGAGATGGTGGGACACCTATTCATCCCGAATCTTGACATGGGCGATTGCAATAAATTATATTATTTAACGTTTTGGAGGGAAAAATTTATCTACACAAGCAAATATACCCACTTTTGGTATGATTCAAGATCCTCTCGAATATATCAAAAATTGTGAATTAGAACGAAAAAATAATTTGGTACAAAGATGAATGTGATTGGCTGCATATGTCCCCAAATACATTAAGTTATTTTACGGATAAATGGTGTAAGCTAGAGGAAGAAACGGGCCAATCATTTCGATGGAGAGAACTAAAACTTAATTAAGAAACTTGAATTCAAACCGGAGGAGGCAGATTTAAAAGACACAGTCCAAAAGGTTGAATAATTTATCATAGAAAACCCAGCTAATCATCAGACCTTACTTAATGATTCAGTAAGCTATAACTACATAACTCGCATCATAGACCAAAATCTCGCTAGTCGCTTAGAAATGGAAGAAACACCCATCGATGGTCGGAGTTTTTTTTCCTAAACAAGCATAATCCTGAAAATCACAAGAAAATATAATCAATATAAAAAATTTCCAATAATCAATAAGATAAATTATAATTTTCGTCTACTTACCAGGAAGTAAAAGACGGGGAGAAACCAATTTCTAAATCAAAATCACTTGATTTGATGGATGCAAAAATCAAATACGTGAATTAGAGATGTGAAATGAAAACCAATTGAAAATTGCAAGACTTGGTGATTATTGGAGTGGAGAAACAAATTGCACATTTTTTTGACTTACTCAAAGAGTATCAAGACATATTTGATTGAGACTATAAATAATTAAAAGGGTTAGTGAAGGAGATGGGATGAATAAATATCAGCCTTACTCTGGAAACTAAACCATTAAACAAGATACCGTACAAATTAGCGCATAAGTTTAAACCCATTGCACATAATTAAATAGAGGGAATGCTTGTCGATGGTATTATATACTCCATAGAAACATCATAATTAGAAATCCATATGGTTTATCAACTAAATAAGCACGGTCCGAAAAAATTACGTAATTGTGTCGACTATCGAGGATTGAACAAACTAACAGTCACCAATCCTTTCTTGACCCCCATCACCAACGAAATTATCAACGGTGTCATGGGTCATTAATGATACTTTTTTAAAAATGGGTTCTCAGGATAAAAACAAGTATCTGTAGCAGAAGAATATCGACAAAAAAAGACTTTCTCTACTAAATGTTTCTCTTCCATGAACAAAGTGATGCCATTCAGATTAAAAAACACACCTGCAGTATTTTCGATAATCCTTGTTAAATAAATTTAGGAATATGTTTATAAGACCAAGGCTATTTATTTTATAACTCGAAAGTCTACACCTTATTAAAAGATCATATTCAATGGCTAAGACTAATTCTTAAAATAGGAAAACATATACTGTTATCCCTAAATATAAAAAAAATGTATCTTTCCAATGCCAAACTAAATATTATTGGGCCATGATGTTTCAAACGATGGAATTAAAGTCAATATGGAGAAAATCAAGGTAATTTTGTATTTAAAACCTCTAGTGAATAAAAATAAAATAAAAATATTCATAAGACATACAAGATAGCATACAATATTTATCAGGAACTACTCAAACATAACATTCCCAATCAACGAAATTTTAAATAAGGACATCCCATTTATTTGTTTTGAAGAATGAGACAAATCATTCCAACTATTAAACAAGAATTTTTTCGATACATGAATCTTCAAATTTCCATACTAGTCTAAGTAGTTTCATTTTTACGTTGATGATTCAAATGTTGTAGTCTAGGAAGTATTATCACAACCTAATGACGAATTAATAGACCATTCAAACTCTTATGCTGGTGGGAGGCTCAATAAAGAAAAACAAAATTATTGAATTACATAACATGAAGCTCCGGCTATGATATTTTCCTTGTAGAAATTTCAGCATTACCATTTAGCAAATCCATTAATAATTTACATTGATCACCAAGCACCAAAATACCTGCTAAAATAGACTAGTTCATTGGGGAAGAATTTTTCAATCAAAACTCTTAATTCAGGAGTTTTAATTTGAATATGTTGTTCAACTGAGTAAAAGTGATGTTAAAGTCGTTGAACATTGATGATGATCTACTCGATGCACATCTATTTAGGATTCAAGTATTTCTAGCTGAATTTGTTGAAGTAGAAGAACTTTTAGATATAAGAAAAGCGCAAGAAAGACTATGAGAAAAGAAGAAAAAAAAATTAGCGGTCATATTTGAACCATATACATTGACAAACTGTTAACTATATAAACTACAAATTGACAAATTAATTTGGAGATGCCGCTTGTTACATGAAAGAGAAGTCGTTATTGAAGAATCCAACAAAGGGGGATCTAGAGGCCACTATCAAGGAGAAATGACTTCTCGAAAAATAATGCAATTTGGTCTTTGGTGGCTAACAATATTCCATTCTTGTCGAAAACAGGTGAAAAGATGTGATATATTCTAGATAAGTGTTGGACCTCTACTAGAGAATAAAATGCAACTACATTCCATAGTTTCATCATTACCATTCAAAATATGGGCCATCGACTTGGTTGGTCTGTTTACTAAAAGAGATAAAAGGATAGGTGAAATATACATGATAACTGCAGTCGTATATGTAATAAAATGGGGAAAAGCAGAATGTACAACATCATGTATGCTTAATAATTACTAGAGAGATTCATATATGAAAATATAGTGACACATTTTGGCAAGTCCCTAGTCCTCGCTAGCGATAGGGGAACACATTTTGTTAGTGGCACAATCGAACCATCAACAAACAATTTTATGATAGAACAAAACAATACTACAACATATCATCCTCAAGCAAACAATGCATTTGAATCATTCAATAAAACTGTGCATAAAGGATTATTAAAAATTTGCAACATAGATAAAAGTGTTTGGAAAGATAAAATTACAGCAATATTATGGGCATATCATTCAACGTATAAGAATTCAACGATATTGACACAATTTAATCTTTTCTATAAATAAGAAGTAGTCAATCAACACATGATCGACTAAATAGTTCATGAATTATGTTGTCAATCAAAAACCAACTACATTATCCCAACCGTAGTCTTTTAACCCTCCCATGACTTTATCACTCCCTTAAGCAATGTTGAAGTTGAAGAGGAAGTATAGGACGGTTTGTACCTGCAACCCTCCAAATTTGAACTGTCAACACCCTTTCCCATGTCTTCCCACAAGTTTTTATGAAGAGAATCCATGAGCCCCAAGGCCACTCATCTAAACCTTAGTCACCCCATAGGAAAAAAGTGATTAAAATATTTAAATTGAATAATCATGAGCAACAATAATAGTTAGAAGAGGTTATTAGAAATTACAGCCTGAAGAGAAGACAACTACGAAGCCTTCAAATCCTGGAGCCCCATCTACCAAAAAAAAATCCGTGACGCATTAGAGAATGCCAAATGCATTCTCTTTTAAGGAATCTAGCAAAAAATGGATGAAGTCCTTCAAAAATGTCCTAGAAGAATGCAATGAGTTGGACCATAAGCGGGTTGGGAAGGAACACTCTAGAGAAGAATAATCAGATAAATAAAACTATGATAAATATGAGTTGGATAAAGAGAATTCAAATTAAGAGTAGTCGAAAAGAGAACAACTAACATAGAATAGGTTGAGCGACACCACTCGGGACAATACTACTCAGAGCACACAGAGGCGAAAGAAAATTAGTCATAATTAAATAAATAAATTATTCAAAATAACTCCAAAAATAATTATTCTGAGAGGACTCAATCCAGGGAAATCATCAGATATTACAATCAGTAGTCTACCGGTACTTCGAGAGAGCACCAAAAAGAGGAGAAAGATAATGTTCCTATCATTAACACAATAGCTGCAAAAAATACGGGTATTAAATATGTCCCTACTTTTCAAACAACGATAGAACCAACTACAACATCCATTCTAGCAGCCAATTAGAAAAATAATCTCGTCGATATCACTAAAAAATATTCTGAAATTAAACTCTACAGTGACAAGAGACTCTTCCAAGTCATTGAAAAACATGTTAAAGTTTTCGAGAAGAAGTTTGAGAAGAGAAATAAGGATTCTAACAAGCTTCAATGCATGCAATAACGAGAAAGGGAGACTTGGCTAACATGTGAAATCTAGGAAGCATAAAAACTAAACATGCTAGCTCGAGCCAAGAATGAGGAACATCTCGTTGCTATTCAATAGATGGTAGACAAAATGATCGACTAGAATGTCAAACTTCAAGAACAAGTGTCATATTTGTAGACCCGACCCACAGTGGTTGCAATTACTAGTTTCACACAAGCTCTAAAAAGATCCCATGATGTTTTTTTAGCATAAAAAAAAACATTAGAAGCTAAGATAGATAAAAGAGTTTACATTTATACTACACTAAATAATTGGCCCATATATATAGCCTCTGTTCATCCAAATATAAGAGCTCAACAAATTCTTATCATAGATTTATCATCCAAACAATCGTGAGATCATAGATCCCAACAAACCATTAAAACCCAAGTGGAACAATAAAGGGAAACCTAGTCACAGCTCCTACAACAATATCGCCAATGGTTGTGGGAAGGAAATAAGTCTCAATAGGGAAGAATAAAATGCATTCCAATTCCTAGGAAATATCCTTCGGTAAGTTGTGAGAATTGAAGGAGCCAATCCTTTCAATCAAGGAATAGCCAACCACACATTCGTAGAAGAAAATGTGCATTATTTAATTGATATTTTAGATTCCAGTGTTAAGGCCAGAGTGGAAGCTAGAAAACGGTAAATCTTTGATGAACACTTATAGATAATTTCTATAGTACTTTATGAGATTAGATATAGTCTCACAACCACAATCACATTCTGCTTTAGTACATCTCTAATGAACTACCCATCATTTCTACACACCCAATATTTCAACGGCTTTTGCCACTTTAGGACAACAATCTTATGAATATGAAGTTTACCAACCTATCAATTAGTCAAATTAGTCGGCTTCATAGAGCATGACCACAAAAAAAATGTATAAGGAACCAATCCAACAATTATCTTTTATTTTTCTTGGTTACAAAAGTTGTTTTAAGAAACTATCTATTGCATATGTAAAAAATCATTTTTCCTTTTGTAGTTTCTTTTACCTCGACTCAACCTTTCTTTGGGATGAAGAAGGCTTTAAGGGTGGGGGATATGTTGGAGGAGCTTTTCGGCTTCACTGACTAGTCACATGGAAAAATGGTTAGTTGGCCTTACTTACTAGCCCTAGTCAAGTTGACAATATGTATTGTGATGTAAGTCTAACTAATGGTGGTTGAAGGAGCATAATCATTCAAACAGTTAGACCTATGTAACTATTTCACTACTCTATATATACTTGTATGTATAGAAATGTAATGTTTATTTTTTATACATAATAAGAATATATGTGTGTGAATTTTCTATCTCTCCATTACTATGTTTCTCATATCTCTATATTATTATTGTATAATCACTTGAAGTCTGTCTATTGGTAACCATGTATGTTAATCCCTATATTACAAGATAAATTCATATTTCCATTAATTTTGAGATTATAGGTTATAAATTGGTCATGGAACAATTCTATATTTTTCCACTATTTGGTGAGACTCTATCCTGAAATATTGCACCCATTTAAAGTAATAGGTTTAGAAAGAGTGTCAAAGATGATTTTTTTCTATCCCATATTTAAAAATGTGTTTCTTTATAATTTTTTTCATGTCCATAATAATATTTCACCATCTGTTTATCATTTTCTTAATAATAGTATTCAGTTGAGTTTGTGATATATATAGATCCTGAGATATTCATATGAAGGAAATTCCTCCAAGTTGTTATTTAGTATAAGAAAAATCATAATTAATCTTCTTGGATTTAGCTGTCAAGAAATTCATTTTTTCATTATTAACAATCATACCATTGGATAATGCTTAGTTGTCTTCTAAGACAATAATGAATCCTCCCCAAAAGACAAACCATCATGAAAGGAACACAAGAAGAGTGATGACTATAGTATAGAGTTAGACCAATACAACGTTTTTCTTCAAAAAATTCTTCTAAATTAAAAATGTGTATGCCAAGATATATAGCGATAAGGGACACTTCAATATTGCAATTAATTTCCTTTTACCAACCTTTGATTGTTCTATACGTATGGAGATAATATTCTCAGACAACCTTTTCTCAACATAATCCTTTATCTCTTCCAATCTATTCCAAAATATTTATAACGCCCCAATTCCTTAGTCCCCTACAAATATTATTATTGTAATTAATTATTTTAACTATGCGTGTACAAGTATCTAAACATAAATGGATTAAAAGGTCAACAATAATTGTAGTTATTCTTTAGTAATAAATAACAAAGAGGTGGAGCCTTATACAAACCATCATAAGCCATGATAGTGGGGGAGAACCAAGACAAAGGGGATTTATGGAATTAATAGTTTCTAATAAATTATATATTGAGCCAAATATTCATAAACAATAAGATTTCTATCTATACTCAATAAAATATCTAATTGAAGGGATGTGATCATAACTTCTAGATTTATGGATGTGGTTGGGTTTCACCTAAATTGTCTCATCCAAACTATGGGCACGATAGAATTCAAATATTTATCATCTATCCATGGTTGTTATATCTTACATGAAATACATTAAGGAATAAAATCCTTGATGTAACAAAGGAATGAATGGATACAAACAGTCAGGGGGTGTGAGATACAAATATAAGCATGCATTGGTGGAGAAGAGAAAAAGAACATGTCCATCCTTGACCATGAGTAGAGGAGGTGCTCTTGTGGATATAAAAATTAAATAATGAGGATTTTGAGGAAAATCAATATGTATTTGAATATAATCCACAAGATTAAGCGAGATAAGCCAACATTATAGTTTTTAATGTCAACCATGAATTGATCAAGAAACTATTTGATATAAGAACAAAATCATTAAGGGGAAGCATCAAGGTACTACTAGTCTTCGTAAAGGAGTCCCTTCTTGGGATGAAAGCCCATTAAGAAAATAATTTAAATGATAACATGCCTTGACGCAATTAATTTAAGGGTATAATATTTAATTTAAGGGTATAATATTGATTTCTATGTGGATGGAGGAGACTGGCCTTCATAATTATGCCACTAATGACTTTATAGATAATTTTCCTCTGTGTGCTTACTATGTAGAATAGTTGAGAAAATAAAATAATTGTTTGAAAAACTACATGTATAGTTAGATTTCAAGATAAAATGATGATTTTGATTCGACAAAGGAGAATGGAATTCATGGATCCACCATGTAATGCTAAGTGAGAACATCCCTAATGGCTTGGATTTATGGTCTTACTTAAGGGTGGCTAGCTACAAAGGATATATTGGATAATTGAGCTTAAAGTGAGGTGGAACATGGCTCACCATTCATAATTTAAAGAAGCATTCATATTGATGTGATAAGTTCCCTTATGGAATTTTAATTTTTAATGTAACACAAATTAAATGAAATATAATTTATTTTGATAAACTGTTTATCTTTATCAACTTGTTTCCTAAACAAACATTATAGTCTATGTGATAGTTGATCATGGTACGGAGTGGTAAATATGGTCATGATAATTGTGTGATGTTCTTATTCCTTCCTATGGATGTTAATGTTCTCTTAAGGTGTGTTTTCATTTCAAGCATGGAAGCAGGACGTACGTAGTCTTGGTTATATTTAATGTTTATGTTTTGATATGGATGTATAAATTAAGATGTTATGGCTAAGAATATATGGGATGTTAACCCTTCAACATATTGGAAAACTAGGATGGATCATTGGTTGTGCAAGCCTCTTAGTGTGTCTCAACCAGGCGATATTGGTCTTCTCTAGATAGGCAAAATAAATTTTGAGTCTCATGTGATAATAATAATTTATTATTGATGATGTAGAATTATATGTAATATTAGAATCATTGATTGTAAAATGGAGAATCAAAGGTAGGAGTCTTCACGAAACATATAATATTGATTATTATAGAGTTCACTAAAAAAATATTGAGCTAGTTGGAAGTCTGATAGAATTTCTGTTGGGGGCTTATTTGGACGTCACTAGACTAGTTAAGGATTTGAACAACTATGATTTAACCTATCCTCACTGCTAATTAGTTGTAACAACCTCTTGTTTAGAATGAGAATGTATAAAGGTATCAAATAGGGAGAAATAATGAATAACGGTATATTTGAATCCTTACAGAAATGGCTAGAAAATTCCTATGGAATGAAGGATTTTAGATGACTCTCTAGGATCATGAATATATAAATGTCATATAAAAACTTATGGGTAGTTTAGTTCCCTATATAATTCCATTTGAATATTCGCTATAGGATAATAAATTCTCTTTGTAAGCATACTTTTCCTTGGGGAATTTAGGGTTTGAATTTGAAACCTTGGGGATTGGAGCTCTTAGCCCAAACATTTTGTCACATGGGCTATTGGGAGGCCATGGTTATGGAATACCCATAACAAGGCTTGAGTGAAATTGGTAATGAGACTAGTCTTTTGCTATTGGGACTATATTTAGAGTTGTAGTTACTCATGACATAGTGCAGTAAATTTTATATACTAGAGGAATGATCAAATATCATAGCTAAGTGTAAGTTGTAGGAATGACTATTTCTCAAAACCTAGTTAGAAATCCATATATTTACCTAGATATACCTCTTTTTTGATGTCCATTACCTGAATCGAGGAAGATTAATTGAATACTCTATTTGTTTCCTTAGTTCGCTAATGGTTTGATGACAAATGTATCAACTAATAGAGGGAGGAATATTTGTTACTTGATTTTCTATTAACTGGATATATTTATTCGAAGGAGAACATAGTATAGGGTTTATGGTCGCATTTTTGTTCACTAACCAAACTAGAGAAACAAATAATAATAATTAGTTAATAAATATATAAAGTATGACATCTATCAAGAGTTGAGGTATGATGGAGGGTCATTCAAGATTCAAAATCTATAAAAATCGATATATAACACTTGTTCGACCCAATGTTCAACTCTCTCTTAGCAGTATGTCACCTATGAGCTAGGGCTATGGATTCCTTGGATGACACTAAGTCTATACCCTGTACAATTATTAAGATATTAGTAAGTAATCTCTCTCTCTCTCTCTCTCTCTTTCTCCGTCATAGAGATGCAAAAAATCCCATTTTTTCTAACTCCCTTTCCCACTCCCTTTGTACAAAAAAATGAAAAGAGTCTCCTTCTTTGTAATTCAGTCCCTTCATTTTTTTTTCTTGTGAGATCTAGGGAACTAGTAGAGAGTGGCTATGAAATATCAATTTTCAAAACTCAAAGGAATCATAACCATGGATAGTTCTCCTTAATTTTCATGTTCTTAAATTTTACTCCACACAAGCATCATTTTTCTTACCCATATAATCAATAATCACACACAACCAACTAACATCAACTCTCTACCTCCCTAGTCTTAATTCCATACTAAAAATAAGAACAAGAATAAATGAGAATATCATTAGCAATATAAAAAACTATAGGTAAAATATACATACCCATAATACACCATGTTCCATTCATGATGTCTCCATAAACACCTTCTCAACTATTTTCAAAACTCAATATGATATAATATAATAATTTATTACACCTCTTTAACTTCCCCTCTTATAAAACCTACATTCTAAATCAAATTTTCCTTATTCATATTATAATAAATTTATTATCTTCTGAGGGGCAAGAGTAAATTTGTATGACCAAATTCCATTCCAGTTGAGTTTGGCTTTAAAAATTGGTGGGAATATTGCTCGATGTTTGTTTTGTAGCTTTTCTATTTGGATATATCATATTTCATTCAAAAATCCAAAACCACATGTTTTTGTGCAGTATTTGATTCCCAAAAAAATCTTATTTTCATGTAATGGTGCTCGTTTGTAATGAATTTCATTCATTAAACATTTACAACATTTAGTGTCTTTGTTAATACCAACTTTCTCACCAATTGATTTCAGCAGCTCCTTGCATAATTGTAGCCTTTATTTATTGGTTATATGTAATGGGAAATTTTTTCTTTCCATTATCTGACTAAAATTTCCCCAGAACGTGAGATAAATTAAGGCCAAAACGCAATCTCCCATTTCATTCTAGTGGTAGATTTCAATCTCTATTGCAATAACTTCCTCAAAACCACACCAACTACATATAGAGCATGCATGTACATTCATTGCATCTCTCCTTGTCTACTAGGTTGAGATCTTTCTAGTTGAGCAAGTCTAACCTGTAATGTGATTATTGTATTGCTTTGATATAACTCTAATGTCGTGATCGAGATCCATTCCTCTAGTGAGTAGATCATAAGAGGTCTAAGCATAAGAAAAGGTAGCAGTTATTTCTATATATGAACCTGTTGATCCAGTATCAGTAACAATATATCCATAACCATATCCAGTAGCTCAAGGCACAAGTCCAGTTACAGGTCCAACAATAGTTGTAGCTTAAAAACCAATTGATTATCTGGTAGCACTAGTAGTTTGAGTTACAGGAGCAGATACATAACCATAGCTAGATCCATATCTACTACCAAAAGAATATCTAGCAGAGGTAGGAGCATAGGGAGAGAGGCACTTGATCTCATCACCTCAAATATGCATTGGCCCTTCCCCATAAGAAAAATTGAATGGTTCCACTAACTCCATCAACTCCAAAATGGGGTGTAGCTACCCTGCCTGCTAGGGAACACCTACCCAACAACTGCCCTAGCAGAACCCTTTCCATCGGGTATCAATTCGCTATGGAACAGAAGTTTTTTAGGTAGTTCAATAGTCACCGGGCTCATTTCACTCTTTCTGAACATTGACCTAAGACTGTTGACCATTCAAAATTTCTATGCAACAGATATGGCTGGTGGCAGGGTCTTGCTACCCCACATCGCATCTTGTTTTTTTTTAGGTACTTTATAGTGAATTGTAAGAACTATTAGCTTTTGTAAATATAATACAAGAAATATATATATATATATATATATATATATATATATATATATATATATATATATATATATATATATATATATATATATATATATATATATATATATATATATATATATATATATATATTATCATTCTGTTTTATTAACTTAGATAGTCTATAAATGCAACATACTTACTTTCACACACACAATATTTTTAAATAAATACCAACCAGTGATATTATATATTTTTTTATTTTATGAACTTAGATAGCCTATATATGCAAAATACTTAATTTCACACATACAATATTTTTTTAAATAAATACCAAACAATGACATTGTATTTGTTTGATTCAATCTATAATACATTGGTTGCACTGTATTTCTTTCATGATTTTAATTGCATTAAATCTTTAGACTTGATTTGAGTGTCCCTGGAATTATTCATATTATATTTAAATATATCGAGAATTATTATGTTTCCTATAAGACAATATATTATGAAATCATCTTTCAGGCTATTGAATTTCTCCTATTACTAATAATTTTATCTCTAGCATCTTTAATTGTCAATAATTATTATTCTCTGTTAATGGGCCATTGGTTTTGTCACATACCTTAGTTCCCCAACCTTTTTATTTCTATTTTGTTTCTATATACTTTTTTTTATTAATCTATAATATGTTTCTAACCAAAATACTATCTTCAAGTCCTCTAACATGGTTTTATCATGCCATGATATATTAAATTCATCCTTGCCATATTTTCATCCTGAATTACTAGCTCTAAGGGTGGCAACCTCCATTGACCACTATTTTTTCTTTTCTTTTCTACATCACCCAAATATTAACATAATTTCCACCCATGTAAAGTCTCCAGAATCACATAACCAATGCCAAACCATAAAGGCCTTGTTGCACCTAGATGAGTTTAGGTTATTAATGCTTATGTTTCCCTATCGTAATCCTATGGTAGAAGATGATGGCTAAGTATCTATCACCTATAAAGTTTTTTCGTTGAGTACTTGAAGGTTTTGATAAATTCGAGGGCTATGTTATTATATAAATTTGGGGTCAACACAATTTTTGCCACTTGGTAAAGCCTATTTGATCATCACATGCTTGTCAGTACAGGGCTCATGTGGGTGGTCAAGATTACTCTATGTCGATCCACTGGTAAAATTTAATTTTTCATTCCCTAACCCTATGATGGGTGTTGGGTTCTCACTCATTTGGCTTCTCCATCGATGGAGTTTATATTGCTTATAGATAACTCACATAGCGATGTTAGGGAACTTGACAGCTCAGGTTACTTTTTGAAATCCATGGAAATTGTATTTTTTTTCTTAAATTGGGTACATATCCCTACTCCGTGTACTGGTAAAATTCAACTTCCCTCTGTGATATAATATCTTGTTTTATTTACATTGCCTCTAGTTGTATTGATTTTGAATTTTTATGGGCTTGTCTACTAAATAGACATTCTAGTATTTGTGATAATTGATCATAGTATGAAGTGGTAAAAATGGTCATCATGATTGTGTGTTATTCTTATTCCTTCCTATATATATTAATGTTCTCTTATGATGTGTTTTCATGATTTTAAGCATGGGAGTGAAAAATAGCTAGTCTTAGTTATCTTTAATGTTTATGTTTCAATATGGATTTATGAAACAAGATATTTTTTATAAGAAGAATGTTAGGTCCCTATAGTTCTAGTGTAGCCACTTATTGTTATTGTTGTGCCCATGATTATTATTTCTGTTCCCCATAGAAACCCACTATTTTTATTGTTGTACCCTTACATTATAATTGTTATGTAGACTCTGATTATATTGGGACCCCTTATATTCCTATATATAGAAAGTAGGATTTGTCATTTGAGTCATCCAATAATTATTCATTTATGTAATGTAAAGGAGGTTTCCCCTTTAAAGAGTGTGATTTCTAAGTCATTGATCTATATTTTCTTCTATTTTTTGAGCTCTTTGCATAAAATTTGGTATTAGAGCTTTAGATTCTAAGGTTTCGCTTGTTCAAACAAGTCATCTTGGAATTTTTGCTATAAATTTTTTTATATAGAAGCACCCATAATTACTCAAGCATTGCGTAAAATACTTTTTTGAAGGAAAGGGGCATGTTAGGTCCCTATAATACTAGTGTAGCCCCTTATTGTTATTGTTAGTGTCGACCCCTTATTGTTAGTATTAGTGTAGCACCCTTATTGTTATTATTTCACCCATGATTGTTATTATTGCACCCCATAGAAGCCCACTATTGTTTTTTTTGTGTCCTTACATTATTATTGTTATGTAGGGTCTGATTATATTGGGACCCCTTAGAATTATATATATAGAAGGTAGGTTTTTTCATTTGAATCATCCAAGAATTTCTCATTTATCTAATGTAAAGGAGGTTTCCCCCTCAAAGAGGTCGATTTCTTAGTCGTTGATCTATATTTGCGTCTATTTTGTGAGCTCGTTTCATAACAAAGAATAAGGAATATTAACTGATTAAAATTTTGGGAAACCATAATGGCTAGTTGTTTATGCAAGACTCTGAGTGAGTCTTATCCAAGGGAGATTTTTCTACTCTATAGGAAAAATAAGTTTGATTATGATGTGATGATTGTAAGGTCTTATTGATGATTTGGAGTTAAATGTTAGAGTAAAATACTTGATGGTAAAGTGGAGACTTAAAGGTAAGATTCTTCGTATAACATCTAGTATTAATGTTTTTAGAGTTGACTGAAGAACTCTTGAGCTAGTTGGAAGTTCAATAGAATGTTTGATGTGGGCTTGTCTAGACTTCACTATCTTATTTTAGGATTTGAACAACTGTGTTGTAAAATTTTCTAACTACTAATTAGTTTTAACAATTCCCTATTTAGGATGAGAAGGACCATAGGCCTCAAATGGAGACAAAATGTGAGTAGTGGCCTCTTTGAATTCTTTAAGAAATACATAGAAAATGGTTATGCAATGAGGGATTTCTGATTAGTCTAAAGTTTGCCTCGACACAAATGAAATCACTTGTATAGAAAATTTTCAAAAATGTCGAATTTCCAACAAATTTTTCTTTAGTGATAAAATAAATATCTAACTCGATCTATGTTAAACCGTAATTTCTCTGCTATATATATATATATATATATATATATATATATATATATAGGACTTCAGTGTTCTAAACTATTTTTTTTTTATACCAAACGATAATTTACCCATCATCAATGATCTTATAAATTCATATTATTCAAGCAAGTCCAAACCTATGATACAATCTTAATATTTCAATAAGTATGCAACATAATGAAAAACTCATACATTAATCAAGAAAATGTCAAAAATGCATATGGAAACTACTAATAAACTAATATCGGCTCTCTAACTTCTAATATTTGTTCCATTCCTAAATCAAGAACAATAAATGAGAAATATCCCCAACAATCAAAAGACATAACTAAAATATGCATGATCATTATCACCATATGGATTTCCCAAAATAAGCCCTTACAACCCTTTTCTCGATTGTTAGTTCCAAAAATAGAAATAATATAATATACTATTTGGGTATATAATCAACTAATATCAACTCTCTAACTTCCAATATTTGTTCAATGCCTAAATCAAGAATAGTAATGAATGAGAAATACCCCACAATCAAAATATATAATTAAAATATGCATGCTCATTTTCACCATATGGATTTCACAAAAGAAGCCCTTATAACCCCTTTCCCAATTTTTAATTCAAACAATAGAAATACTATAATATACTACTTGGGTTAACCACCTTGACTCATTATTTTGTAGGATTATTAAGCTTATAACTTTATACTTATCTTAAATATCCAATTACTAAACCACGATCATTTTATTATACATCAATACACATTCATCTTAACTAAGAATCAACCAAGAGGGATAAAATCTTTCCATGCAATCTTCTTTTTTGAGTTAACTCAAACTTGAGGAAAATTTTGCATTTCCAACGATTTGATTGCTTAGTAAATCATGAATTTATGATGGTTCTTAATAGTGATATTATATATATTTCACATCTCCATATATAGTATTCTCATTTTTAATTTTATTAAAACCTTTATTTAATCTCTATGGAATATCCATAGAATATTTTTTAGTGCTAGTGGGCATCTACTATTTTGATGTATTCAAAATTAATTATACCATTTTTGGGTTTAGATTAAATCAAAAAATTATTATAAGATTAAATCAAAATAAAATATTTATAAAACATTTCGATTCTAAAATGAGTTATGGTTTTTGTGCATGTGGTATTGATAAGTCATGGTATTGGCCCATGATATTGTAACAGAATTTATTTACAAGTTAATAATATCCATAGTAAACTTCAAGCTAATATCCATAAACCTTCTTATATTGTAAGTATTAATTTTTTATGTGCTTATTAATTAAATTTAAGTATGGTTACCAAATCATTATTTAATTTATATAGTAAAATGACTCTTAATAAACTACCATTTATATGTAAAAAAATTTAATATAATAAAATTACAATATAACAAACCAATTAAATTTGATTACTTTTATTTTTTTATTATTAATTGAACTACCATTTAAATATTTACAATCCATCACATATACTAACATTTACCTATACTAACTCTATATTAATTTAAATTTTTGTTTTTTTAATTCAACTTTACCAGCATTTATACCATTTAAACATCACCTCATTCTCAATTTTAAAGAGTCTCTCAACAATAAACATATATTGTCAATTATAGAGGGCTTCTAGGAAATAAACATATATATCGCTACTCCAAGATCACATCACAATTTCTAAGATCACTGTAAATATTTCATCGTCATTTTCTTGGAAATTTGGAACCACGACCCTCCTAATGAGTTGCAGTTTCTACGATCAATAATTGAGCTTTGTGATTTTAGCAATGAGCGCAAATGCTCGAATTCACAATTCAAACAATGTATAGGTCAGAGTGATCTTATCAATCACCATTTAAGATAAAAACATCAACGACCCCACAAAATAGTTGTTAACAGAGACACTTCCCAGGTACATACATGGAAAGGGTGCATATATATATCCGCGGAAAGAATGATGAACAATAATTATAATTATAACATGCTTCCCCATCAAATCCATGCTGTGAAGCCATTTCAAAAGTAACTCTTCGTTGTTTCTTGGAAACGAAACACAGCATTAATTTCATCAGGAATTCATCGAAAAAGATTCATTGTGATAGAGCAGAGAAGGCTAGTAAGGAACGAGTTTGGAGGACACGTTTGAAAAGGGCGTTGTGTATGGAGGACACAATTTCAGCTGGATGCTGAATTTTTAGTGGAAATCAGTCAATAAATTTGATTGTACTAGTGTTTTCATTGTTTTTCAGCATCATCAGAAAAATATGTGAGACACCTACTATCAAAAACAGGTGCACCAGCGAAAATCCTAAAGCTCTTATAATCTAGATTTTCAAAAAGATCCAGTAAATCTTCTCAAAAGCATACTAGATATTTTATTGTTTTCTAACTAAATTGTGGCCAGTTTAGACTAACCTAGTACCTACCTTTAATCGTCGACCATTTTCTTGTCATCTTCCCATTTCTTCGAGGCTAAGAAACGTCAGGATAGCTTTACGTCCAAGAAATTCGGTAATTTATGTCTATTGTTGATTTAATGAATATTTAGTTGATTGTTGGGCAAATTTATGTCTATTGTTGATTCTTTCAGTAATCAGATTTGGACATATCCATACTCAATTATTTGAGGGTTATTTTAACCACACCCATGCTCGTCCGATTGCCTAATATTCGAGAAATCAGCAATCTACATAACCTCAGGGTTGTTAACCTCACTGGTTTCTTTGAGAGAAGTGAGGTGCACATCGCTTCGCTTTTATCGTGCAAAATGAATGAAGCAATGTAAGTTGGCATGTGCAGAAGAACATGGATACGGTTTTATATCAGGTATACAGAAAAGCTGCTTCTCGGAAATTGATGAGACAATGTGCAAAGCCTAATCACGTTGAGAAAGAAAACCCAGCATTTTCAGCGGGTGATAAAAATGAAGAAAATCTGTCTAATTGATTCCCTTTTAATGGCAGCTGCTAATTATCAAATGCAACACTAGAAACCGGAACTTCTTCATTGCATTCGCGGAATCAAGAGGCAGTCTGTTTTTCTTATCTAAGTAAAGCGAACGATGAAGATAGTTTGTTTGAGTGTCTGGAATCGGTCATTTTCTGTGAGGAGACTAAAGCCAGCAGGCAACAGGCAACGGCACTTAAAGTTGCCCACGTTGCCTCTGGATTGTTCGTTTAACCATGAGGTAATACCGAGTCCATGGCCAGACATTATAAATGCATGGATACCTTGTGGCCTTCTGTCTACCCCATAGACATACAAATTCGTAATATCATATTTGAAAAAGTGAAATCTTTTAATATTCTAATTCACGAGTCATATTTAGAATGTTATTACTGTACATAACATTTCAAAATTGAAATTTTGATGACATTATAAATTTCAAGGACATTATAGAGTTTATAAGTATTTTTGTTTTGGTTTTAGTTATTTAGAAAAATTAATTAGTTATAATATTTAATTTAATTTTTCTTTTTTACCATACATTAATTTAATAATATAAAAATATTATTTAGCAAAATGATGTTTTTTTTTAATTTTTAAGTGGTTTAGCTAACTGCCATAGAGTTTTAAGCAAAGTCTCTTGTCTTTCGTGGTGTTTAATTTCTTATTTTACATTAAATACTTTCTCATAGGCATGCTTTCAAGAGAAAAGACTTGTTTCTATGATTATGATAGGATAAGAATATTTCCATTAATTTTGAGATTATTGTTTAAAAATTGGTCATTGAATTATTTCTTTTCACCAATATTTGGAGATCATTCTCCACTATTAAGAGAGATTGTATCTTGAAATCTTACACCGGTATAAAATAATAGGGTTAAAAAGAGTGTGAAAGACGATTTTTTTCCATCCATATTTAAATGTGTTGTTTGATAATCATTTTCAAGTCCATAATAATTTTTTCCATATACTTATATGATTCGGTTGCTCTTATGATGTACTTAGATTTTGAGAGATTCATATGAAGGAACTTCCTCGAAGAAAGTATAATAAGTAATGTTATTGGATTTAATTCTCATAATTTTTTTTTTTGTCATTGTTGACAATCATACCCTAGGAGAATTCTTACATGTTTTCAAGGATAATGGGGAATCCTACCCAAAGGAACAATCTCACGAAAGGAACGAAGAAGAGTGACATTATCCTCCCCAAAGGAACATTCCCCATGAAAGGAACAAAAGAAGAGTGATGACTATAATATAAAATTAGGCCAACACAACCTTATTCTTCAAAATACTCTTTTAACTTAAAAATGTATATGCCAAGAAAGTTAACAACAAGGGACACTTTGATATTGCAATTAATTCAGTTTTACCAACCTTCAATGATCCTATAGGTATGAATATAATATTCTCATAAAACCTTTTCTCAACATAATCATTTACCTTTTCCAATCTATTCCAAAATAATTTTAACACCTCAAGCTCTTAGTCCCTTACAACTATTATTATTGTTACTAATTATGCTAATTATCCTTGTCAATGTATCTAAAAATAAATGGATTAAAAGGTCAATAATAAATGTAATTATGCTTTAGAAATAATAACAAAGAGGTGGAGCATTATACAAACCATCATAAGTTATGGGAGAGGAGGGAAAGAAATAAAAAAGGGATTTATGGAATTAATAGCCGCTAATAAATGATTGATTAAGTAAAATATTGATAAGCACTAAGATTTTTAGCTTTCACCGAGAAAATATCTAATGGAAAGGATGTGATAGGAAATTTTGGATTTGTGAAAGTGGTTGGGTTTCACCCAAACTGTCTCATCCAAACTATGGGCACAAAAAAATTCAAAAACTTCTCGTCTGACCATCATGGTTAGCTCTTAAACGAAATAAATCAAGCAAGAAAAGCCTTGAAGGAAGAAAGGAAATAACAGAGATCAACACTCATGGGGTGTGAGAGACAAAGATAATCATATGTTGGTGAAAAAGATAAATAAGGATATGTGCATCCATAAGCACGAGTCGATGAGGATCTCATGTGGATATAAAAGTGAAATCATGAAGATTTCAAGATAAACCAAGATGTATTTGAATATAATCCACATGATTTGGTGATACAATCCAACATTGTAGCCTTTTAAATGTCAACCATAAATTGATCATGGAATTGTTTGATATAAGAACAAAAGAAAAAATGGAAAGCGCTAAGGCACTACTATGGTGGGAAAAGACTCCCTTCTTGGTATCCAAGCCCATTAAGGAAAAGAGCTTAATGATAATATGTCTTAGGTCAGCGGGTTCAAAAATAAATAGTCAATTATGTGGATGAAGGAGAATGAACTTCATGGACCTAAGACATAATTTTCCTCTTCGTGCTTACTATGTGGAGAAACTAAGAAGACTTCGTAGCAGTTTGAAAAACTCTATGTATCTCAAAATCTATGTATAGTGGGATTTCAAGTAAAATTTATGATTTTAATCCAAGAAAGGAGAATGGCTTTCATGGATCCACCATGTCGTGCTGAGTGAGAACTTCCCTCATGTCTTGGCTTCATGGTCTTACTTGAGAGTGGCTAGCTACAAAGGATATATTAGATAATTAAGCTTACAGTAGGGTGGGGCATGGCTCACAATTCATCATTTCAAGAATAATTGGTATTGATGTCATAAGTGACCTTATGGACATTGAATGTTTAATTTAATACATATTAAATGAAATAAAATTTATCTCGATAAATTTTGTATATTTATGGGCTTGTATACTAAATACAAATTCTTGTCTGTATGATAGTTGATCGTGGTATGAAGTGGTAAATATGGTCATGATAATTGTGTGATGTTCTTATTCTTTCCTATCCATGTTAATGTGCTCTTAAGATGTGTTTTCATTTCAAGCATCAGAGTGGAACATACATAGCCTTGGTTATATTTAATGTTTATGTTTTGATATCGATTTATCAATTAGTATTTTTTGGATAAGAATATAGGGGATGTTAACCATTCAAAGTATTCGAAAACTAGGATGCCAAATTTTTTGTGCAAGTCTCTTAGTGTGTCTCAAGCAAGGGAGATTGATATTCTCTAGATAGGCCAAATAATTTCTGAGTCTTGATGTGATGATCATAATTTATTATTAGATGTATGAGTAAAATGGTGAATGATTGTAAAGTGCTGACTCAAATATAGGAGCCTTCACACAACATCTAATATTAATGACTATATAGTTCACTACAAAATCTTGATTTAGTTGAAAGTTTGCAATAATTTTTTATGTGTGCTTATCTAGAATTAACTACGCTAATGAAGATGTCTTTTGGATTAATCACATTGTCAGGATTTGGTCAAAATTTTGAACCATCTATTGTGGTTCATACTCATGACAATGGTGAAAAAATAAATATATGCAATGGTTTAGATAGTAGAGATGCATCTCGATCAAGAGTTAGTCGTACATTACAAATAAGTTATTAGAATAAAAAAAATATTTTTTAGGTATTAAAATAGATTAATTGAATAAATAAAACTAATATTTAATTAATAATTAATAATTAGTCTTTATGAAATAGATGATAAGAGTACGTTGTTGCAAATTTTTTGTTTGAACCATTGAAATGATACATACTTAATTTATTTTTGTTATTATTCTTAAATTAAATTAGATTGGACTACATTTAAATGAATATTTAACCATAGAATATGAATAAAGACGATTATATATATGTAATGATTATAAAATCAGTTTAATAATGTTAAATAACATTTAGGGAAAAAAAGAGGAGGGAATTAAGGAGGGAAGGAACCTAACTCTTGTTTAATATACAACCATCATCCCTGTTGAGATCCATTGCATTTTTTTCAATCTCAATGGATTCTCTCAGCTTCATATGATGGAAGTGACAAACCCTAGCAATGACTCAGGAATCCTTAATGAAGACATGGTGCTTATATTTCTCTGCATGCTCAGCCAAAGATGAGGAGTGGGAACGATTGTTATTAATGTTCGTTCCATGTTCCTGAATTCTTTGGCTAATAGAGTGGCCAATTTCCCCAATGTAGGGAATCCCATGGGAATGGGGGATAACATAGACCCATTTCATGTCTATAGGGTTCACA
Source organism: Pinus albicaulis (assembly GCA_034641835.2). Lineage (NCBI taxonomy): Eukaryota > Viridiplantae > Streptophyta > Pinopsida > Pinales > Pinaceae > Pinus > Pinus albicaulis. The sequence continues at coordinate 816,639,201 of CM076570.1, forward strand.
GGGTCTTAAACGATCTACGAGAATTTCTAATGGTATTAAGGGGCTTGAAGGATGCAATAAATTTATTCTTTTTAAGGATATGAGAAATCATATCAATAGTCCCATGGATTAAAAAAAGTTTGACATCGGAGACAACATCATCACGGGAAAATTTAGCCCTACATTCTTTAGTGGCTCTTTGAAAAGATATGGGGCCTTGCTGCTTGCTATGGCCATTATTTTCAAAAAATTTCAAAATATGACACTTCTATTCTTCCAAGTGATCCATATATGAAATCTATAGAGCATGGGTGGTAAGATTGATGAGAAAGGTGAATTTTTGCACCATAAAATGATGAGAACTGACGTGAAGGTATTGTTCTGTGAGATTTTTTGCGATAAATTTGGTGGGAAAAAAAATCATCGACCATTCTAGATAGGACAATATGAAGGAAAGGAAGGCACACATTTATCGCGACCTCCATCATGAATTTGCTCGAGTGTAATTAGGAATTGAGACATTTTAGAAACAAATCTAATTTTTCACGACTATGGGACCAAATGACACATATATCATTCGAAAATATCTTTCATCGCTTAGGGTGAAGTTGAGAAGAGGCCAAAGATTTGGTCTCAAAATATTCATGAATAAGTTGGAAATTATAGGGGAAAGAGGATAACCCATCACTACCCCACAAGTTTTTTTCATAAAACTGACCCTGAAAACTAAAGAAAGTAGAGGTAAGGCAAAGACCATCCAATTTGGTTGTATCATTACGGGTGACCCGATTTATGACATAAATGGATTCCTGAATAGGAATATTAGCATAAAAGGAAAAAATGTAAAAGTTTACAAACACATACAGTCGGTCAAGCTTCATATATTTCATGACAAAGAAAGGAAAGTCTTTAACAAAGGAATTTGTGCGATCAATAAGAGGCTTGAGTTTCTGAGCAAAGAATTTAGCAAGAAGACAAGTAGGGCCACATATTTTGTTAATAATCTGTCTCAATGGGATTCCATTTTTATTAATCTTTGGAAGGTCATAAATTCAAAGGGGTTAGGGGAATTATTTCCATAATATTTTTCCTGATAGGATTAAGAGTGCTATTAGATTTAATGGTTGTTGCAGTTTCTTTAAAAACTTTTTTAATATGATTCTTATTAAGTTTAATGTAGCTACCATTGTTATAAACATGGTGAATCATTTTTTTTACATAATAAGCTTTATCTAGAATGTCAACATCCCCACCTTTATCAACTTTTAGGATGACAATGGTAGGGTTTTCCCTTAAGGATTGAAGGGCAAGAAACTCATTTTTGGTAATGTTTCTTTTGGGAGATTTGGCCTTCATAACAAAAATAAGACAATCTTGTCTAATAACTTCATTGGCATTATCGCGAAGGTATTTGATTACAAATTAAATTTTACAAATAATATCAGGGATGAGATTTTTTTTTGGGGGTGAGGGAAAAATTAAGCCCTTTATCTAAGAGGCAAAAAAAATACGATATAAATTTTTACTAGAAATATTAATAACATTTTTAAAAAGGTGATGGGAGGATTTTATTATTATTACTATTATTATTATTAAAATTAATATTATTTTTAGAAACAAAGATGTTATTATTATGGAAAATGATATTATGATTATTATTAACGTTAAAATTATTGTTACTAACTATGTTATTATTACTATTACTATTATTAATGGTTAATTATTTTTACTTGTTAAGCTGGTTAAGGATTTGAATAACTATGTTGTAACATATCGTCACTACTAATTAGTTGTAACAATTCATTTTTTAGGATGGGATGGCTTGAAGGCCTCAAATCGGGACAAAAAATGAACAATGTCCTCTTTGACTCTGTGTAGAAAGGCCTAGAAAAGGGCCATGGAATGAACAATTTCACATGACTCTATAAGAACGTCAAGATCTCTATGTCATTAAAAATACAATGCGTAGTTCAATTCCATATATAATTCCATTTAAATCCTCACCAAGGGATAAGAAATTATCTTTGTAAGCCTATTTTTCCTTGGATAATTTATGTTTTGAATTTAAAATTTGGGGGATTGGAGATTTTTACCCAAAAATTTGGTATCATAGGATATTGGCAGGCCATGGTTATGAACAACCCATGAGAGGGCTTAAGTGCAATTGATAAAGAAACTAGTATTTGGTAATTGGGATTGTATTTAAATTTCAAATTACTAGTGGCCTCGTCGCTTTTAACAATGAAAAGAATGGTGTCCCCTTATTTATAATGCAGTCCCTTCGGCTTTTCCTCTTATCTCAAGGGAACTAGTATAGAGTGGCTAGGAAATATCAATGTTGGAAACTCAAAGGAATCTTAGCCATGGATAGTTATCCTTAATTGGAATATTTTTCATGCACATGAACATCATTTTCCTTACCCATATAATCAATAATTGCATACAACCGACTAACATCACCTCTCTACGTCCCTAATATTTATTACATACAAAAAATAAGACAAAGAATGAATGATAATATCCCTAACAATAGAAAAATATAGTTAAAATTTAGATATCCATAATACAGCATGTGGGTCTCCTGAAGTCTTCATAAAAACTTTCTGAACTGTTTTCAAAACTCAAAATGATATAATATAATAATTTATTCAACCTCTTAAACTCCTCTTATAAAAACTTAACCCTATATAACTGTATCCTTATTCATCTAATAATAAATTGAATATAATGTTCTACTACCATTTCCTCATATACACACATATATTGATAATCCAATATATAATTAACATTTATAAACTAGTCCCACAATCATTTCCTAGTTCCACAACTATTAACTAGCTCCACTAGCATAGTTAGCCATTGTTTTCTAACCTTCCCCATCCATGGCCAAACATGGTCAACCAATATCTTTATTTTTGAACATGGTCAACCATGATAATTCATTGTCAACATGGGAAACCATAATCTATCATAGAAAACTATGGTAAACCATGGCCAAACATGTCAAACCATGTTCAGACATAGTCAAACCATGGTCATCATGCCCAACGAGAGCACATGATAGTAAAAAATCATCAATTATATTCAAACATTGGCAAAAATGGTGAAATATGGTCAATCATTATCAATCATAATATATCATCATATAGTATTGTTTGATTTGGAAAATAATGGTCATCCATATTAAACGTTATGTTGATTGTAATAAATCATCTTCAACCATATTTTTAACATATTTAGAGATAGTCAATTATATTCAACCATTCTTTACTAATCTTAACCATGCACACTATCCACCATGTATCGCAACCACATTAGTAAATGTGGTTGATATACATCAAAGACATCGTCCATTATTTATACACCAATGAATGTATTAAAATTACATTGATTGAGGTATATTGAAAAATTACAAACATAGTCATACTATAGTCAACTATGGGAAAACATGTGCAACCATGGTCTACCATGGTGAACATGGTCAATCATAGTGAACATGCACATCCATGGTCATGCGTTGTGAAAATTATCAATCACAGTGAACCATGTTCAACTGTATCACCATGGTAATCCATTAGAAATTGTTGTCAACTATAGTCACCATGGTCATCCACTAGAAATTGATGTCAACTCTAGTCACCATGGTCATCCATTAGAAATTGTGGTCAACTATGGTCTCCATCGTCAACCATGGCTAATTATTATCAAATTTTATCTCCATGATCAATTATACCTAACATAGTCATCCATGGTCACCCTTAGTCCATCATAATCTATCCCAATATCATCCATGATCAATAATGATCAATTATCTGACCATGGTCAACAATGGAGAACCATAGCCAACCATGTTGGTTGATTGTCAATCTTGGACAAACAATGTCAATAGAAGTCAAGATGGCCAATATTGGTAATCATGGTCAACCATGGTGAATCAAGTGCAACCATAATTCTCTTAACTATGATCATATTTATTTTTATAGGAATTAGTTCTACACACACCATAACCTCGAAGGTCATGAATTGCTATAATTTTGGTCTATAAGAATCTTGTTCCTCAGAATTACACTACGATGCTCTTAATTAGTGGGCATTAAAATGACGACTTCACCCGTGAAATTCCTAGATGGAAATTGACTATAACTCTTTCCCTTCGCACACCCAATCGAGAGCATCTTCATCCTCCTCATCAACAATTGTTAATCAAGGGAAACCATAATCAATCATGGTTAACATTGGTCAACCATAATTAACCAAGGTTGATCATTTTAACTATGGTTAACCATAATTAAGTAAGGCCAACCATTGTAACCTTTATCAAACATGGTTTACAATTTTCAACCATTAATTTATCATCAACATTAAGGTTAATGTGACAATGTAAAAATGGTCAACATTGATATAACATTGTTATATTAATGTAACATAAATATATTGTTAAATTAATAGTTTTCCATTGTGAACCTTGGTCAACTATGGTAAAGTTTAATCAACCATCTTCAACATTGGTTAACCTTGCCAACCATGCTCAAGCATTGTCAACCATTTTTAATTATAGTTAATGAATGTGAACCATAATCAACTATCATCTACTAATCTCCATACTTGTTGGCATCAACTACCACAATTATATGAGTAAATCTGGTTGATATAAACTTATAGATAGAATTTTCCAACTTTTATACTTCAATTAACATAGGAAAATGAAGTACTGCATATATCAACTACATTTACTAATATAATTGTGCTAGAGACAATTCAATATAAAAAAAACATATTACATTTTATCAATATTATTGTAAATATTTCACCGATAAATTTGAAATCATGACACTATCAAGGTGTTGCAATATCTAAAATTAATAGTAGGGCATTGGGATTTTAACCTATTCAGAAGGGACACAAATGCTTGAATTTACAATTCAAAGAATGTAAAGTTAACGAGCAGTCCTTGCCAATCACCAATTCCACCGAAACAGAGGTGAGTACGACTCGACAAAACATTAGTTTTATTTACATTCTAGACATTCAGTTTTTGCGGCAATGAGCGAAATTGACAATTTTTTTTTTAACTGGAAAATTTTGCAAGCAAAAATCCGCAAGCCATATATATCAGCAACTCATGACATTAGGTTTTCATAGAACAGTGGCAGCAATACCGAACCGTGAATTAGAAGTCTTATTAGTAGTAGTGGGCAAAATATCCTCCAGTTTATTTGAAGAAGTACCAACATGAATTGTTGGAATTTGGTATATATATATATATCAAGTTTTTACTGTATAATCCATACAAATGGATTTCTCAAAATGTTAGCATCTGTTTATACATTCAAAAACTATCTAACCAAAAATTATAGTTCGTAGTAAAACATCAAAAACCACATATGGTTAGACTGCTCCATCCTGCTGAAAGACATAATGATGATCATTATAGTATGTCTCCCCATCGAATCCAATGATCTCAAGCAATTTCTAAAAATATTCTTCAATGTCTCATCGACACATCCCATTAACGTCATCGGAAATTCATCGATGTTTCATCGAAAGAGGACTCTTTATTGTCACATCCTATGACTTCGTGTAGAAAGCGAGCAAAGCAGACGTTTGAAATAGACCGACTCTACGCATTGATGATTTTCTTGGCTTTCTCCCATTTCTTGGGAGCCAAGAAAAGTCGGGGAAAACTTCAAGAAATTATTGAACTTGTCTACAGGAACCATCGTTAAACATATATATGTACATATGGGTGGGCGATGCAATTCGTTAAAAATGGCCATGCTGGAAGATGTGCAGGGAGAGTCCACGGTCATTACAGGCTTCAGATTCTATCCCACTGAAGAGGAATTGCTTGGCTTTTATCTAAAGAAAAGATTCCAACGCGGACATCCACTGGAATTTGATATGATCATACCAACCTTGGACTTGTATCAATATTATCCCTGGCAGTTACCAAGTATATTAACTTTCGTTTTCCGCTGTTTCAAAAAAAAAAAATTCATGAATATTAACTTTTGCATTCTTACTCGTGCAGGTTTGGCTCATGTTGGTGAGACACAATCGTTCTTTTTTGTTCCCAGAGTTCACGAGAAGTCATATGCTCGGCCTAACATAATGACGGTGTCTGGCTTCTGGAAGTCCACCGGTACAGACATAGCAATTCGCGATGAGATGCTTCACTCTATCGGTATAAAGAAAACACTGGTGTTTTATAAAGGTAAATCTCTCGGTGCGCAGAAGATGGACTAGATCACAAACGAGTACAGGTTATCGAATTTCAGCTCCTCCACAAACAAGGTAGTTTTCCCATTTTTTTCAGTCTTTTATTCCAATACTATCTGTTATTAAAGCCAAGTTTTGGATCATTTTTTACTGTTTTTTTTCTCTTTTCTCGTGCAAAGTTACTGAAGGATTGTAAGTTGGCATGTGCAGAATAACATGGATATGGTGTTATGCCGGATATACAGAAAGGCTGCTTCCTGGAAATCGATGGAACAACCCGCAAAGCCTAATCACTTTGAAAAAGAAGATCCAGCTTTTTCAGCTGGTGACAAATATGCAAAAAAGGTGTCTAATTCATTCACTCTTAATAGCAGCTGCCAATTATCAAATGCAACACGAGACACCGGAGCTTCTTCATTGCAATCTCGGAATCAAGAGGCAGTCTTTTCTTCTGATCTAAGTGAAACGAACGATGCAGATAGTCTATTTGAGTTTCTAGAACCGGGCATGTTCTTTGAGGAGACTCAAGCGTGTAAGCAACAGCACTTAGAGTTGCCCACGTTGCCTCTGGATTTCTTGTTTAACGATGAGGCGATACTGAGTCCATGGCCAGACAATATAAATGCATGGGCACCTTATGTTCTTCTGTCTACCCCATAGATATTACAAATTCGATTAGTTTAAATAGCATTACACCTGTTTGTGATTCGACCAATACCAAACTACACTAATTGTTATCGATGTAAAGAAGTTGTAGGTATCTCATTTATCTCGCGGTATCTCAATCTTTTTAGATGTGAGGAAGCTTGTACTGTCTTTACAAATGTAAATGTCTTTTACTCGAAAATTCCAAAGGTATACCTGGCTGTATTTATTTCAAAAGCATACTTTCAATTACTGAGAGTACCATGCCGGGAATGATAAGTCTAAATTTATTGACTCGGGTTTTAGTGGGGTTTTATGAACAGTTTGCTAGGATTTCACATTATGCAGTGTGGAGTGGACATGTATCTATTTTAGGAAACAAAAAATAGCTTTTCTCAAGTATTATTAATTTCAATCCTATTGTATCTAATACCGCAAGAGTTCTAATAAATATAATATATCCTGTCAAGTCCAATAGTCTTTCAAAAAAACATTCCTTTGGAAACCAGAGCATGTTAGAGCGTTTTATGGATTCTTGTGATGATTCACATACATTTGTATAATGTGATAATGCTATGTAGTCTATCTGTTAAAATGGAAAAAGGTAACGTTATAATTGAAAAGGTGAAATCTCTCAATATTCTACGATCATTTCTATTCTAATATTTTGAAGCAATGATAATGATATGTAGTCTATGCGTTAAAATGTAAATAGGAAATACTATATTTGAAAAAGTGAAATAAAGTTTAAGATTCTAAGATCATCATAGTTCTATTTTAATATTTTGAAGGTTATTACTGCAAGAAATATTTTGAAATTTTAAATTTTAGAAATTTTATAATTTTGAACAAATTATAGAGTTTGTAAGTATTTTTATGTTGGTTTTAGATATTTGTATAAATTAGTTAATTATAATATTTAACTTATTTATTTTCTCTAAATTTTATAGAACATTACAATTTAATAATATTTTTAATATTATTTAGTAAAATGATATCATATTTTCTTTTAACTTTAAGTGGTTTAGCCAAGTGCTATTAGTTAAGAAGAAAGATGGTTTTGATTAGAGTTTTAAGAAAATTTAGGAAACCTTGTCTTCCATGTTGTTTAATCTCTTCTTTTACATTGAATACCTTCTCATAAGTATGCTTTCAATAGGAAAAATGTCTTTCTATGATGAAGATAGGATAGTGTTGGAGAGGATATTCGACCTCACCGGCTAGTTAGATAGAAAAAGGGCTAGTAGGCCCTGCCAACTAGCTCCTGTCAAGCGAAAAATCTATATTGCGAGGTAGGGTTACCTAATGTTTGTTTAAGCAGCGTAATCTATTAGACAATTAGACTTACATAATATTTTTTCTAGTCTATATATATTTTTATGTATAGCACTGTAATGGTATTTTTTGATACATAATAAGAATATATGTCAGTTCGGCTTGGATATCTCTCCATTATTATGTTTCTCATATCTATATATGCTTATTGTATAATCACTTGAAGTCAGTCTACTAGTAATCATGTATGCTACTCACTAGATTACAACATTGGTTATGTTGTAATTAGTGAGATCTCAATGCATATATTATGGAAGCATAAATGTTAACCTTAAATGAGATAGATTTTTGGTGGGAAGAAAAGATTAGTAATTATTTGAAGAACTACGTACAAAGGAATCAATTCTCTCTTGCGGAAGCCAAAGCTACTTCTTCTCAGAAGCATATAAGCATTTTATAGAAGGTGGTCCAATAGAGATCGAAAATTTTCATGACAACATCACCCATGAAAACACATAAAAACGAAATGGATGCATGACTATTAATGAAATTGTCGAGCAATGGTTGAAAAACCTTGCATTAGTGGCTCAACTCGATTTTTGAATACTACAATGAAGAACAAGCCATAGAAGACAATACTTGTTTTTGACATATAAAAAATAGATTTAAGGACAATTTACACAACAGTTTTTTTTGCACTAATCAAACCCTACTACACAAGTTTGTTCTTCACAAAGGTGTAGGCCACATCATCGAATCTTGACCACCATTAGGGCTATTGCCTAATATTGACTAGAGGAAGGAACAATCAAATTCACCAAAATTTCTCAAATTTTTTTGAAAATATAAGAAATAAGCATGGGATTATTTTTTAAGGAAATAAGTATGGACGACGGGCACTCTATTTCAAATCGACACTATTCTGGTTAGCATGGGCGGTGTAACGGATCGTGAGAAATAAATAAAGACCTTGAAAACAAAAGATAATGTTGGAGAAGTATTTATAACTGAAAATTATTGAAAGAAGGAAGTCCTCTATCATGAAAAAAAAGAAAGGAAATAATAGAACAAGTAGTGACCGACAATAAAGACAATCAACTAACATACAAAAAATAGAAAGGGATAAAATATTACAAGAACGGGAGAAAATTAGAGGAACAGAATACCAAAGAAAAAGGGTTGAGAATCAAGAGCATGAGAGCTAAGATGCATGAGACTCATCAAAAGAGTTGAGATTCATATCACCTCCTGCACCGATGGAGAAGGAATGTCTACATATAACCCCTCAAGATCAAGTAGACACTATGGAAGTTTAAAAATATGGACCAACAATAAGAAACACTCTGATTATATCTATGTGATGTCCAAGTGTTCGAGAATTTCTTGAGTTAGGAAATTATTTTGAGATACCTATAGTCTGGAAAACCTAAGACCAAAAAAAAAACCATCAAGAAAATCAAAATATTATGCACGATCAATAAAATATAAAAAATGGATTAGAACAAATACTTTTGTAAATTAATAATCTCATTATTGTACCCCCCTTGCCACAACCTATATCTGTTGAAAATGCCAAAAGTTTCAAATCGGTCGATGAAGATTCACGAGCACAAGGAGGTCGGTCCATAGAATATATAGATAGGGCTTGTGAGACCAATGAGGCACTATACCAAAAAATCAACGATGGCGAATAAAAATACAGAATCTCCGATGATGAAATGAACCAAAATGACCAATTTCGTTTGACGTTACCCTGTATGTGAAACATGGGCTTGAATCATATAACCATATATGAAGGTGATGAAGGATTGAAAAGAAATTAGTTTATTTGTGAAAATTTTTGGACAACGAACAAAATCAATGATGAATATAAGCAAATTACGCAATTTTTTATAGATTTAAGGAAACTTGCTCTAACATTTTTCATGAATATAACTCAAAAACAAAATAAAACATAAGATGAGATCAAGACTAGCTTCGTCACATTATTCAAGGCACAAGATGTTAAGCATTTGGTAGCACAAAAACTATAGGAAATCGAGCATAGAACAAATGAATTTGTTCCATAGTATGACAAATGGTTCAAATACTTATTAAGCTATATCATGTATACTAGTGACGAGAAAAATCTAGTATAATGGTATGCGGTTCACTTACTTCTTAAAATTCACGAAATGCTACGAATGTATGAAGTCAAAAAATTTGAGGAAGCCCTTAAATTAGCACAACGAATTGAACAAAATGAAAAATTCCAATTGATCATAGCACCAACTAATAATAAGATTGAAGGAAAATTGTAACAACTACAAAACTCTTTGATGCAACTGTCTTTCAAAGGAATTATCTATGGTGTACCAATTATAATATGGAAGGCCATATGAAATATACTTGTAAGTTCTTAGACTATTTTCATCAATATGTTATAATAATAATGTATATTTAGATATTTGTCAAACTACTTCTAGTCACTCTACTAAATACTACCATTATAACTTATGGAATTCAAAGCCAAAGTGGTGTGCAATCTATGAACACAATGTACACTTCACTTAAGCATGTCCACTAGATGGAAAAACGAAACCTAACTACCATGGTTTTTTGTACATTTAACCTTACGATGAAATACCAAAATCATCATAATTCATTGAAAGAGGACATGGTGGAGAAGGCTATGGAGGGCATTGAGGTGGTTATAAAAGTAGAGGTCGTGGTCATGGATGCATAAAAGAAAAAAATTATTGTTATGCTTTTTGGAAAGAGGGACATTTTGAGACTGAATTCCCCTTAAATATAAGACCAATTTACACTTCTGTAATATGTGTGGTATTAACGACCATTCATTGGAAGAATTCCATAAAATCAAGAAAAAACCCTAAACAAAAGGTTTGTCAAGTTAATACAAAATTTTATGAAACATGAGATTGTAAATAGGAAAAACTTTCATGTAGTCATAAGGTCTAGCACAGGAGAAATTACTAACAACCAAGACCATCAAGTAATTCTTCCAATAAAAAAAATGATGAAATCTCCCGATTTGCAGTATCAGAATGATTCAATGAAACAGTCCATCAATTTTTTTATGAATTAAAATGACACATAACATTTGTCTAAACATATACTCTTAGAATAATTTCTTGAACTTTTAAAAGAAGAACACTTTTTCGCTCGTCTAGTTGACTTGTTAAATATGTTGAAAAAATGTAGTGAAAAAAAAATAAAGAAGAAAAAATGATAGAAAACTATCACAAGGAAATCAAATACAAGATCATGATCTGTAGGTGGACCTAGAAATACACGTGTTTATGGTTAAACAATTTTTTGTTGATTTTGGATTGCAAGTAAATATTCCACCCAGGGAAACTTGGATTAATATGGGATGACCAAACTTTCACAAAACATCTAAATATCTCAAGTTGGTCGACCAAATATTTATCAAATCGATTGAAAAATTGCGACAAGTGTAGATATCTATAATGGGAATTACTATGAGATTCAATTTTGAGGTCATCGACCTAGTCGAAAAAATTCTTGCCTACCCAACATAGTCGATCCACCCTTAGGAAAAAGAATGAACTTGACCATATCATTAGAAAAATAAAGAATGAAACTAAAAGGAGATAATAAAAATATTTTCTTTCCCTTATACCCTTGAGAGGATAAACCGGGGGTATAATGTTCTTAGGAAGAAGCTGAAATAAGGAAACTCTACTAAGTTTTACATGACGAACGTGATAATGTCGAACCAAATTCTTTGGGTGAAATTGAAACTCGACCACCTTTATTAATTGGATATAACTCAGATGCTAAACTATACTAATAGTAGATTGAAAACTAAAAATCAAAGGAAAAAGGGTCTTGGACAATCCAAGATATTCTAACATCAAATATTCGACCATGTTATTCTATTAAAGTGGTACCAATTATAAATGAAAATAATTATCAAGAGATGCCATATTTACTTCCAAAAAATCTAATGACTAGTAAAAATACTCAGTTTAAAGAAAGCCCCCCCCCCCCCCCCTTGTAAATCACATAGAGCAAGAAACAAAATGTATCGGTGAATAGGGACAAATGCAAAGCTTAGTTAAAAATTTTATCGGTCAGATAGTGAGATGGTGGGACACCCATTCGTCGCAAATCTTGACATGGGTGACTGCAATAAATTATCTTATTGAATGGTTTGGAGGGAAAAAATTATCTACGCAAGTAAATATAACAACTAACAGTATAGGTCAAGATCCTATCAAACATATCAAAATTTGTGAATGAGAATGGCAAAGAATTTGGTACAAAGATGAATGTGCTTGACCGCATATGTTCCCAGATACCTTAGATTACTTTACGGATAAATGGTATAAGTTAGAGGAAGAAAGGAGCGAATCACTTCAATGGATATAACTAAAGGAAAAATTAATTAAGAAATTTGAATTCAAACTGGAGGAGGCAGATTTAAAATACATGGTGCAAAAGGTGAAATAATTTATCATAGAAAAATGAGTTGATTTTCAGACCCTACTTAATTCTTCAATAGCTTGTAACTACATTACTCATAGCATAGACCAAAATATGGCTATTCGGTTACAAATGGAAGAAACACCCATCGATGGTTAGAGTTTTTTCTTGAACAAGAATAATCCTACAAATCACAAGAAAATATAATCAATATACAAAGTCGCTAAACAAGATATAGAGAAATAAGATAAATTAGACTTTTTTCCCACCTACTAAGAAGTAAAAGTCGCGGTAAAACCAATTGATGAATCAAAAGAAGCTAATTTGATGGATGCAAAAATAAAAATATGGGAAGTAGAGATGTGAAATGACAACCGATTGAAAATTGCACAATTTGGTAATTATTGGAGTGGAGAAAAAAATTGAATATTGTTTTGACTTCCTCAAAGAATATCAAGACATATTCGATTGAGAATATAAATAATTAAAAGGTTTAGTCAAGGAAATGGGATAAATAAATATTAGCCTTAGTCTTGAAGCTAAACCAATAAAGAAGAGATCATACAAATTAGCACATAAGTATAAACCCATTGTGCAAAAATAAATAGAGGGAATGATTGCTGATGGTATCATATACCCCATAGAAACATCAGAATGGGAAATACGAATGGTCATTCAACCAAATAACCATGATCCGAAAAAATTACATAGTTGTGTCGATTATGGAGGATTGAACAAAATAACAGCCACCAATCCTTTCTCGGCCCCCATCACCAACGAACTTATCAATGAATTCGTAGGTTATTAATGCTACTCTTTTACAAATGGGTTCTTAGTATATAACCAAGTATCTGTAGTAGAAGAATATTGACAAAAACTAAATTTCTTTACTTATTTTTTCTCTTTCACAAACAAAGTGATGCCATTATGATTAAAAAACGCACCTGCAGTATTTTCGAGAATATTTGTTAAAGTATCTTAGGAATATGTTTATAAACCATGAATATTTATTTTTCTAGCTTTACAATATAGACCTTTCTAAAAGATCATATTCAATTGCCAAAAATAATTCTTGAAAGATGTAGACAGATACAATTATCCCTAAATTAAAAAAAAAAGAAAAAAAATGTATCTCTGCAATGCCAAACTAAATATTATTCAGCCACAATGTTTCAAAGGATATAATTAAAGTCAATATGGAAAAAATCAAGGTAATTCTAGACTAATAATCTCTAGTAAATAAAAAAGAAAATTAAAAAATTCATAGGACATACAATATAGTATACAATATTTGTCAGGAACTACTCTAACATAACATTCCCAATCAACGAACTGTTAAAGAAAGACATCCCATTTATTTGTTTTAACAAATCATTTCAGACAACAATATTCAAATTTCCATACTAGTCCAAACAATTTCATGTTCATGTTGATGCTTCAAATGTTGCAGTCTAGGTAGTTTTATCACAACCCGATGACGAACTAATAGACCATCCAAATTATTATGCTAGTGGGAGGCTCAATAAGGAAAAATGAAATTATTCAATGGAAGAAGATGATGTTTTAGCTATGCTATTTTGATTGAAAAAATTTCGGCATTACCTTTTAGCAAATCCATTAATATTTTACATGTATTACCAAGCATCAAAATACCTTGTAAATAATCTAGTTCATTGGGGAAGAATGTTTCAATCACTACTCTTATTTCAGGAGTTTGAATTTGAAGTTATTGTTCAACCCAGTAAAAGCGATGTCAGAATCTTTGGACATTGACGATGATCTACTCGATGCACATCTATTTAAGATTCAAGAAGTTCCAGTTGAACTTGTTGAAATAGAGGAATTTTTACATACAGTAAAAGCACAAGAAAGACTATGAGAAAATAAGAAAAATATATTAGAGGTCATAGTGGAACCATATACATTGATAAATTTTCAACTATAAAAACTAGGAATTGAATAAGTACTTTGAAGATGTGTCTTGGAACCTAAAAGAGATGTGATTATCGATGAAGCCCATAAAGGGGGATCTGGAGGCCACTATCAAGGAGATCTGACTTCTCAAAAAATATTGCAAGCTGGTCTATTGTGGCTAACAATATTCAATGATTTTCGAAAACATGTGAAAAGATGTGATAGATTCCAAATAAGTGTTCAACCTCTATTAGAGAATAAAATGATACTATAGTCCATATTTTTGTCGTTACCATTTAAAATATGGGCCATCAGCTTCGTCGGTCTGTTTACTAAAAGAGACAAAAGGATAGGCGCAAAATACATAATAACTATTGTGGAATATGTAACAAAATAGGAAAAATAAGAATGTGTAGCATCATATATACTAAAGAAGTAGCAGCGAGATTCATATATGAAAATATAGTGACACATTTTTGCAACCCCTTGGTCCTCATTAGAGATAGCGGAATAGATTTTGTTAGTGGCACAATCAAACCATTAACAATTTTTTTATGATAGAACACAAAAATACTACAACATATCATCCTTAAGCAAATGATGCATTTGAATCGTTTAATAAAATTGTGCATAAACTTATTAAAAAATTGTAACATAAAAAAGGTGATTGGGAAGAATAAAATTACAACAATATTATGGGCATATGATTCAATGTATAAGTAGTCGACAAGATTGAAACAATTTAGACTTTTCTATGGACAAGAATAAGTCAAAAGACCCACGATTGACAAAATATTTGATGAATTATGCTATCAATCGAACACCGACTACATTATCCCAACCACTATCTCTTAACCCTTGCATGACATTATCACTCCCCTAAGCAATGTCCAAGTTGAAGAGGAAGTACAGGATGCTCTGTACCTGCAACCCTTCAAATTTGAACTATTGACACTTTTTCCCATGTCTGCCCACAAGTTTTTCTGAAGAGAATCCATCAGCCCCAAGTCCACTCTATCTAAATATTAGTCAACCCAAAGGAAAAAAGTGCTTAAAATAATTAAATTAAATAATCATGAGAAAAATAATAGTTAGAAGAGGTTATTAGAAATTAAAATCTGAAGAGAAGACAACAATGAAGACTTGAAATATTGGATCCCCATCTATCAAAACAAAATTTGTGATGTGTTAGAGAATGCAAAAGGTGTTCACCTTTAAGGAATCTCGCACAAAATGGACGAATTCCTTCAAAAAAGTCCTAGAAGAATGCAACCAGTTGGACCATCAATAGGATGCGAAGGAACATTGTGAAGAAGAAAAATCACATAAATAAAGCTATGATAAATATGAGTTGGATAAAGAGAATTCAAATGAAGAGAAATTGGAAAAAGAAAAACTTGACATTGAACAAGTTGAGAGACACTAGTCAGGACAATACTAGTCGGAGAACACTGAGGTGAAAGATAATTAGTCATAATTAAATAAATCAAATATTTAGAATAATTCAAAAAATAACTCCAAAGAGAATTTGTTTTTACAGGACTCAATCCGGTGAAATTATTAGATATTACAATCAGCAATCTACCTATACTTTGAATGAGCACTAAAAAGAGGAGAAAAACTAATTTCCTATCATTAACACAATAGCTGAAAAAAATTTGGGTACTAAATATGTCCCTGTTGTTCAAACAGTGATAGAACTAGCTACCAAATTAATTTTAGCAACCAATTAGAAAAAAAATCTCATCGATATCACTAAAACATATTATGAAATTAAACTCTCTAGTGACAAGAAAATCTTCCAATTCATTGAAAAATATTTTAAATTTTCTAAGAATAAATTGGAGAAGAGAAAGGACACTAACAAGATTCAATGCGTACAGCAACAAGAAAGAGATACTTGGCTAGAATTTGAAATCCAGGAAGCAGAAAAACTAAACATGCCAGACCCAACAAAGATTGAGGAACATCTCATTGCTATTCAATAGATGGTAGAAAAATTGATCGACTATAATGTCAAGATTCAGGACCAAGTGTCAGATTTGCAGACCTGACCCACAGTGGTTTCAAATCCTAGTTTCACACGAGCTCTACAAAGAGCCCATGGCGTGTTTTTAGCAGCAAAAAAAACTTTAGAAACTACGCTAGATAAAGAAGTTGAAATCTATACTACACTAAATAATTGGCTCATCTATATAGCCTCTGTTCATCCAAAGGTAAGAGCTCAGAAGATTCTTGTCATAGATTTATCAGCCAAACAATCATCATATCATAGATCCCAACAGACCATTAAAACCCCATTGGAACAAGAAAATGAAACCTACTCATAGCTCCTACAACAATATCGCCAATTGTTGTGGAAAGAAAATAAATCTGAATAGGAAGCATAAAATGTGTTCCAATTCACAAAAAATATCCTTTGGGAAGTTGTGAGGATTTAAGGAGCCAAGCCTTTCAGTCAATGGATAGGCAACCACACATTTGTGGAAGAAAATGTGCAGTATTGATTGATATTTTAGATTCTAGTGTGAATGATAGAGTCGAATTTAGACAATGGTTGATCTTTGATGAACACTTATAGATTCTTTCTCCAGTAGTTTACAAGATTACTTTCCCAGGTATAGTCCCACAACCACGATAACATTCTACTTCAACACATCTCTAATGACCTACCCATCATTTCTACACATCTAGTGTTTCAATGGTTTTTTCCACTTCAGAACAGATATATTATGAAGATGATGTCGACCAAGCTATCAATTAGTCAACTTAGTTGGCTTCAGGGGACATGACCACAAAAATAGAAGTATAATGAGCCGATAAAACAATTTTCTTACTTTGATTTTTCTTTATTATAATAGTTATTTAAAGAAACTATCTATTGCATATGTAATTTGTTTTTCCTTTTGTAGTTTCTTTTTACCCTGACTTAGCCCTTCTTTGGGACAATGAAGGCTTTAAGGGTAGGGGATATTTTGGAGGAGCTATTTCACTTCATTAACTAGTTAGATGGGAAAAGGGTTAGTCGGCCCTGCTAACTAGCCCTAGTCAAGTCGAAAATATATATTGTGATTTGTAAATTTAACTAATGGAGGTTTAAGGAGCATAATCATTTAGACTATTAGACCTGCATCACTATTTCTCCAGTTGATATATACTTTTCTTTATATAAATGTGATGGCTATTTTTTATACATAACAAGAATATATGTGTGCGAATTGGCTATCTCTCCATTACTATGTTTTTCATATATCTATATTCTTATTTTATAATCAATTGAATTTTTTATATTGGTAACTGTGTATTTTAATCCCTAGATAGAGAAATGCATATTTCCATTAATTTTGAGCTTATAGGTTATAAATTATTCATTGAACTATTCAATATTTTTTCACTATTTGGGGAGATTGTATCTTGAAATCTTGCATCCATTTAAAATAATAGGGTTAACAAGAGTGTCAAAGAGGATTTTTTTCTATCCCATATTTAAAAATGTGTTGCTTGACAATTGCTTTTATGTCCATAATAATATTTCGCCATATATTTATCATTTTCCCAATTCTATGATTTGGTTGAGTTTCTGATAGATATAGATCCTGAAATATTCGTATGAAGGAGCTTCCTTCAAGTTTCTATTTAGTATAATAAAGTACCATAAGTAATATTCTTGGTTTTATTTGTCAAGAAATTAATTTTTTCATTATTAACAATCATACCCTTCGATAATTCTTATTTTTTTTCATATACAATAAGGAATCATCCACAAAGGACCAATCCTCATGAAGGGAACAGAATAACAGTGATGACTATACTATAGAATTAGACCAATACATCATTTTCTTCAACACTCCTCTAACTTAAAAATGTCTATGACAAGAAATGTAAGGAAAAGGGACACTTCAATATTGCAATTAATTTCATTTTACCAACCTTCAGTGGTGCTATAGGTATGGAGATAATATTCTCATACAAACCTTTTCTCAACATAATCCTTTATCTTTTCCAATCTATTCCAAAATATTTATAACACCCCAATTCCCTAGTCCCATGCAAATATTGTTATTGTAATTAATTATTTTAATTATTCTTGTACAAGTATCTAAACATAAATGGATTAAAAGGTCAACAATAATTTTAGTTATTCTTTAGTAATGAATAGAAAAGAGGTGGAGCCTTATACAAACCATCATAAGCCATGATATTGGGGGGAAACCAAGACAAAAGGGATTTATGGAATTAATAGTTGCTAATAAATTATAGATTGAGCCAAATATTCATAAAAATAAGATTTATATATATTGTCAATAAAATATCTAATTGATAGGATGTGATCAGAAATTCTAGATTTATGGATGTGGTTGAGTTTCACCTAAACTGTCTCATTAAAACTATGGGCATAATACAATTAAAATTTTTCTCATCTAACCATGATTGTTATATCTTACATGAAATGAATCAAGGAAGAAAATAGTTGAAGGAACAAAGGAAAGAATGGAGATCAACAGTCATGGCATGTGAGATACATAGAGAAGCATATGTTGGTGGAGAATTCAAAAAGAACGTGTTCATCCTTGACCATGAGTAGAGGAGGCACTCTTGTGGATATAAAAATGAAATCATGAGGATTTTGAGGCAAAGAAATATGTATTTGAATAAAAGCCACAATATTGAGTGAGACAAGACAAAATTATAGTTTTAAATTTCAACCATGAATTGATCAAGAAACTTATTGATATAAGAAAAAAATCATTAAGGGGAAGCATCAAGGCACTACTACGACTTTTAAAAGACTACCTTCTTGGAATTAAATCCCATTAAGAAAAACAATGTGAATGGTAATATTCCTTGGATCAATTAATCTATGGCTATAATACTTATTTCTATGTTGATGGAGGGGAGTGGCCTTCATAATAATGCCACTAATGACGTAAGAGAAAATTTTACTATGTGTGCTTACTATGTAGAATAGCTAAGAAAATAACATAACTGATTGACAAACTATAGGTATAGTTTGATTTCAATATATATTGATGATTTTGATCCGATAAAGGAGAATGGACTTCATGGGTCCACCATGTAACACTAAATAAGAATATCCCTCATGGCTTTGCTTCATGGTATCGCTTGAGGGTGGCTAGCTACAAAGGTTAGATTATATAATTGAGCTTATAGTGGGGTGGAACATAGCTCACCATTCATCATTTAAAGAAGCATTCATATTGATGTGACAAGTGCCCTTATGGAATTTGAATTTTTAATGTAATAAAAATTAAATGAAATAAAAATTATTTTGATAAATTGTGTATCTTTATGGATTTGTTTGCTAAGAAAACATTCTAGTCTATGTGATATTTTATCATGGTATGAAGTCATAAATATGGTCATGATAATTGTGTGATTTTCTTATTCCCTCTTAATGTTCTCTTAATATGTGTTTTAATTTCAAGCATGGGAGTGGGACATACATAGTCTTGGTTATATTTAATGTTAATGTTTTGATATGGATTTCAAAATTAACTTTCTATGGCTAAGAATATAGGGGATTTTAACCGTATAATATATTAGAAAGCTAGGATGAATCATTTTTTGTTCAAGCCTCTTAGTGTGCCTCAAGTAGGCGAGATTGGTATTCTCTAGATGGGCGAAATAATTTTTGAGTCTCATGTGATAATAATAATTTCTTATTGATAATGTGGAATTATATGTAAGATAAAATACTTGATAGTAAAATAGAGACTCAAAGATAGGAGTCTTGACAACACATCTAATATTGATGATTATAGATTTTATTAAATAAATATTGAGCTACTTGGAAGTTTGATAGAATTTTTGTTGTGGACTTATCTGGACATCACTAGGCTAGTTAAGGATTTGAAAAACTATGTTGTAACCTAAATTTTTTTCTAATTATATTTAACAACTCCTTTTTTAGGATGAGAATGTCCTAAGGCATAAAACAAGGACAAACAATTAATAGTGGTATATTTGAATCCTTATAGAAAGGTTGAGAAAATGTCTATGGAATGAAGGCATTTATATGAATCTCTAGGATCATGAAGATATATATGTCATAAAAAATATTATGGGTAGTTTAGTTCCCTATATAATTCCATTTGAATATTGACTATAGGATGATAAATTTTCTTTGTAAGCCTACCTTTCCTTGTGGAATTTAGGGTTTGAATTTGAAATCTTGGGGTTGGGAGTTTTAGCCCAAACATTGGTAACACGGGCTACTAGGAGGCTATGATTACAAAATACTTATAAGAGGGCTTAAGTGCAATTGATAATGAAAATATTCTTTTGTTATTGGGACTATATTTAGAGTTATAATTACTGGTAGCATAGTGCGATAGATTTTAGATACTAGAGGAATGATCAAATATCGTAGCTAAGTGTAAGTTTTAGGAGGGGTTTTTTGTCAAAACCTAGCTAGAAATCCATATATTTACAGAGATATTCCTCTTGGTTGATGTCCATTAACTGAATCGAGGAAGCGTAATTAAATACTATATTTGTTTCCTTCATTCCCTAATTGCTTGATGACAAATATGTCAACTAATAGAGGGAGGAATATTTGTTACTTGATTATTGATTAACTGGATATATTTATGCGAAGGAGAACATGGTAAAGAATTTATGGTCACATGGTTGTTCACTAACCAAACTAGAGAGAAAAATGATAATAATTAGTTAATAATATAAAAAGAATGACATCTATTAAGCATTGAGGTATGATGGAGGGTCCTTTGAGATTCAAATTCTATCAAAATCGATATATGACACTTGTTCCACCCAACATTAACCTTACTTCCTCAACTCTCTCTCAGAAGTATGTCACCTATAAGCTAGGGCTATGTATTACTTGGATGACTCTAAGTCTCTAACCTATACAATTATCAATATATTACTAAGTACTCTCTCTCTCTATCTCTCATACATATGCAAAACAATACCATTTTTTCTAGCTCCCTTTTCCACTCCCTTTGTAAAACAAAATGAAAAGAGACTCCTTCACTATAATTCAGTCCCTTTGAGTTTCTTTCTTATGATATATAGGGCTCTAGTATAGAGTGGTTATGAGATCTCAATGTTGAAAACTCAAAGGAATCATATCCATGGATAGTTCTCCTTAATTTTCATATTAATAAATTTTACTTCACACAAACATCATTTTCCTTACCCATATAATTAATAAGTACACACAACCAATGAACATCAACACTCTAGCTCCCTACTCTTCATTCCATACTAAAAATAAGAACAAGAATAAATGAGAATATCCTTAGAAATAGAAAATATATAGTTAAAATATACATACCCATAATACACCATGTTCCATTCATGATGTCTCCATAAACACTCTCGCAACTATTTTCAAAATTGAACATGATATAATATAATAATTGATTGCACCTCTTTAACTCCGCTTCTTATAAAAACTACACCCTATACAAATGTGTCCTTATTCATGTTATAATAATCTATTTCCACAACCATTTCGTCATATATAAACATATATTGATAATCCAATATAAAATTAACATTTATTAAGTAGTTTCACAACGATTTCCTAGTTCCACATCCATTATCTCGTTACACGAGTATAATTAGACATTGTTTACTAAGCTTACCCATACATGGTCAAACATGTTCAATGAAGATATTTATGGTTGAACGTGGTCAACCATGGCCATTCATTGTCAACACAAGCAACCATAATATATCATAGAAAACTATGGTCACCCATGGCCAAATTTTTGAAACCATGTTCAATGATGGTCAACAGGGCGAAACCATGGTCATCATGCCTAGCTAGATCTTATTATAATAAAAAATAGTTGACGATCTTCAAACATGGGCAACCATTGTCAACTATGGTCAACCATTATCAATCATAATCTATCATCATAAAGTATAGTTTGGTTTGGACAAGCATGGTCATCCATAGTAAATGTTATGTTGTCTTTAATAAACCCTCATTGACCATAGTTTGAACATATTTAGAGATAGTAAATTATAGTCAACAATTGTCTACTAATATTAACTATGCACACTAGAGATCATGTAGCATAACCACATTAGTAAATTTATTTGATCTACACCTATAAGTTACATTTTCCACCATTTATACACCAATATAGGTATTAAATTGACATCGATTGGGGTATATCAAAGTATGAAAAATATAGTCTTACCATGGTTAACAATGGGAAAACATAGGAAACCATGGTATACCATGGCGAAAATGGTCAACCCATGGTAAAACATAGTCAACATGCCCATCCATGGTCATCCATTGTCAAAATAATCAATCAAAGTGAACGATGTTCAATTGTGGTCACCATGGTCATCCATAGGAAATCATTTTTAAATATGGTCTCCATATTAAACCCTAGCCAATTATTATCAAATATTATCTCCATGATAATTATAGTCAAAATGTTTTTTAATGGTCAGCCTTATTCCACCATAATATACCACAATAACGTTGCATCAACCATTGTCAACCATGGTTAATAATGATCAACCATCCAACCATGGTCAACCATGGATAACCATAGTCAACCATGTTTATCGATGGACAATATCAGACAAATAATGTCAATCATAGTCAGTACGACCCACATTGGTAATGATGGTCAGCCATGGTCAATAAAAGCCAGCCCTAATCCCCTAAACTATAATGATATTTCTTTTTATAGTAGTAATTTTTGCACACACCAGAACCTCCAAGGTCATGAATTTTTATAATTTTGGTCTATAAGAATCTTATTTAAAAAAAGTATGCTATGTGAGAGGCTATTGAGTAGCATACCTAAGAACACTGAGTGCACCGATGAAATTCTAGATGGACATTGACTGTAACTCTTTCCCTTCACACACATTGCAAAGAACATCTTCATCCTAATGGTAAACAATGGTGAATCAAGGTCTACCATAATTTATTATGGTTTACCATAGTCAACCATAATTAACCAATTTCGACCAAATTTACTATGGTTAATGATAATTAACCAATATGAACCATTTTAATTATCGTGTGTCATAGTTAACTAAGGTCAACCATGGTAACCTCTGTCAACCATAGTTAATTGTCTTCAAAAATTAATGCATCATTAGAATTAAGGTTAATAATACATTAAAAATGATTAAAATTAATGTAATAATGTAATATTTGTCAACATTGATGTGACATTGAAATTTCAACTTCTATTTATCATTTTGTTAGTTTTGTGATTGGGTTGAGCTTATAATGGATATATATCGAAAGATATTCATATGAATTAACTTCCTCCAAGTTTATATTTAACATAAATATGCATCATAAGCAATATTATTAGATTTAATTATCATGACATTCATTTTGTCATTATTAACAATCATACCCTTAGAGGATTCTTAGTTTTTTCCAAGATAGAAACGAATTCTCCACAAAGGAACAATCCTTGAGAAATTAGAAAAAGAATATTGATTGCTATGTTATAAAGTTAGGTCAATACAACCTTGTTCTTCAAAACACTCTTCTAACTTATCAATGTGTATGTCAAGAAGGGTAGTGGACATATTGAAATTACTTTCTTTTGACCAACCTTTAATGGCCCTATAGGTCTAGAAATAACATTCTCATACAACCTTCTCAGAGCATAGTCCTCTGTCTCTTCAATTATATTCCAAAATTTTTGTAGCACTCCAAGTCCTTAGTTCCCTACCAATATTGTAATTGTAATTAATTATGTTAGTTATGCTTATGTAGTTATGTAAACATAAATGTTTTGAAAGGTCAAGAATAGTTGTAATTAGTATTTAGTAACAAATGTGAAGTGGTGGAGCCTGATACGAACCATCAGAAGTAATGATATAGGAGGGAAACCAAGAAAAAATGGATTTATGGAATTAATAGTTGCTAATAAATTCTTGGTTCAGCAAAATATTTGTAAACACTACAATTTAAAGTTTCCTACAAAAAAATATCTAAAAGAAATGATGTGATAATAAATTCCACATCTATGGAAGTGGTTGGGTTTACGCATACTGTCTCATAAAAAATATTGTCACACTACAACTAAAAGAGTTCTCATCTAACCAAAACAATCTGGTCTTACATGAAATTCATCGTGGAGGAAAACCCTTGAAGAAAGAAAGGAATGAATGGATGCCAACACTCATGGAGGTGTGAGAGATAAAGAGAAGTATACATTGGTGTCAAATAAAAATATGTAGTTTAACATCCATAAGCATGAGTAATGAAGGCTCTCGGGTGGATACAAAAATGAAAACATGAGGATTTTGATACAAAGAAACATGTATTTGACTATAATGCAAATGGTTTGATGAGACAAGTCAAGATTATAATCCCTAATGTGAGTCCTGAATTGATCATGAAATTGTCTGATATAAGAAAAAAAATTAAGGAAGTGAAAGCATTGAGGTACTACTGAGGTTGGAAAAGGACACCCTGTGTGGTGTGTATGAATTGAAGAAATATTGTGAATGATAAAATGTTTTGGCTTAGGGAGTTTAATAATAACATACTAATTTATCTGTGGATGGAGAGGTATGGCCTTCATCCCTACGCAACTAATGACCTAAGAGATAATTTCCCTCTGAGTGCTTACTATGCAGAATAAATAATAAAAAATAATAATAGTTTGACGAACTCCAGCTATAATGAGATTTCAAGAAAAAATAATGAGTTTGATCTAACGAAGGAGAATGGAGTTCATGAATCCACCATGTAACATTGAGTGGGAACTTACCTCATGACTTGGCTTCATGGTCTAGCTTAAGGATGGTTAACTCGAAAGGATATATTAGATAGTTGAGCCTATGATAGGGTGGAACATGGCTAATCAATTATCATTGAAAAAATAATTGATCTTGATGTGATAAGTACCTTGTAGATTTCGAATCTATAATGTAAAACATATTAAATGAGGTAAAAATGATTCTGACAAGTTGTGTAAATTTATGAACTTGTTTACTAAATAGACATTATAGGCTCTGTGATATTTGATCATGGTATGAATTCGTAAATTTGTTCACCATGGCTGTGTGATATTATTATTCCTACCTATGTATCTTATTGTGATCTTATGATGTGGTTTCATGATTTCAGACATGGGAGTGGGAGATACTTAGACCCGATTATCTTTATAATATTTTATGGATAAGAGGATAGTGGATGTTAACCCCTCAACATATTGGGAAATAGGATGGCTCATTGGTTGTGCAAGACTCTTACCGAGTCTCAACCAAGGGAGATTGGTCTACTCTAGATAGGCTAAATAAGGTTTGAATCTCATGTGATGATCATAATGTCATGTTGATGATGTGTAATTAGATGTAAGAGTAAAATCCTTGACAATAAAGTGGAGACTCAAAGGTATCATTCTTCACAAAAAATCTAATATGAATGGATATAGAATTCACTATAGAACTCTTAAGGTAGTTGACAATTTACTAGAAATTTTGATGTGGGATTCTTTATACTTCACTAGGCTAGTTGAGGATTTTAACAACTATGTTATAACAGTTCCTAACTACTAATTAGTTTTGATATTTCCCTTTTTACAATCAGAAGTTTTGGAGGCCTCAAATGGGGACGAAATTTGAATAGTGGCCTCTTTGAATCCTTGTAAAAGGCTTGGAAATTAACTATGGAATGAGGGATTTTATATGAATCTATATGAAGCTGAGTATATCTATGTCATCAAAAATATTATGGGTATTTCAATTCCATTTATATGTCACTTTCAATCCTCATTATATGGTAAAAATATTCTCCTCGTAAGCCTACTTTTCCTTGAATAATTTAGGGTTTGAATTTGAAACTTTAGGGATTCAATATTTTAGCCCAAACAACTCGTCGCATGGGCTATTGGGAGGCCATGATTATAATGAGGTACTTGCAAGAGGTCTTAAGTGAAATTGATAACCAAACAAGTATTTGGTTATTAGGAATATATTTAGAGTTATAGTGACTCGTGGCCTAATGCGATAGATGTTAGATATAAGAGGAATGGTCAAAATATAACAACTAAGTGTAAATTTTAGGATTGTTTGGTGCTCAAAAGCTAGTTATAAATCCATATTTATATATATATATATATATGTGTATTGGTTGATTTCCATTAACTAAATGGAGAAATATTCACTAAATACCATCTTATTTTTCAAAGTGGGCTAATGGCCCCATTAGAAGGATGTAAACTAATAGAGGGTGGGACCTTTGTTAGTTGATGATATGTCAATTGGATCAGTTTATGTGAAGGAGAACACAAGAAAGTATTTATGGTTGCATGGTTGTTCCCTAAGAAAACTAAAGAGAACAATGAGAACACTGACTTAACAAAGACACAAAATTTGACATCTATCAAGTGTTGGAGGAAGGATGCATGGTCCTTAAAGGTAGACCCAACATTAACTTTTTCACCTCAAATCTCTCTTAGAAGCATGTCACCTAAGAAATTAGGATATGGATTGCTACACTAACTCTAATCTCTAACTAGCATAGTTATCTCATTATTACAAGCTAATATCGCTCTATCTCTGAAACAAACACAAAGCAATCCCAATATTGCTAGCTCTCTTTCCTACTACCACTATAAAACATAAAGAAAATATTTTCCCTCTTTGTATTTTCGTCCGTTTAGATTTTCCACTTATCTCCATGATTCTAGTACAAAGTGGCTAGGAAAGCTCAACATTAAAAGCTCAAAATAATCTCAACCATCATAGTTGCCCTTAATTGTTATCATTTTCATGCACATAAGCATAATTTTCCTTACCTATATAACCGATAATGACATAAAAATAACTACCATATACACTCTACCTCCTTATTTTTCATTGCATGCAAAATCCAAAAACAAGAATGAATGAAAATACTCGTAACTATAAATTAATAATAAAAAAAAACCTATGCCAAAACCCAAAAAAAAAAAAAACTATGCCAAAATGAAAAATGAGAATGAATGAGGATACCCGTAACAATAAAAATTATGGTTAATATATAGTCATCATCCTTCTTCTCTATGTTGATGATATTGTTCTCCTCTCAAGATGCCCATCTGATCTTGATAAGCAACTTAGACTTCTTAAGGATTTCTGCTCTACCATGGGTATGTCTGTTAACACTGACAAAACAAAAGTTATGATTATCAAATACAAGAAGCACACTTATGCTAATTTTATGTATGAAAATGGTATCTTGGAGGAAGTGTCTTCTTAAAAGTACCTAGGAATTTATATTCATCACAAGCTCAACTGGAACTATAGCATTCAAAAAAGGATTAATAGGGGGTAGAAAGATTATTTTGGTCTTGAAAATAATTGTAAAATGGAAAACCTCATAATGTGGGATAGATAGAATTTCCTCTTTGATAATTTATTCACTCCTGTTACCTTATATGGATGTGAGGTTTGGGGTTGCAGTATCTCTAGAGAATCTTGGAGAAAGATTGAGCAAATCCAGAAGTGTTTTATAACGTATAACCTTAAAATTAAAAGCAAAACATGTTATCCTATTCTCCTTATAGAGGTGGGTATTTCCCCTATCGAGAGCCTAGCTATGACAAGGTTTCTATTGTACAAGCACAAGATCAATAACATAGGAGACCATAGTCTTCCTAAGCTAGCTTTAAATTTCAGCCAAAACCACCTAAGGCTTAAACGAGGTTGGTATAAAGACACCAAGGCCTGGTTAAACCATTTGGAGATCGATGAGAATGTTGCATTTCATAACATCAATAACATTAAAAAAATTGTTACTTCTAAGTTCAAAGAAAAAATGTGGTGTGAGAAATATCTAGCAGCTAAAAGAAAATCAAGGTATTATAAGTACGTCATCAACCCCACCTTAGAAGATCAAAATTATCTCTCTGTTTTAACTAGCTCAAAGAAGAAAATTAATATAGCCAAGATTGGAACGAACTCTCATGAGCTCCATAGTGAAACGGGTTGTTGGACAGTTCCTAAAACACCATGGATGGAAAGGATCTGCCATCTCTGTGAGAATATGAACATCGAGGATGAAATTCACTTCCTCTTAGAGTGTCCCACGTACAACCACATTAGAGATCAATTTCATAATCTTTGTTGCAATACTGACCTTCCTAGCCTTTTAAGATGTCAAAATTATGGTGAGCTCGGGAGGCTTCTCTCCAAGCTTTTTGAGCATAGGAATAAAATCTTAAATAAAACTAAATAGCTCTTTTCTTTAGGTCCGATAGACCAAATATTGGTCTCAGCGGACGTTACCCATCATCATCATCATCATCATCATCATCATCATACATTCCCACAATACACCATGTGGATTTATTTACGTCTCCATTACCACTTTCTCAAGTTTTTTTCAAAACTAAAAATTAGATAATATAATAATTAATTAGACCTTTTTAATTCTTGTTATGAAATTTTATCTCGATATAACTCTATCCTTGTCCCTCTCATAACACCTTACTTACCTCCCAATTTCTAACTTTAGTTACTGCCCACCTCATTTTCATGCACTATCATCGTGGTTCCTCCATTCCAAAACTTGATAGAATAATCCACAAGATTATGATAGACAACTCCTCCCTCTTAGCGTACTCTAGCATGGCCTGATTTTCATGATTACATATATCTACCACATTTATGAGTGATATGCAACGAATTTGAGAGCAAGAACATTAAAACATGGAAGTTTTGATTCTCTTGAAACTACATTAGATCATTGAAGTCGTGAACTGAGAGCTTTGTTCCAGCAAAGAGAAATTCTTCCACCTTAGCTCATTATGTTTCCTGTTGCCCTTCTCGAAAACTTAGCAACCATCGTTCGGTGAAGCACTCTAGGGTTCCATAAAAGTTTTGTAACTAATTCGTGATTGTCAAGATCATATTAAAACTATTTGATTATACAATATTTTTCATATTAAAAAAAAATATTAGGTAGAGAAATTATAATGTGGTTGATTAATTTTGAAATGTCGTAATGTGATGTTGAATAAATTGCAATGTAATGTAATATTGCAACAATGATTATCACATTATGATAATGATTGTAACAATGTAACATTAGATATATTTTTGTGTTATTCTTACATAAAACCATGGTTGAATATTAAAACTGAAATATTAAAATACAATGTTAAAACCCGAATACTAAAGTCGTAATCCTAAAACCCTATACTAAAAGTATATACTAAAAATGTGGTAAACATAGGGTTGTTAATGGTAATGGTCACAAGGTTTGTATTATTATTAGAAGATTGTTGGCCATGTTGAGCATAGCTTGACCATGATTTTTAAAGGTTGATTATGGTGATTATGGTTGACCAAATATAACCATGATTGACCATGGTTGACTTAATTTGCTTGTGCTTCAACATGACTAACCATGGTTGACATAGATATACCATGTTGAAGAGAGTTAACAATTGTTAACAATGGTTGACCTTTGTCACCATAATTAACTATAGCCAATCACAATCAGCCATGTTGATCATAGTTAGTGATGGTTGACCTTGCTTAGACTATGGGTAACAATGTGTGACTACTGCTAAAGATCGTTGACTATGTATTCACTATAGTTAATTATTGTTTGACTATGATTGAATATGGTTGTCCATGTTCACCCCGAAAAGTTGACTATATTTTACCATATCATCACATTGATTATATTTAAATATCATTGACCAAATTTATTCACAATCAACTATAATATATTATATAGTAATATAATACATAACAAATAAAATATTTTAATTTATAAACCAAATATTATATATTATAATATTATAAAACAAGTATTATATAAACAAAAATATTCCAGAAATAATTTTTAATAATGAAGTTTATAATATTAAGTTTAATATTAATGTTTATAATAATAGATTTATTTAAATGTTATAGTAATGTTATATATATATATATATATATATATATATATATATATATATATATATATATATATATATATCATAATTAAATACTAATAATATATTGTATTCATCATGTATTAAGTAAATATTTTATTAATAAATTAATATTTTAATTATTATATTAATGTATTAATTAATATTTTTATTAAAATATTATATTTAACATTTATATAGTAATTATTAATAGTTAAGTTAAAATTATAAATTTATGTTATTAATAATCAATTAGATTAAATTAATTGACATTTAAATGATATTTTAAATATATTAATATTATTAATAAAATTTAGTTAAACCTTCATTATAAACCTTAATATAATATTACAATTATCTTAATATAATCTTATAGATCTTATAAATCTCAATATAATAGTATAAATTTGATATATATGAAAGATGTTTAAATACTTTTAACAAACAATATGCAATTTCAAAATCAAAATTCATAATTAAAAGAATTTTTACAACTAACATGACACTCATCAGTGGTTATCTATATGTACATTTACAAAACTTTAATAGAGTCCATGTTCCTAAATGATTTCTTATGAACCCTATGATGAATAAAGTAATACGAAATATGAAAATTATTAAAATTTAATTTCATATGATTCCTCTTAAATGACATAACTGATCTTGGAATTTCACGATGCACATGAACCATTATAATTTACTTTTCCTTGTCGCAGGCACGACTAAGACTATTGTGATCAATATGGCAATGTTAACATTAGTATATCGATTTATTATTCCTCCTTATCACCTATAAAAGGAATTTAAACAAATTTTTTATTCTTCCCCGTCACGAATAAGATAATGTTAAACAAAGTTTTTTTTAAGGCGTACACGGTTTTTCCAATAGCCATCTTATTGGCCTCTTCCCAAGGCAGACCATATATTATGTTGTTTTTTTTGGTCATATAGGTTGAGGGTGTAGATTAATTCTAACATTAATCTAGTACAGCACTTATGCTATGTTATATGCCATGTTATTTCCGTAACTTCAGCGTCAAGTAATTCCCACTGCCACACTACCGCCTGCAGACCCATGTAGTTCCTATGCCACCACTTGGACACCCATGGAAAAAATCCGTGTACCATTAGTGTGTCACCTGCTTCCAGTTTCCCACCTATACCTCCATGGAAATATGCTTCATACTCGCATCACACAGCTCCCATATAGGCCTTTGATTTTCCTTTTATTGCAGGCCTTAAATTTTCCTTTCTTTTCGGCCTTATATTTTCATTTTGTTACAAGGGGATTGGCTTCCATGATAGAGACAACAGATAGAGAAAAATTAACTAAAAGGCTTGGCAGATATAGAAAGCTTAAGTGAAATCCTACCGCAGAGATTAGCCATAGAACTGGACTCTAGAATGTCATTGGTTTCTTGTGCAGTAAGGGATGCTACTAATAAAGCCTTGAGCTATTGAACCTGCTTCCTTGACTTATTTTCCATCTCAGATTCGTTGAGATGTTGCGATCCATGAATGAGGATATTGATGGGATGCATATATGATTCGATGTGATTTATGGATTTCAATATCGACCCATCTCTCTCTCATGCTTGGATCAACAATGATCCAACAATAGTCCAATAATATGTGACCAAACAAACATGAAAAATAAAATGTTTACCTCTTTTGATGTTTTCCTTTAATGTTCTTCTTAAAAAAAAGAAAGATAAATGGCAAGAGGATATACAATTACTACACACAGTTGACACATTGAACAAATATATAAGTACTCATGTTAATGATTCTCACTATCTCCTTCATGCTTTAGAGATGGACTCTTAGTGTCAATTTGCAAGGGTTATAATACTAGATCACACTCAATATCTCTTTCATAATGTACATAATTAGGAATAAGAATTTTTCGAATTTGTTTTTCATTTTTATAAAGATAAAAAATGTACCTTTTTCACCATTCCTTTGTGAATTAGATTTATTAACATAGAGATAATATCTGAGGAAGAAAAAGATCAATTCATCAGTCAGGAAAGTAGTTGATAGAGCGGGAAGATAGATTCATAGTGGGCTTTCAGTGAATGTTCCTAGTTGGCATGAGAAACAATACTTGTCACTGAACAAGTTATACCTAAGAAAATGAACCAACAAAAAAATCAATCAACATTTTCCCTCTCAGGTAAAAAGAGACGACCTTACAGAGTGAGATCAAGACTCACCATCTAGAAAAAGGGGGCGTACAAGTAGTTCTGGTTTGAACCTGTACCCTTGGAGGTAGTGGAATATGACTGGCGTAATATTATATTTAATCAATTCGGCTGGGTTGTAGTATCCCAGAAATCCTCTTTTACTACATTCTCAAGTGTTGAAGAAGGCTGTGTTTTTTGAAACCAAAATTTTCCAAAGTGGGTCTTTGGCTAAGCGGTCGTTTGAGATCAAAGTAACATATTCTTCCCATCATGAGAGTTACATCAAATGTATTCAGATAATGTATTCTTATGAGACAGAACAATTCTTTAATTTCACCGATGTGGGTGAAGCATTGACTATTTTACCAGTTGCTTCTGAAGTGGTGTTTCGTGATTGTATAGAGTCAAGTATGCACTATTTAGTTGTTGTGTGATGGATTCTTGAGCAAGAAACCAATATTCGAGTCCTGTTGTCATCATTGAACATAAATATATTGACTAGGAAACAATATTTGTCACTAGAAAAGTTATATAGAAGCGAATGAACCAACAGAAAATCAAGCATCATTTCCTCTCTCAGGTAAAAAGAGACGACCTTACACATCGAGAGCAAGACTCACCATCTACAAAAAGGGGTTGTAGGAGTAGTTAGGCTTAAAACCTATACCTCTTGAGCATGCACATCTTTTTAATACACGTTTCACTTGGTGACACTGTCTTTGATGAGTACCTTATGCTTTATATGTCAAGATCAGGAGGAACATCCTTCTTTATCTCAACCACCAAACACTATAAGTTATCGTTCATAGTTGGGTAGGTGGTACTTCCAGGAAATTTCTACTGGCTGATATTTTAGCATGGATTAAAAAACACTTGTTGGCTGATATGGTAGCATGGGCAGGAAAACACCATTTATGGGCCATGATTACGCCTATTGTATCAGACCCACAATTACTATATCATTAAATATTTTGATAAAAATCATATCTTTTTATAATTTTTTAATATTTTTCTTAAGCATATGTTATAACCATTATTAATTTTTATATTGATTGTCTATTTGGGAAACCAAGGTTTTATTATCTATATCAGAGGTTCTCAGCATCATCTTCTATTAGCGGAAGGTAGATTCAACAAGAAAAGGTGTTGACTTCCACAAGATGTTGAGTTATGGGACGTTTTAGCAAGAACTAACAAATAATTATCGGTGGATATGTGATTAGTTGAATTTGGCCCTCAGTCATCTTGAAATTTGAATTTGTGTAACACAAGTTATATTAACACCATGATTTTTTTTTGAGTTGCATTGTTTTGGTGATTTTGAGTCATGAAATTCACATAAAGGAGCACTTATTTTTCTTGTTTTCCTCTTATGATTTCAGAATTGACAACCAGTAGGCTTGTACATTTTCCATCATCCATGGTGTTTTGTAGTATGTTGCGTCGATGCACTTTGAGTTAAATTATTAATGAAATTTTCATCATACTGGAATTGTAATCGTTCATATTAATGAAAACTACTATTTTCGCTGAAATTTAGCATATTTATGTATTTTAATTTCCTAATGAAAATTGTGAGTTTTGCACAAGTTCGAGTCAATTCTTACTCTTTAGCCTTGTTGATTCATTCTTCCAGTGAGTTGTTAATTTTTATTAATTTTCCACTTTTTTATTGGTATTCTAGAATGGAAGAGGAGTTCAATTATTATCATATTGGATGCTTCATTTTATCAATTCAAATTCAAGGAAACGAGCCTTGAAATTGGTTACCAATGTTGTGGTTGTGAGATTTCAAAAATCAGCTCCATCATGTTGTTGTTTATTTGGTAGGATAAATGTAGGAACGTAATAGGCACGCAATGGGTTAGATGAAATCTTCAGAGGGGAAAGACTAAATTGGTAGGACCAAATTCCATTCCAGTTGAGTTTGGCTTATAAATTGGTGGGAATATTTCTCGATGTTTAATTTTTAGCTGCTATTTGGATATATCATATTACATTAAAAAAATACACAGCCACATTTTTTTCTGCAGTATTTGGTGCCCAAAATAGGCTTATCATCATGTAACTTTTTTGGCTTGTAACGACTTTCATTCATTGAAAATTTACAACATACAGTTTATTTGTAGATACCAACTTTCTCTCCAATTGGTTTCAAGAGCTCCTTCCATAAGTGTAGCCTTTCTTTATTGGTTATATGTGATGGGAATTTTTTTTTGCCATTATTTGATGACCAAAATTTCCCTAGAACATGATAGAAATTGAGGCCAAAATTCAATCTCCCATTTCATTTCAGTGGTAGATTTCAGTATCTATTGCAATAAATTCCCTGAAACCACATCAACTGCATGCAAAGCATGCATGCATATTCATTGGATCTCTCCTTGTCTACTAGGTTGGGCTCCCTTTCGTTGAGAAAGTCTATCGTATAATGTGATTGTTTTATTTCTTTGGTATCACTCCAATGTTGTGATCGGGATCCATACCTATAGTGAGTAGATCATAAGAGTTATGAGTATAAGAAAAAGTAATAGTTCTCTTTATATATGAGCTAGTTCATCGATTACCAGTAAAAATATATCTGTAATAATATCCGGTAGCTTAAGACATAGGCACAGTTCCAGGTCCAGTGGTGGTTGTAGCTTAAAAACCAATTGATTATCCAGTAGCACTAGTAGTCTGAGCAATAGGAGTAGATACAGAGCCATAACAAAATCCATATCTACTGCCAAAATCATATCTAGTAGAGGTAGGAGCATAGGGAGCGAGGTGCTTGATTTTATAACCTCAAATACATGTTGGCCCTTCCCCATAAGCGAAATTGGCTAGTTACACTAACTCCATGAACTGTAGAATTTGGCGTAGCTACCATGTATTCTAGGGAAAACCTACCCAACCAATACCCTACCAGAACCCTTTCCATTGGGTATCAAATATATATGGAAGAGAATGATGTTTAGTTAGTTCACCAGTCAACGGGCTCATTTCGCTCTTACCAACCACTAACATAAGACTCTTGACCATTCAACATTGCTACACAACAGATCTCGCTGGTGGTAGGGACTTGCTGCCCCACATCCTGTCTTGTTTGTCTTTAGGTATTTTATAGTGGATTGTAATAGCTCTTAGCTTTGGAAATGTAATAAAAGAAATATTTTTATTTTATCATTCTATTTTATTAAGTTAAATAGTCTATATATGCAACATAATTTCTCTCGCACATACAATTATTTTTAAATAAATACCAACGAGGTACATCTATTTGTTTATTTCAATTTATAATACATTTGCAGCATTGTATTTCTTTAATGACTTTAATTGCGTAAAACATTTATGCCTAATTTGAGTATCACTGGAATTCTTCATATTATATTTGAATATATCAAGAATTATTCTTTTTTCTATAAGAAAAAATATTACGAAATTTTATTTGATACTATTGAATTTTCTCCTATTACTCATAAGAAAGAAACATTAGGGGAATTTTGAGGCCTGTAATGGGCCTCCTAAGAAAAAGGTACCAAAAAAAACTTTATAAGAACCAATAGGATTCAATATGATGGTGTCAATCATGGGTAATTATTCACCATTTTTATGTAAAGGGGTAAAAAGATTAAAATATAATAAAATAATAAAACTACTTTTTCAATTCATATTTTCAACTTATCTCCTAATTTTTTATTCAATTTTTTTGTGGAAGTACTCGCTGGATGTAAAATTTAATTCCTCATCCAAGGAGTATCTATGTTCCATGCTTTTGATGGACCTTGCTACATGCAAAATGAGAAATAAATTAAAAAATGTGATTTCAATCACGTTTTTCATGTATTTCTCATTTTTCGTGTAACAAGACCCATTGAAAGTATGCAACATGGGTACTCCTTGGATGAGGAATTAAATTTTTTACCCAACGAGTACTCCCCCCTAGAAATTTGAGTAAACAATTTGGGATATAAGTTGAAAATATTTCTTGAAAAAGTAGTTTTTTATTTTTTTCCTCTAAAATTTGATGATGTAATTAAATATTATTTTATTATCTCCACTATCATTTTATAATTTCCTTAAGAGGCCCATTTTAGACCTCATAATTCCCCTAATGTTTATCTGTATCATATTTAGTTGTCAAGAAACCTTATTCTTCGTTACTGACCCATTGGTCTTGTCCCATACCTTGGTTCCCCAAACCTTTTATTTCTATTTTGTTTTTGTATACTTTATGTTATTAATCTATAATATGTTTCTAATCAAAATACTATCTTAAGTTCCTCTAACAGGGGTTTAACATGCCATGATATATTAAATTCCTCCCTGCCATAGTTTCATCTTGAATTACTAGCTCTAGGGGTGTCAACCTCCATTCAATGACCACTATTTTTTTTCTTTTCTACATCACCTGGATTTTAACATAATTTACACCCATGTAAATTCTCCCGAATCAAATAACCAATGCCAAAACACAAAGTCCTTGTTGCACCTAGGTGATGCTAGGTTATTAGTGCTTAAGTTTCTCTATCGCAATCCTTTGGTAGAATATTATGGCTAATTATTTATCACTTATAAAGTTTGTTCATTGAGTACTTGAAGTTTCTGATAAATTCATGGTCTAGGTTATTATCTAAATTTGGGGTTGACCCAATTGTGGCCACGTGGTAGAGCCATGTTGGAAAAGTAATCATAACCACCACGTTTAATTTTCTGACAATAGCCATACCTCATTAAATGTTTTGTAGGTTGTGGATTGAGTTTAAAGAGAAGGACAAGTTCAGAGCATAGTAAATTACCCATTCTGAAATAGATTGAATAATTAAATTCTAATAGAAATTGAATGCATAGTTATTAAATTTGTATGGAAAACATTTAATGCGCAAGTGTTATTTACTTCACGCAACTTATGTTAAGTTCACAAATTCTTGTTATCCCATCCTTTGTATTACATTCTATCCATCATGAATTAAATTTATTAGATATATATGTTTACATTTTACATGTAATTTCAAGTGTTGTGTAAAATGGTGGATGTAAGTCTCGAAAGACAAGTGGAGAAAATTGTGGAGTGGATTTTGGTGGGTTCGTGAAAACATGTTTTACTGTGTGTTACTCTGCAACCCTGGTGAATGTAAATATCAGTAAGAATGGTTTTCTACTAGTGAAGGAGCTGCAACCTCCATATTAATGTGTATGTTGTGTTTTTAAATCATAAT
The DNA here is from genome assembly GCA_034641835.2 of Pinus albicaulis. Taxonomy (NCBI): domain Eukaryota; kingdom Viridiplantae; phylum Streptophyta; class Pinopsida; order Pinales; family Pinaceae; genus Pinus; species Pinus albicaulis. The sequence continues at coordinate 816,676,974 of CM076570.1, forward strand.
TTAGTTTTTCGTTAGCTGCGATTTGATTGTGAAAATTTCACGTATGATTTTTACTGCAACAACTCTGTTTTACTCTATTTCACCTTGAGTAAAAACATTTGATTTTATTCGCTCTTCGATAGTTCTATTTTAATCTCTGCCATTCTGTATTCAAATGGATATATTCATTGTTTGATTTCTGCAACTGTATGTTTTGGATTAAGTGAGTTACGCAACTCTTTGTAAACTTATGCAACAATGTTGTCATGGTTAAAGTCATTTCCACAACTATGTGTGAACTCCTTGTGTTGAAGGAAAATAATTTACCCCTGGCATTAAAATTCTAACATGGTATTAGATAAAATTTTAAAGCTTCTTTACTGCAAGTGTTTTTACAGAGGAATTAAAGAAATTATAAAATTTTGTGGAGCGTATTCTCTAGTAGTGAGAAAGTTTTCACACATTGAGAAAATGTTTACACAGTAAGAAATTTTGTTTACATAGTGAAAATGGCAGCAACAAGCACAAGCTTGACTAATCCACAAATACCTCAGTTGAATGGGAAAAATTGCAGCTATTGGGCTATAAGAATGAAGGCTTTGTTTTCTTCTCATGATATTTGGGAATTAGTGGTGAATGGTTTGCAGGAACCAGTAGATGCAGTAGCATACAATGCTTTGACACAAGCAGAAAATGATTTTTTGAGGGTTAACAGGAAGGACTCCAAACCCCTCTTCTACATTTTTCAATTATTTCATGAGAGTATCTTCACAAGGATTGCAGTAGAAACAAAGTACAAGCAAGCATGGGATACCCTCCGGACAGCCTACCAAGGCATGGAAAAGGTGAAGATAGCGAAATTACAAATGTTGAGAAAATATTTTGAGACAATTTGTATGAAAGAGTTTGATAAAGTAGACTCATTTTTTATAGATGTAATTGCGTTGGTTACCCAAATAGGGTCTCATTGTGAGATAATTGAGGAAAGAAGATAGGTGAGAAAAGTCTTAGAAGTCTGCCACCAAGATTTGATGCCATAGTTGTGGCGATAGAAGAGATAAAGGATCTCTCATAATTTTCAGTGGATGAACTTCGTGCACCACTGATTTCACATGAACATAGGTTGAATAGAAGAATAAAATCATCATTGCAGCATTCCTTCAAGACAAAATTTTTTTTTGGTCAAGTTAGAGGTCGAGGAAGAACAAATTATATAGGAAGAGGAAGAAACCCACACATAGGTGGAAGAAGAAACCCTTAAATCTCATGTCGAAGGCGCGGAAATCAAAATCCAAGTCAAGGCCCAAGCCAAAATCAAGTACAAGGTCATAGGTATGATAAATCTCAAGTTCAATGTCATTATTTTAAGAAGTATGGTCATTATGGAAATGAACATAGAAAGAAGTAATATGAAATAAGTAGCAAACCAGGTGCTAATTTCATAAATGAAAATCATAACCATGATAGCATGTTTTTATCTTGTAATTGTTGGATATGTGTAATATTCTTTCCATGATTATTCGTACGTGCAGGGGGGGTGAAATTCAACCCTAAAAGTTGTGCCTGGTGAAACAGGGGGGTTAGAGGGGGGGTAGTATCCCTCATGTTCGGTGTCTGGGGGAGTGCCCTGGGAAAAACATTTTGGACACTATTTTTAAGTGGGTGGACCCGCCCATGGTTTTGTGTATGGGTTTTCACATGGTTTTTAGCCCCTGGTATTTTGTAGATCTCATCAAGGGAACTACGGTTATGTTCTCTTCCACGGTTAATGGATTGGGGTTTAGGAATTCTTCGAAATGTATATATATATATGTGTGTGTGTGTGTGTTGGAACACTAAAAAGAATATAAATAAAAATCAAGTTGGTAGTCCCGATTTGGGATCCAGGGGAAAATATCTATGTATATATGTTTTATGTTTTATTCTCCCGCTAGTTATTATTTGCTATTTTTTTAAGATACTTTTGTAGATAATTTTTGTATAGGGTTAAAACCTATAATAATGTAGGACAAGAAAAATGAGGAGATGCATGGTTATTACATTCACGGTGTAGCAACCACATGACTAGAAACATAGAAATGTTTTCCAATCTATATGAAAGCATAAAATCTGAAGTGAAATTGGGGACTGATAGAAAAGTCTCTGTCATGAGAAAAGGATGAGTAGACATTCTAACAAAGAAGGAAGAGAAGAAGTTCATGTTAGATGTTTATTTTGTTCCTCGTTTGAAGCACAGTGTCATAAGAACTAGACAACTCATGGGAAAGGGATACAATGTCTTTTTCAAAAATGTTGTGTGCACAATCTTGGATAAGCCTCCAAGTAGACAGCTGATTGCAAAAGTTTGCATGACAAAAAATATAATGTTTCCTGTCAAGCTAAGATCATATTTGAAGGAAGAAGGTGCTCAAGAACAACTATCGAGGAATTCACACAAATATGAAAGAAATGTAACAGCTCTCATAGAAGAAAACTTTTAAGCAGAAATCAAAGATGAAAATTGGCTATGGCATTTGAGATTTGGTCATCTCAACTTTGGACGTTTGAATTTGTTGCATAGGAAATTCATGGTGAAGGGATTTCCACTTATAGAAAAACCAGACAGCTTATGTGAAGGATGCATCTTGGGCAAAGAAAACAAAGAATCATTTCCTACAGGAAAGTATATAAAGGAAAAATCCCCTTTGTAGATTCTCCACTCAGATTTATGTGGAACAATGCAAACACCATCAATTGGTGGCAACCATTACATTTTGACCTTCATAGAATACTACATAAGGAAGACATGGGTCTATTTCCTAAAACAGAAAAGTGAAGTGTTTGACCGTGATCCAGATTTATGCAGGAACACAATAAAATATAGAAATAGAAATAATACTTCATTTCATTAACCAAATAATGGAAATATGTTTACAGACACAATGGAAATAAACTAGCTAGGGCGATGGTAGCTTATCTCTGAGAAGAGATGTGGAAAATACATGCCTTTGAACTGTGTTACAATGAGGCTCAAAGGCCTATTTATTGTTGAGAAACAATGAAAAACCATAAATATCCAAAAACCTAACCGTAGGAGATGAAGCGCCAAAACTATGCACCCCGTTTGGGTAAATTGGTGTTTCAACTTCTCGGGGATGTAACTTTGACATACGATCTCTGTTTGACGTGCATAATATCTCGTTAGAAATATCTATCCAAGTACAATGTTTTGTGTCAAAAACATCAATCCGTAGATCCATTTTGCTCCTATTTTTCCAAAAAAACATCATTTAGGGCCTCAAAACGGCTCTAGAAGTCCAGGACCCGAAAAAATGCTAAAAATAGTAAGTTGTGCCGAAACTGAAAAGCTAAAGGAACCGATGGTGGGGGTTCAAATCGAATAGGTGGGTGGCCACCAGTAACCCCATGGCTCATTAGGGCCTCCAAATGGATCTGAAAGTCCAGGAACCGACAACCTGCTAAAAATAGTAAGTTGTGTTGAAAGTGAAAAACTGAAAGAACTATTGGTGCGGGTCCAAATGGAATAGGTGGGTGGTGACCAATATCCACCTAGATCAGTCTGATTCTTCCACTAAAAATTTCTTTTTGAGAAGAAAAGTGCACACTACATCAAAGTGTTGAGGACTGAAAAAGGTGGAAAATATATCTCAAGTGACTTTCTACGTTTCTGCAGGGAGCATAGAATTCAGAAGCAGTTTACAACAAGGTATACGCGACATTAAAATGGTGTCATGGAAAGGAATAATAGGACCATTATGGAAATGGCAAGTAGTATGTTTAAGGGAAATCATTTTCCAAATGATTATGAGGCTGAAGCTTTTGCTTGTGCAGCGTGTATTATTAATAGGTGCCCAACCAAAAGTGTTATGAATATTATTCCTAAAGAGGCATAAAGTGGAAGAAAGAAATATGTCACTCACATGAGAGTTTTTGGATGTGTGGTGTATTCACATGTCTCAGATGAGTTGAGGAAGAAGTTGGACAGAAATGGGTAGAAATGTATATTTGTTGGATACAGTGATGAATCCAAGGCATATAGGCTCTACAATCCATCAACCAAGGAGGTAATAATAAACAAATATGTTTAGTTCATAGAAGAGGAAGCATGGGATGGAAGTCTAAAGAAGAAAATCAATATGAAGACATTTATTTCACATGAAGACAAAGAGGAATTGACCACAACAAGTAATTACTCAACGATGACTCCTCCACCTAAACAAGCTCAACAAAGCAGTCAACATGTGACACTGCAAAAAAATAATAGGACAGTGTTGCACAACCAAGAAAGTGCTTCTCCAAGCACACCACAAAGATCCACAACACCATCTACTTCAAGCACAACACCAAGCCCATCTTCAACAAGCATAAGAAGACCAAAATTTATAAATTTAAATGAAATTTATGAGTGATATGAGGTTGACAGTAGTGTTGATCTAAATTCTTTATTTGCATAATGTTTTCATGTAGATGACCCAATACACTTTGAATATGCAGTCAAAGAGGAGAAGTGGGTTGCGAAAATGGATGAAGAAATAAGAGCAATAGAAAAGAATGAAAATTGGGAGTTAGTGGACCTTCCATAAGGAAAATAACTCATTGGAGTGAAGTGGGTATATAATACCAAGAGAAACATTGAAGGAAATATTGAAAGGCATAAATCAAGGATAGTTGTCAAAGGATACAAGCAGCAACATGGAAGAGACTATGCAGAAAAATTTGCGCTAGTAGCAAGGATGGAGACAATGCAAACAATGTTGTTGATTTCCATGCAACATAAATGGAAAGTGTATGAAATGGACATAAAATAAGCGATCTTGAATGAAGCGTTGAAATTGGAACTGTATATTGCGCAACCTCCTAGCTATGAGGTAGAAGGAAAAGAAGACAAGGTATGTAGGTTGCGGAAAGCTCTCTATGGGTTGAAGTAAGCACCACATGCATGGTATAGAAGGACAAATGCTTACTTAATGGATAATGGGTTTGACAAATGTGATGGTGAACCTACTCTCCACATCAAAGAAAATGACGGTAAGGTTCTTATTATCATTTTGTATGTAGATGATTTGATTTTTACAGGGAGTGATGATTTTTTCATTGTGGATTTGAAAGCAGTCACGAAAAGTGAGTTTGAAATGACTGAATTGAGGTTAAAATATTTTTTGGGTATAGAAGTGAAGAAAACAGAAAATGGCATTTTAATCTCTTAAGCAAAGTATGTCGCAAACATTTTAAAGAGGTTCAATATGTAGAACAACAAACCAACACCAACTCAAATAATCATGGGGTTGAAGTTGAGCAAGGAAGATTGTAGCAGCAATGTCAATCTAACATTATACAAAAGTATTGTGGGCAGCCTAATTAAGCACAATTAGGCCTGATATAATGTATCCAGTGATTTTGGTGTCAAAATTCATGGAGACACCCAAGGAGACACATTGGAAAGAAGTGAATTTTTTTTTGAAGTATGTCAATGGGAAAAAGGAGTATGGCATTTTGTACTGTGCAACAGATGATTTTAGGCTGGTTGGTTACACTGACAGTGATTGGGCAAGAAGTTTTTATGACAGAAAGAGCATGTCAGGATATGTATTTAATTTGGGTTTGGGAGCCATTTCATGGGCTTCCAAGAATCATTCGATAATGTCATTGTCAACAGGAGAAGTTGAGTATGTTGCTGCAATAACAACAGCGTGTCAAGCAATTCAGATGAGAAGGATGTCATGGGATTTATGTCATGAACAAGATGGAGCAACCACTATTTTTTATGATAACAGTTCAACAATTGCACTATAAAATAATTTTTTCTTTCAAAAGAGGACAAAGCACATTGATGCTAAATATCATTTCATAAGAGAATTAGTTAACAATGGTGAAATTTGGATGCAGCATTGCAAGTCAAAAGAATAATTTGCAGACATCTTTACAAAGTGATTGGCATGCGAAAATTTTGTTTATCTGAGATATTGTTTGGGAATTGTCAATGGTGGAAGTTCTGATTAAGGGGGAGTGTTGGAAAATTAATCACAACTACCGCATTTAATTTTCTAACAACAACCACACCTCAGTAAATGTGATAGTTCTGATTAAGGGGGAGTGTTGGAAAATTAATCACAACCACCAAATTTTATTTTTGACAACAACCATACCTTAGCAAATGTTTTGTTGGTTGAAAATTGATTTTGAAGAGAAGGATAAGTTTTGAGCATATTACATAACCCATTCCACAATAGATTAATTAATTAAAGTCAAATAGAAGTTGAATGCATATATATTAAAATTTTATGGGAAAACCTTTAATCTGTAAGTGTAATCTACTTCAAGCAACTTTTGTAAAGTTCAGAAAGTCATGTTAGTCATTCCTTTGTATTAAATTATGTCTTTCATGAATTAAATGTATTAGATATATATGTTTATATTTCCCATGGAGTTTCAATCGTTGTGTAAAATCGTGGATGTAAGTCTAGAAATACAAGTGGAGAAAATTATGGAGCGAAATTTGATGTGTGCCTGAAAACAGGTTTTACTTTCCGTTACTCCACAACACTAGTGAATGTAAAACTATGTAAGAAAAATTGCTTTACTAGTGAAGGATCATCAACCATATGAATGCTTATGTTTTTTTTTGAATCATAATATAAAGTTTGGATAGTTACCATTTGATTGTGAAAATTTTCCCTACGAGTTTTACCGCAACAACTTTGTGTTACTTTGTTTCACCTTCAGTAAAAATATTTGATTTTATTTTCCCCTATATAGTTTCAATTTTAATCTCTGCCACTCTATATTAAAATGGATATATTCATAATTTGATTTCCACGACTGTATGTTCTTTATTAAGTGAGTTCCGCAACTCTGTGTAAACTTCTGCAACTGTGTTGTCCTAGTTAAAGTCATTTCCACAACTTTGTTGTTCTGGTGAACTCCTTGTGTTGAGGGAAAATAATTTAACCCTGGTGTTAAAATTATAACACATGTGAACTTCACATGCTGGTCAGTACACGAGTCATGTGGATGGTGGAGATTACTCTATGTCGATCTAAATGTAAAATTTCATTTTTTAATCCCTAACCATACAAGGGGTGTTGGGCTCTCAGTCATTTGGTTTCTCTGTCGATGGCATTTATCTTGCTTGTAGAGCACCGACATAGCGATGTTAGAGAACTTGATAGCTAGGGTTTCATTTTGAAATATTTGGGAGCGATATTTTTTTTTCTTAAATTGGGTGCATATCCCTACTCAACGTGCAACTAAAATTTAACCTCACTTTGTGATATACTATCTTGTTGTATTTCCATTGCCTCTAGTTGTATTGATGTTGAACTTGAATAAGTTTTTCTCTTTCCTTTTCCTATTATGCTAATTTTTTCTTTTTCCTTTTTTAATTATTCCAAAGAATTCTATTGCATATGGAAAAAAAATTCTCTACTATGTCATTGGATGGTCTGCAAATTTCTTGGAACTCACATGTTACCACGTCTCTTAATTTTTTTACGGTGACTTACCTAACTTAATTTTTGGTCCTAGTCAAATAACACTACTGAGTATTTGTTTTCCCAAGATTCGCTTGACTACAATCCTAAAGTGAGAATGCTTGTTGTGCAGGTTTGATTGATATTTCCCAAGAGAAGGTCCATGCTCAACGATGAGAGGTAACTTTTTTTTTTTTTTTAATTTAGTTTTTTTTCCTTTACTTATATTTCCGTTCAGAAATTCTGCAACTTCTGTAACACCCCCAATTTATGTGGTTGAATTTCAATGATAGACATTTAAACTTAAATCCTAAGGGGAGTGGACCCCAAAGGATGAATGTTTTGTGAATGTAAGTAAATATTTAAATTGAGGAAATAAATAAAATGTTGTTGGGCAGGTTGACCAAAAAGAGATTATGAGATCACTTGCTAAATCAATGAGGAGGGATGAGGCAAATAGTTCCCCACAATCTTTCAAAAATCCTTGAAAGAAATTTATGAAAAATTTAGATTTTTGAGGAAAAATCTGAATTTCCCCAATGAAGAGGAAAGTAGTTGGGAAGAGGTAAAAAGATGGAAAAGCTGAGGAAAAGCTTAAGACAGCTTTAAAGAATCCCTAAATTGGGAAGCCTAGGCAAACAGGAAGAAAAGCATCCCGAGATTCTGGACGCAGAATTAGAAACATGCTTTGGGGAATAATAGCTTAAATAAGCTGCTCTGGTACAGGTTAGAGGTTGATATGTTCCAGGTAATGATCTCAGCTCGGGGGTGAGTTCTGGGAGACAGAAGAACTCTTAGGTTGGGAGGTTGGTCAACTGCTTGAGTGGTATGTTTTTAAATTATGGATGATTTTATTTGAATTGGTATGAATTGGCTACATATAAAAATATTTATCTTACAGTAAAACATATATTCTACATTTAACAGAATTATTTGCAAGGCATTCACCTTTAAAATTCTGTATGGTTGTAGATTTTAAAAATCTGTGGAATAGAATCCAACAGAATATATGAGCCAGTGCTGGTCAGATCTGAGGATACTTATTTCCACAGGAACCTGTTGGGTAGCTTAATCTGTCTATGTTTCACAAATTAATTTTCAGATCTATATAGAGGAAATAGAAAAGCTAAAGCCTTTGCACTATACTGAATAGTAGCCTTCAGCACATTATAATTCTCTGTGCATGAGGAAAAAAAGTTAGAGATTGCATGGACTGATATCAAGAATTTTCCAATTCCCATACGTAGACATCAAAGAAAAAAATTAAAAGGGTAATTATTTTAGCATGCAAATGGTTACATACTACAACAGAATGAGTGAATATTTCATTAAACTAGGCTAGTCATAAATAGTTACCTGTTGGGATCATTCTATTTATCAAACTCAGGAATAACCAGGAAGAGATGCATTAGTGTCGGAAATCTCCTGAAATCTCTGAATAGAGTAACAGATCATAAGGAATGCTCCTATATTGAAATTTTTACATTAACAACAAAAAAAAAGACAGTTATATCCTGGACATTCTTGACTGTGTTAAGAAGCTGGTAGTCAAGAGAAAACGGTTGCCAAATAAAATCTACATCTGGCGAGTTGAACTACTGATACGATACTATTTAAAATCATGGATAGTATGTAAACCTCTTGTCAGTCAGCAGCAATTTTAATAGATGATATGAAGATGGTATAAATTTCTTTGTATTCGACATCTCAAGAAATCCCAATAGAAAAAAATTATCTGCCACAATTGCTACGAGGACACTTTACCACTGTAGGAAGCATGCAGATTTACCAAAGTATGAACTACTAGGGAAATGCGAAAATGTACAATCTTTCGTGGCAGCAGATAAGTCTTCAATTTATATCATTCCCAAACGATTGGTAATATACCTCTCTAGAAATTAGAAAATAAACATATTTGGAGTAGGCAACTATTAACTTAAACACAAAATAGAATTGCCTCGCATGAAACATTTGCACAGAAAGAGAGAGGGTTCAAATAACTACCATTAACCCACGAATTGATACAAGAGTAAGACCACAGCTTATACTACCACTCTTGATACTCGATAAGCAAGCCAAGAAGAGTATTTCCATAAGAAATCCTAGTAATTTATTTCGCCCCTAAAATTGACTGAGACCAGAAACAAAACAACCATAGAGTAACTAAGTTGATCGAGCTTAATCGCATAGTTCCGCGAGGAGCCAGTGTTTTAAATGTCCGTATACAACCCCATGGCCACGGCCATTGTGTATCAAATAAAAATACGAAAAGAACAGAATAGGTACATGTACAGCAAAACAAAACAATCCATACGACTGGTCGTTGAGATATTTTGCAAAACCTCTGTAATAACGAATGACAGAAATCAGTCGAATGAAATCGCAAGAGGCGAAGACATTGAGGAATCCACTTAGCTGCTCAAGCATACTTTTACACACCTACAATAAACCGAAACGCGTGTTATCATGAAGTTATTGACCCACAATAACATATACCCACAGAGGGACTATCGCAAAGGATGAAACAAAAACGCAGTAAACAAGATTAATACCTGTGGTGTTACGCCGAGAGCCAACCTAGAGGCCCTGAAACAAACACGGCGAGAAGGAGAAGTAAATGGGGTGTGCGCAAGACAATAAAATCAACCTTTACAGAGTGAGTTGTGTTTTAAACCTGATGGCGGCATAGGTACGATGAGAGTAGACCAGGCCAGTCCCTCCCATAAGAAAAATCCCTATTCGTCATTGTGCAACCTGCAACCACATGCAAATCGTTGGGGTAAATTGAAATCCGTATATGCATCATCGGTATACACCGGAATAGGTGTAGCTGAGACACCTACAGATTAGGGTTCTTAAATCAAACCCAACAGATTTCGTATGGGAAATAGCGGAAATAAAACCAGCGATCATGAACGATGATATCTATCTTACAGATTTCTCCGAAAAGCATTGTGAGTAATTTCCAGAACGCCGTCTCGAGGGATTCGGTCCTACGTGGCTGTGGGAGAAGGAAACCAACACACATAAGCCAAAACAGAGCAGTATCGACACTGAAATTGTTCCGCAATAGAAATAAGACATAACCAGCATTATTCGTGAACTCGATAAGCTGAGTAAAAACAGATCTTACCTGTGTTGATGGACCGATCGAGTGCCCTATCGCAAAAACCATGAAATTGCAATACTGTGCGAAATCAGTCCCAAGAGAAACGAATGACGCCACCCCGGAAAAATGAAACTCTGGAAATGAGAACAGGAGATAATAACAGGGTAGAAAACCCTAACACCAGAAATCGTTAACCGTCCACGTGTAGGGACGAGCGTGGAGAATAAAATTGAATTGGGATTAGCAACAGACAAGACTCCAGGATAGGTATGCCAAAGAGATCCCGAGAGGGATCGAGATATTAAATTTTATAGGGACGCATCGTACTACTCATAGTGTGATCGGACCAGAAATCGTAGTACTTAACATCCATAACCCGTTCAATGGAGCAAGAGTTTAAATGGGGATAGGTCACACAGAACCAAATTCCCAATCGACATGCGAACTCTCCCTGACGTGTCGGTTGTGTAACACAAATAAACGAAAAGATAGTTCAAGGATTGTTGGTACAAAGCAAAATGAATCAACTGACTGGCATCAGAAAAGACGTGTTCCTGAAATAAAATTATAGCGTGTAGAATTAACCAAAATATAAGTTATCATTCGTAGTACTATGGAAATCACAAAGGGTCAGTGGAATAGATACGTGTAGATTGTGGACTTTAATTAGTTTCACAATTAATACGAGTAGTTCGATCTTTTCCCGAACAAAATACAAAGTCTCAATGAAATTCGGTATAATGTTGAAATGGTTAATGGAAAAACATTTGGTGGGGAACAAGTTATACCTTCCCCTTCATATAAGAATTATTGTATGGTGATATAAAATAAAGGGATACATGGTAGGGTTATGAAAGGAATTTTACATATACTAGCTTTGTTAAAACATTCAACGTGTGGGGTATGTTTATTTAATTTTATGGTTAATGTGGCAAGTTAAATTTGGCAAGGGAAGGAAAAAATTTGTGTTGGTGTAGAGAGGGGATGTGACAAATGGTATCAGAGCCCAAGTAAAAGAAACTAGGCTGTTGTTATTGTGCTCACTTTTGCTGAGTGTTGTTGTATAAATGAAAAATATATATAAATATATATATTTTTCTGACTTGTGCTATGAGTGTGTACAGTGGTGCGTAAATGGAGGAAGGTGGAGAAATTTATGTGGATCTGCGTGATGGGTTTGGTACACCAGATCCCAATGCCCCGGTAATGGCTATGTTGCACAGGTTGCAACGAGAGCTGGCTGAACTAAGAAGCCAGAATGACATGTTGTCATCAGCCAGTAAGGAGCAGGAAAAGCTCATCAGAGAGCTAACTTCCCGGAACAGCCAAGAAGGTGAAGGTTCCGGAAAGAGGAAGATGGATGAGTCTGACAATGAGGATGCTGTTAGACATCAATATAAACAGAAAAGAGAATTACAAGGGGAATTCCGAAAGATCAAACCTCCCTCCTATGATGGGGAGAAGGAGGAAGATGTTGAAGCCTGGTTGCTGAACATGATTAAGTATTTCCAAGTTTATGAATATGAGAGCAATCTGAAGGCTAGATTAGCTGTTTACCAGCTACAAGGTAAAGCTACCTTGTGGTGGGAGGAGACAAAAATGGTGCATGCCATTGATGAAAAGACAGTTACTTGGGAAGATTTTCAGGTTAAGTTCAAAAATCGTTATTTGAACGAGTGTTATTATGATGATAAAGCAAAATAATTCCACAAACTTAGACTTGGACAGCTCACTATCGATGAGTTTGTCACTAAGTTTACAAATTTATTGAGATATGTCCCCTATATTAGGGAAGAGAAGGCAAAGGTCCAAAGATTTCTGAATTGTTTGCCTACTGTATATAAAGAGAAAATTGAGTTCGACAACCCAAAGACAATGGACGAAGCTGTTAGAAAAGCAAGATTATGCTATCAGCAGTTTAAAGGGAAGGCTGAACAAGGAAAAAGCTAGTTGAACAAAGGTGAGTTCAAGGGGAAAAGACAAAAACCGGCATATATAAAGAATTTTGGCAGAGATCATCAGTGGAAAAAGTTTAATAAACCCAAGGAAAGCCAAACTGCTCAATCCCAAGTGTCTTCAAAACAGGTAGATGGGGACAATAAAAAGGAAGGGACAGCCAGGATGAAGGAACCTTTGAAATGTTGGGGCTGTGGAGAACCCCATCTTTTGAGGGACTGTCCTCATCGAAACATTCATATGATCAGCAGAGAGCGAGAAGCGAGAACAGTAAATGACATAGCCAGAAATATACCAACTATCAGTGCAGCCTTGGAAAATCGGCAAGCAGAACATCAAGCAACCATGGTGGAAATGGAGGGTAAGATTTCTGACCTACCTGTTACTGTATTGATTGATCCAGGTGCTTCTTTGAGTTATATTAGTCTGGGAATTGTAGAAAAATGCAAAATTAAGCCTGAAAAATTTCAACAGTCATGGTTGGTACAGCTGGCCACTGGGATTAAGAGAAAAGTAACACATAAATTGCCCAAAACCGCAATCCAATTAAATGGGTTTCCAACAAAATTAAATCTGAACATACTGCTTTTAGGATCCTATGACTTGCTGATAGGAATGGATTGGCTGGAAAAGAAGAAAGCCCTAATGAACTGCTGGGCTAAAACCCTGCATTGTGTGGATGAATAAGGGAAACCTTTTACTCTAAAAGGAAAACCAAAATCCATTTCAGTAAGACAAATATCAGCCCTACAATTAAAACGAACAGCTAGAAAAGGATACCAAGTTTTTGCAGTACATGTGGAGGAAGTAGAACAGAAAACTGGAGAAGATCTACTGAATGAATTGCCAGTGGTAAGGGAATTTAAAGAAGTTTTTCCAGATGAAATTCCTTATCTCCCCCCCGAAAAGAGAAATTGACTTTACCATAGATCTGGTGTCGGGAGCAACACCTGTTTCCCGAGCCCCCTTTCGAATGAGTCCCCCTGAACTTATGGAGCTGAAGATGCAATTGCAAGAATTACTAGATAAAGGTTACATTAGACCAAGTGTGTTTCCTTGGGGAGCACCGGTCTTATTTGTGAAAAAGAAAGATGGAACTTTTAGGATGTGCATTGACTATCGTCAACTAAACAAGTTGACCATTAAAAATAGATATCTGCTCCCTAGAATTGATGATCTTTTTGATCAGGTGAGAGGGTCCTCAGTCTTTTCGAAGATTGACTTAAGAACTGGGTATCACCAGCTTAGAATCAAGGAAGAAGACATTAGCAAAACAACTTTTCGAACCCGGTATCGACACTATGAATTTGTAGTCCTACCTTTTGGATTGACAAATGCCCCTGCCACATTTATGTGCCTGATGAACAGTGTGTTAAATAAGTATTTGGAAAAATTTGTTCTGGTGTTCATAGATGATATCTTAGTCTACTCCAAAAATGAGGATGAACATAAAGAACACTTGAGAATAGTGTTGCAGACTTTAAAAGAAAACCAGTTATATGCCAAGTTCAGCAAATGTGAATTTTATAAAGATAAAATTCAATATCTAGGTCATATTATTTCTGAAAAAGGGCTGGCGGTTGACCCTGAAAAGATAAAGGCCATTAAAGAATGGCCAGTCCCAACTAATGTTTCAACAGTAAGGTCATTCATGGGGATTGCAGGCTATTATCGCAGATTTGTGGAGAGATTTTCTGCGATAGCACATCCCATCACTTCATTGCAAAGAGAGGTGTCAAGTTCGTGTGGACTGAAAAATGTCAAATCAGTTTCGAGAAATTAAAACAGAAACTTACTTCAGCCCCTATACTAAAGATTGCAGATCCTGATAAGGAATTTGTTGTATGTACAGATGCTTGCAGAGAAGGGTTGGGAGGAGTACTGTTGCAGGAGAACTCAGTTATTGCCTATGAGTCTCGGAAACTGAAAATACATGAACAGAATTATAGTGCCTATGATTTGGAATTAGCATCTGTTATCCATGCCTTGAAAATGTGGCGGCACTACCTTCTTGGGAAGAAGTTTACCTTGATGACTGATCACATTAGTCTCAAATACTTCTTTTCCCAAACTGATCTAAATGAAAGACAAGACAGATGGTTGTCCTTTTTAAGTGAATTTTATATGGACATAAAACATATCAAGGGAAAAGAAAATAAAGTTGCTGATGCATTAAGCAGGAATGCTTGCCAGAATATAAACAGCCTTGGAAATAGTGCACAGATCGAAGTATAATAATTAGTAAGAAAAGCAGCAAATCAAGATCCAAACTATGAAACACTCTTGGTGAAACTACAGAAAAGGGAGAAAATTGATTTCACTCAAAACCAAAAAGGGCTGCTCTACTATAAAAACAGGTTGTATATTCCAAATGTAGAGTCCTTAAAAAGAGAGATTTTGGATGAATATCACAAACAGCCATATGCAGGACATCCAGGATATCAGAAAATGTTAACAGCCCTGAAAAAGTTGTTGTTCTGGCCAGGAATGAAGAGAGATGTGGCCGAATATTTAAGTAGGTGCATGGAATGTCAACTAGTCAAAGTTGAGCATCAGAATCTAGCAGGCCTTTTAAACCCTTTACCAATTGCAGAGTGGAAGTGGGACACTGTTTCTATGGATTTTATTACAGGAATACCCAAAACCAAACACAAACATGACTCAGTAATGGTGGTAGTAGACACCTTAACAAAGCTGCACACTTTATACCCGTCAAGTCTACTTTTGGGACAGCTCAAGTAGCGAATGTGTTTCTGAAGGAGGTAGTAAGGCTTCATGGGGTTCCAAAGGTAATTGTATCAGACCGAGATGTTAAGTTTACAACAGCCTTTTGGAGAGGATTGTTTGGAGGGATGGGTACTAAATTGAATTTTAGTACTGCCTATCACCCTCAGACCGATGGGCAAACAGAGAGGACTAATCAAATTTTGGAGAATATGCTGAGAATTTATGTGATGGATAGACCATCAAAGTGGGAAGAGTATTTACATTTAGCTGAATTTGCCTATAATAACAGCTACCAATCTTATATCAAAATGAGTCCGTTTGAGGCACTGTATGGAAGAAAGTGTCGTACTCCTTTGAGCTGGAGCCAACTAGAGGATAAGCTAATGTTGGGACCCAATGCCTTACAAGAGATGGAGAGAATTGTTAAACAGATACAAAGAAACATCAAGACGGCACAAGATCGCCAGAAAAGCTATGCTGATAAGAAAAGAGTGCATCGAGAATTCAAAGTGGGAGATGATGTGTATTTGCGTATTAAACCCAAAAAGAGCACACTTTATGCTAGAAGTTGTGCAAAATTGGCTCCTAGATATTGTGGTCCTTTTGAAGTCTTAGAAAGGGTGGGACCAGTGGCTTACAAGCTGGACTTACCACCCCATGTTAGAGTTCATGATGTATTTCATGTTTCATTATTAAAAAGATATGTGCATGATGCTTCTCACATAATTGATTGGAATGTTGTACAGGTGGAACCAGAAGGGGAGTTTCTACCAGAACCACTTCAAGTATTGGAGCGAGAAGAAATTGAATTGAGAAACAGAGCAGTAGCCAAAGTAAAAGTGCAGTGGAAGCACTTTACTGCTGAAGAAGCTACCTGGGAAAGAGAAGCTGAAATGATAGAAAGATATCCATTTTTGTTTGAAAAATGAACTCTAGTAGTTAAGTAACAACACCGAGGACGGTGTTTATTTTCAGAGGGGGAATATGTAACACCCCCAATTTATGTGGTTGAATTTCAATGATAGACATTTAAACTTAAATCCTAAGGGGAGTGGACCCCAAAGGATGAAAGTTTTATGAATGTAAGTAAATATTTAAATTGAGGAAATAAATAAAATGTTGCAGGTTGACCAAAAAGAGATTATGAGATCACTTGCTAAATCCATGAGGAGGGATGAGGAAAATAGTTCCCCACAATCTTTCAAAAATACTTGAAAGAAATCTATGAAAAATTTAGATTTTTGAGGAAAAATCTGAATTTCCCCAATGAAGAGGAAAGTAGTTGGGAAGAGGTAAAAAGCTGGAAAAGCTGAGGAAAAGCTTAAGACAGCTTTAAAGAATCCCTAAATTGGGAAGTCTAGGCAAACAGGAAGAAAATCATCCTGAGATCCTGGACGCAGAATTAGAAACATGCTTTGGGGAATAATATCTTAATTAAGCTGCTCTGGTACAGGTTAGAGGTTGATATCTTCCAGGTAATGATCTCAGCTCAGGGGTGAGTTCTGGGAGACAGAAGAACTCTCAGGTTGGGAGGTTGGTCAACTTCTTGAGTGGTATGTTTTTAAATTATGGATGATTTTATTTCAATTGGTATGAATTGGCTACATATAAAAATATTTATCTTACAGTAAAACATATATTCTACATTTAACAGAATTAGTTGCAAGGCATTCACCTTTAAAATTCTGTATGGTTGTAGATTTCAAAAATCTGTGGAATAGAATCCAACAGAATATCTGAGCCAGTGCTGGTCAGATCTGAGGATACTTATTTCCACAGGAACCTGTTGGGTAGCTTAATCTGTCTATGTTTCACAAATTAATTTTCAGATCTATATAGAGGAAATAGAAAAGCTAAAGCCTCTGCACTATAGTGAATAGTAGCCTTCAGTACATTATCATTCTCTGTGCATGAGGAAATAAAGTTAGAGATTGCATGGACTGATATCAAGAATTTTCCAATTCCCATACGTAGACATCAAAGAAAAAAATTAAAAGGGTAATTATTTTAGCATGCAAATGGTTACATACTACAGCAGAATGAGTGAATATTTCATTAAACTAGGCTATTCATAAATAGTTACCTGTTGGGATCATTCTATATATCAAACTCAGGAATAACCAGGAAGAAATGCATTAGTGTCGGAAATCTCCTGAAATCTCCGAATAGAGTAATAGATCATAAGGAATGCTCCTATATTGAAATTGTTACATTAACAACAAACAAAAAAAAATACAGTTATATCCTGGACATTCTTGACTGTGTTAAGACGATGGTAGTCAAGAGAAAACGGTTGCCAAATAAAATCTACATCTGCCGAGTTGAACTACTGATACGATACTATTTAAAATCATGGATAGTATGTAAACCTCTTGTCAGTCAGCAACAATTTTAATATATGATATGAAGATGGTATAAATTGCTTTGTATTTGACATCTCAAGAAATCCCAATAGAAAAAAATTGTCTGACACAATTGCTACGAGGACACTTTACCAATGTAGGAAGCATGCAAATTTACCAAAGTATGAACTACTAGGGAAATGCGAAAATGTACAATCTTTCGTGGTAGCAGATAAGTCTTCGATTTATATCATTCCCAAACGATTGGTAATATACCTCTCTGGAAATTAGAAAATAATAATATTTGGAGTAGGCAACTATTAACTTAAACACAAAATAGAATTGCCTCGCATGAAACATTTTCACAGAAAGAGAGAGGGTTCAAATAACTACCATTAACCCATGAATTGATACAACAGTAAGACCACAGCTTATACTACCACTCTTGATACTTGATAAGCAAGCCAAGAAGAGTATTTCCATAAGAAATCCTAGTAATTTATTTCGCCCCTAAAATCGACTGAGACCAGAAACAAAACAACCATAGAGTAACTAAGTTGATCAAGCTTAATCGCATAGTTCCGCGAGGAGCCAGTGTTTTAAATGTCTGTATACAACCCCATGGCCATGGCCATTGTGTATCAAATAAAAATACAAAAAAAACAGAATAGGTACGTCTACAGCAAAACAGAACAATCCGTGCGACTGGTCGTTGAGATATTTTGCAAAACTTGTGTAATAACGAATGACAAAAATCAGTCGAACGAAATCGCAAGAGGCGAAGACATTGAGGAATCCACTTAGCTACTCAAGAAGACTTTTACACACCTAAAATAAACTGAAACGCGTGTTATCATGAATTTATTGACCCACAATAACATATACCCACAGAGGGACTATCGCAAAGGATGAAACAAAATTGCAGTAAACAAGATTAATACCTGTGGTGTTACGCCGAGAGCCAACCTAGAGGCCCTGAAACAAACATGGCGAGAAGGAGAAGTAAATGGGGTGTGCGCGAGACAATAAAATCAACCTTTACAGAGTGAGTTGTGTTTTAAACCTGATGGCGGCATAGGTACGATGAGAGTAGACCAGGCCAGTCGCTCCCATAAGAAAAATCCCTATTCGTCATTGTGCAACCTGCAACCACATGCGAATCGTTGGGGTAAATCGAAATCCGTATATGCATCATCGGTATACACCGGAATAGGTGTAGCTGAGACACCTACAGATTAGGGTTCTTAAATCAAACCCAACAGATTTCGTATGGGAAATAGCGGAAATAAAACCAGCGATCATCAACGATGATATCTATCTTACAGATTTCTCCGAAAAGCGTTGTGAGTAATTTCCAGAACGTCGTCTCGAGGGCTTCGGTCCTACGTGGCTGTGGGAGAAGGAAACCAACACGCATAAGTCAAAACAGAGCAGTATCGACACTGAAATTGTTCCGCAATAGAAATAAGACATAACCAGCATTATTCGCGAACTCGATAAGCTGAGTAAAAACAGATCTTACCTGTGTTGATGGAGCGATCGAGTGCCCTGTCGCAAAAACCACGAAATTGCAATACTGTGCGAAATCAGTCCCAAGAGAAACGAATGACGCCACCCCGGCAAAATGAAACTTTGGAAATGAGAACAGGAGATAATAATAGGGTAGAAAACCCTAACACCAGAAATCGTTAACCGTCCACGTGTAGGGACGAGCGTGGAGAATAAACTTGAATTGGGATTAGCAACAGACAAGACTGCAGGATAGGTATGCCAAAGAAATCCTGAGAGGGATCGAGACATTAAATTTTATAGTGACGCATCGTACTACTCATAGTGTGATCGGACCAAAAATCGTAGTACTTAACATCCATAACCCGTTCAATGGAGCAAGAGTTTAAATGGGGATAGGTCACACAGAACCAAATTCCCAATCGACATGCGAACTCTCCCTGACGTGTCAGTTGTGTAACACAAATAAACGAAAAGATAGTACAAGGATTGTTGGTACAAAGCGAAATGAATCAACCGACTGGCATCAGAAAAGACGTGTTCCTGAAATAAAATTATAGCGTGTACAATTAACCAAAATATAAGTTATCATGCATAGTACTATGGAAATCACAAAGGGTCAGTGGAACGGATATGTGTAGATTGTGGACTTTAATTAGTTTCAAAATTAATACGAGTAGTTCGATCTTGTCCCGAATAAAATACAAAGTCTCAATGAAATTCGGTATAACGTTCAAATGGTTAATGGAAAAACATTTGGTGGGGAACAAGTTATACCTTCCCCTTTATATAAGAATTATTGTATGGTGATATAAAATAAAGGGATACATGGTATGGTTATGAAAGGAATTTTACATATACTAGCTTTGTTAAAACATTAAACGTGTGGGGTATGTTTATTTAATTTTATGGTTAATGTGGCAAGTTAAATTTAGCAAGGGAAGGAAAAAAATTTTGTTGGTGTAGAGAGGGGATGTGACAACTTCCCTCATATATTTAGTGAATCTGAGCATCTTGAACCTTCACCTTATGGTAGAGCCTCTTAGGGGTTCTACAATAGTGGGACTTAATATTGTTTGGTCGATACTTTATGAGGGTTGGGGTAGTTGAAGTTCTCAAATCACTAGCAAGTAATTTTTACTTTCCTTCCCATGTTAATCAAAATCCATCTCAATGTGCAGAAATAAATTTATGGAGTTACCACAGTTACACATAAAATTATTTTTGAGGATAGTGTTTCTTTTATAGATTATCTTCGCCTTTTCCTAATGGTTTTTAGCATAGAGTTGATATTTCTCACGACCAACCCCAAATTTTGGTTACAGGTATGCACAATTGAAGTTAGTGGCAAAATAATTATAAATGTAGAAGCATGGTTGCTCATTCTAACACCCAACTACGTTGATACATGTGGGTTTTCATCATATCCCTTCTCGGCTATTTTCTAAAAAAGAAAAAAAAGTGGTGTATGTAGTGTTATATTCTCATTTCTTCGCATCGAGAGTGACCATTATCCTCCTCCCCATCCAGAGGTAGTAATGTTTAGGAGGAATTTGTGTAGACTAATGTAGCAATAGTCTTAAAAGGTGTCTTGCAGCTTTTCAAATATATAATGAATTTGAGTAATGTACTTTTTTTCTCTGAGTTGGTACAATTGAAATTAATGAAGTTCGAAGGCTTGGCACCTCCAAATTTTTTGATGTATCCAATATATTTGAATGTACTCCTGTGGAAAAAAAAATTCAATGTTACACCTATATAGATATTTTTGGGAAAAAACAATTAGTGTGCATTAAATGTATCGTGTTCATATTTTGGTGTTATTATGTGTGTATAAATGGTTTTTGTATCTTTTCTCTCTTAATGTTAAAAAGTAATGTTTTTTCCAGAGACTAATTTTTCTTCATGTGATATACATTTCATCTGTAAAAGTCTATTTATACACATGAATTATCCTTAGTGGTTGTGCTCATTCTTGAATTTTTATGCCCAAAAGGGAAATTATATATGTACATATTTGTTCTATATGATAACTTTCAATATGAACTCTATATTTTCAGTTCAATACAACTATCACTCTAATACATATGCCTCGAGATGTTGAATAGTACACTAGTCACTTTTAACATTTACTTTGTTCTCAAAAGGTTCCAACTATTGGATATTCGTGTTGTGATACACTCTCTCAAGACAACATAGTTCGGGCCTTTCCCATGCTAAGAAATATACTCCAGCATGAAACATAAAATGTTGGAAAATTAATCTCAACCACTATGTTTAATTCTTTGACATCAACCATACTCAATGAATGTTTTTAAGGTTGCGGATTGTGTTTGGAGGAAAGGAAATCACATAAATGAAGTTCTGAGCAGAGTAAATTTAACTCATTCCACAACATATTAAACTCTTAAAGTGAAATATAAATTTAATGCATGGTTAGTAAAAGCGTACGGGAAAACATTTATTCAACAAGTGTTATTTGCTTCACACAACCTCTGTAAAGCTTAGAAAATCATGTTCGCTCATCATGTGTATTAATTTTTTTCTGTCATCTATTAATGTCTTATATATTTATGTTTTGAATTGGGATGTAAGTTTGAGAGGTTTGTGGAGAAAAATGTGGAGAAAATTTTTGTGGGTGCATGAAAACAACAGTTACAGCTTTTAGTGTGTATTAATTCCACAACCCTGGTGAATGTAAATATTAGTAAGAACTCTTTTTTTATTGGTGAAGGAGTGGCCTCCATATGTGAATGTATTTAATGTTTTGAAGTTATAAAATAAAGATTGGTTCTGGAAATTTCAGGCATCGGTATTACCCAACCATTACCGAACCACTTTGTCTTCCTTTGTTTCATTGTGAGTAAAATTTATTGATTTTATTTTCTCCACTATTTTTGCGATTTTAATTGCCACCATTTTGTATCAAAAGGAAGACTGTTATGATTTGATTTCGACAATTGTGTTTTCTTGTTTAAAGACATTTCCACAACTTTGTCTGAACTCTATGTGTTGAGGAAGCATCCTCCTCTGTGTGTTTAAATTTTTAACATGGTATTCGAGCAGGTTTAAAGTTTTATTACCGCAAGTGTTTTTACTGAGTTAAAAGGAGTTCTGAAAATTTTTGAGGAGCATATTCTCAAGAGTGAGAAATTTTTTACACAGTAATAAAGTTTGTTTACACAGTGAAAATGGAAGCAACAAACACAACCTTGATTAATCCAAAAATACCTTAGTTTAATGGAAAAAATTATGATTATTGGGCTATTAATATCAAGGCTTTGTTTTCTTCTCAGGACATTTGGGAATTAGTGGACAATGGTTTCCAAGAATCAGCAGATGTAGTAACATATAATGCATTGACACAATTAGAAAAGGATGTTTTGAGAGATAACAGGAAAAAGGATTCCAAATCCCTCTTCTATATTTTTCAAGCAGTTCATGGAAGTATCTTCCCAAGGGTTGCAACAACAAAAACGTCTAAGAAAGCATGAGATACCCTACAAACATCCTATCAAGGCATGGCAAAGGTGAAGAAAACAAAACTACAAATGTTCACAAGATATTTTGAGACAATTTGTATGAAAGATTCTTAGAATGTAGGCTCATTTTTTACACATGTAATTGGGTTGGTTACCCAAATTAGGTCTCATGGTGAGACACTTGAGGAAAGGAGAATTGTTAAGAAATTTTTAAGAATTCTGCCAGCAAGATTTGATTCCATAGTGGTGGCCATATAAGAGACAAAGGATCTCTCATAGTTTTTAGTGGATGAGCTTCATGCATCACTGATGTCACAGGAGCATAGGTTGAACAAAGCAAAAAACTCATCATTAAAGTGTGCCTTCGATACACAAGTTTTATTTGGTCAAGTTAGAGGTCGAGGAGGAAAACATTATAGAGGAGGAGGAAGAAGCCCACACAAAGTTGGAAGAAGTAGCCCTTCAAGTTCAATTAGAAGGGACAACAATCAAATCCAAGTCAAAGCCCAAGCCAAAATTAAGCACAAGGTTAGAGGTATGATATATCTCAAGTTTAATGTCATTACTCTAAGAAGTCTGGTCATTATGCAAATGAATGTAGATAGAAGCAATATGACATAAGTAGAAAATCAACTTAAAAGTTCATAAAGGAAAATCAGAACCATGATAGCAAGTTTTAAGCTTGTAATGTAGCACAATTAAAACAAGGATATGTATGGTTTCTAGATTTAGGGTGAGGCAACCACATGACAGGGAACATAGAAATGTTTTCCAATCTAAATGAAAGTGTGAAATCAGAAGTGACATTAGGGGCGAATAGAAAAGTCTTGGTCATGGGAAAAGGAAGAGTAAACATCCTAAAAAAGAAGTGAGAGTATAATTATATTTGAGATGTTTATTTTTTTCCTAGTTTGAAGCACAACCTCATAAGTGTTGGACAATTATTGGAAAATGGATACAATGTCCTTTTAAAAAATGATGTGTGCACAATTTTGAATAAGTCTCGAAGTAGACAGTTGATTCCAAAAGTTTATATGACAAAAAATAGAATTTTCCCTCTCAAGTTAAAATCAGACTCGAAGGAAGAAAGTTCTCAGGAACAACTATCAATGAATTCACAAAAGAATGGAAGAAAAGTTGCAGCTATCAAACAGGTATACTTTCGAGCAGAGGCGAGAGATGAAAATTGTTTATGGAATTTGATATTTGGTCATCTCAACTTTGGAGGTTTGAATTTATTGCATAGGAAAGGCATCATGAAAGGATTTCCACTCATAGAAAAACTGGAGAGGCAATGTGAAGGATGCATCTTGGGAAACCAACGTAGAGAATCATTTCCAGTAGGAAAGCCAATAAGGGAAAAGGCACCCTTGGAGATTGTCCATTTAGATTTATGTGGACCAATGCAAACACCATCAATTGGTGCTAGCCATTATATTTTGACCTTCATAGATGACTACAAAAGGAATACATGGGTCTACTTCATAAAACAAAAAATTTAAGTGTTTGACCGCTTCTGCCAATGCAAAGCTCTTGTTGAGAAGCAAAGTGGAAACTACATAAAAGAGTTGAGGACTTACAGATGTGGCAAATACATCTCATGTGACTTCCTACATTTTTTCAATGAGTATGGAATTCACAAGTAATTTACAAGGTATACACCCCAGCAAAATGGTGTTGTGGAAAGGAATAATAGGACCATTGTAGGAATGGAAAGGAGTATGTTGAAGTCAAAGAATTTTCCAAATGATTATTGGGCTAAAGCTATCACTTGTGAAACATATATTATTAATAGGTGTCCAACCAAAAGTGTTATGAATATAGTTCCTTAAGAGGCATGGAGTGGAAGAAAACATAGTGTCACTCACATGAGAGTGTTTGGGTGTGTGCTGTATGTCTCAAATGAGTTGAGGAAGAAGTTGGACAACAAGGGGGAGAAATTTATATTTTTTGGATACATTGATGAATCGAAGGCATACAAGATCTACAATCCATCAACCAAGAAGGTAATAATCAATAGATATGTTTAGTTCAAAGAAGAGGAAGCATGGGATGGTAGTTTAGAGAAGACAATTAATGTGAAGACATGTATGCCACATGAATAAAAATATTAATTGATCACAGAAAGTAATTCCTCAACAATGAATCTTCCTTCACCTAGACAAGCTCAACAAACAAATAAACAAGTGACATCGTCAACAAATAATAGGACAACATTGTGCAACCAAGCAAGTGCTTCTCCAAGCACACCACAAGTATCTGCAACACCATCTACTTCAAGGAAAACACCAAGTGACATGTCAAGCACATCTTCAACGATCATAAGAAGACTAAAATTAAGAAATTTAGGACCAAGATGAATTTGATCACAACGTTGGTGTGAATTCTTTATTTTCATTGTTTTTTCATGTAAAAGACCCAATACATTTTGAGTATGCAGTCAAAGAAGAGAATTGGGTTGCAAAAATGGATGAATAAATAGGAGCAATAGAAAAGAATGACACATGGCAGTTAGTGGACCTTCCACAAGGAAAAGAAGTCATTGGAGTGAAGTGGGTCTATAGGACCAAGAGAAACACTGAATGCTAGATTGAAAGGCATAAAGCAAGGCTAGTTGTAAAAGGATAGAAGTAGAAAAATGGAAGATACTATGCAGAGACATTTGCACCACTCCCAAGGATGGAGACAATGCATACAGTGTTGCCCATTGCCGCACAACATAAATGGAAAGCGTATCAAATGGATGTAAAATGAGTGTTCTTGAATTGAGTGCTAAAAGAGGAGGCATATGTTGCGTAACCCCCTTCTTATGAGGTATAAGGGTAAGAAGATAAAGTGTGTAGGTTGGGGAATGATCTCTATGGTCTGAAGCAAGCACCGTGGGCATGGTATAGCAGGAAAGATGCTTACTTGATGGATAATGGGTTCGAGAAATGTGACGGTGAACCTAATCTCTACATCAAAGAAAGTGAGGATAAGCTTCTTAATGTTTTTTTGTATTTCAATGATATGATTTTAGAGGGAGTGATGATTTCCTCATTGTTGATTTCAAGGCAGTCATGAAAAGTGAGTTTGAAATGACTGACTTGGGGTTGTTAAGATTTTTTTTTGCATAGAAGTGAAGAAAACAAAAAATGGCATTTCTATCTCTCAAGAAAAATATGTTGTGGACATTTTAGAGAGGTTTAATATGGAGAACAACAACTAACACCAACTCCAATAGTCATGGGTTTGAAGTTGAGAAAGGAAGATTGCACTAGTAATTTCAATTTGACATTATACAATAGTATGGTGGGCATCCTAATGTATTTGACCACAACTTGGCCTGATATAATTCATGTAGTCAATTTGGTGTCAAGGTTCACGAACACACCCAAAGAGACAAATTAGAAAGTAGGGAAAATAATTTTAAAGTAAGTCAATTTGACAGAGTATGGAATTTTTACAGTAAAACAAATGATTTTAAGCTAGTTGGTTACACTAACAGTCACTCGACAAGAAGTGTTGATAACAAAAAAAATTGCCAGCATATGTTTTCCATTTGGGTTCGTGATCCGTAATTTGTTCACGTAGTAGGAAAAAAAAATGAGAGAGAAAAAACATATTTTGCGGTAAAAATGAAAAATACGAACTTTATTAGATCAACTCCCTTTTTATCAGCAAGGGAACTCTTATTACATAGGATACCAAATTAAAATTTACCTTATAAATTGAATGCACGAAGGTAGGTATTTATGTTTTTCACCTTTGACCTAGGCGTTAGGGATGTAAGCCTTCCCCTATACCACAAAAAATAAGTGATAGCAGGCCTGCAATAAAATTAGGGAGTGCACCCTCTCCCAGGTGGCCTAGTTTAGGAGCCATTTCATGGGCTTCCAATGACCAGCTAATAGTATCATTGTCAACAACAGAATCTGAGTATGTCACCGCAATAGCAGTAGTGTGTCAAGCATTTTGGATGAGAAGAATGTTACAGGATTTATGTCATGAACAAGATGGAACAACCACAATTTTGTGTGACAAATTTTCAGCAATTACACTATCAAAGAATTTTTTTTTCAGAAGAGGATAAAGCACATTGATGCTAAATATCATTTCATAAGAGAATTAGTTAACAATGGTGTTATTTGTTGTAGCATTGCCGGTCACAAGAAAAATTTGCAGAAATTTTACAAAGCCATTGGCATGTCGAAATTTTGTTTATCTCAGATTTTTTTGGGAATGGTAAATGACAGAAGTAGCGAGTAAGGGGGAGTGTTGGAAAATAAATCTCAACCACCACGTTTAATTCTCTAACATCAATCATTATTAGTGAATGTTTTGTAGGTTGCGGATTGTATTTTCAGGCAAGGAAATCACATAAATGAAGTTTTGAGCAGAGTACATTTAACCCATTCCACAACATATTAAACTATTAATGTGAAATAGAAATTTAATTCATGATTAGTAAAAGCGTATGGGAAAAAAATTATTCCAGAAGTGTTATTTACTTCACGCAACCTCTCTAAAGTTCAGAAATTCATGTTCATTTTGTCTTTAAAGATATTTGTAGAGAACTATGTGAACTTTGTGTGTTGAAGAAGCATCCTCGTGTGTGTGTTTAAATTTTTAACATAAAATACCAACTTATTTAAATGTGAGAAAGCCGTAAAGTTTATAAAAGGTTTTGGATCCATCCTAGTTCAAGGAGAAATATCACCTCCATAATTGAAGGCTCCACTTTATAATACAAAGGGAGGTAGATAATTAGGTAAATACCTTGAGAAGGATATAATAACTGGGTTTCTTGTCACTGAACTTAACTTGGGAGAAGCACTTCACCTAGGATGTTAAATGATTATTAAAAAATAAATAAAAATAGCACTAGATTGAGAGGTGTGACAGAATGGTATGAGAGCTCTTGATCGGCGCAATAAGGAACCACCATTGTAATAATTAAGAAAAAAATAAATAATAAATATGTGTATAAAAATGCATATGCAATATTGATAACTGATTGTATTGTTTTATAAGGTACAAAACGAGGAATATTATTATAGGCTATCCCTCAAGCCATAACCGTTGGTATACCTAAAAGTATTCTATTATATTAATAAGTCAGGATTTTTCATTTTTCACTTTTTCTCATCAAAATTAGGGGGTTTGATTTTCCTAAAATTCTGTAATTTTGGTTACTTCCTATGTCACTCTTCTCTACTTTCTGGATTCTGCTTCAATTTTTTCCTTTTTATCTCTTCTTTTTCTATAATTTTATGGGTGGATCTCTCAGTTAATTCTCTTATCATTATTTCCTGCTCTTCACTCACTTTCAACAAGGGTTGATTACTAATTCTATGGTAACTTAACTCTTGTTGTAATTTTATGATGACATCCATAAATTGAGAATTTGGTGGGGTATTTCAGTGTCCTAACACCACAAACGTGCATGAATTTTCAAGATTTATTATGATGTGTCTAATAATTCCTCTATGTCATCTCTGAAATAGATAGTGATAAAATCCATGGAATTATGTTTTCCAAGGGGAAGTATCTAATAATTCCCTCTTGTACTCTCTAAAAAAAACCAGTAATCACACCCATGGAATAATAATTTTTGCAGGACAAAGGTAGGGTTACGGTCCTCGCACATGGTCCATTCATATATGGCTTGGTGTGTTCATATATAGCTTGTGAATTCCATTCACACCCTTGATTGTAATGTTATACCAAATTTGCGATACAATTATATTCAATTCCAGGTATTATTATAATAATATATGTTAAATCAATCCAATTCTGAAATGACCATATTAATTTTATTTTGAAAAAATATTACAAATAAAGAAGAATTCATGTTACCAATAAAGTTAATATTTCAAAACTAACATGCAAATAAATGTGAATAATTCACATCAACTAATAAAATTAAAAAAACATTACTATCTATCTATGGTATTAACAATTATAAATAAAATTTTGAAATTACTATTTATGGTACTAACAACATTTATCAAGGAGAATCCAACAAACTTTATGCATCCACCTACACATTGCACAAACATGCATGTAGGTTCATGCAAATAAATTGGTAGAAAATACAAATCATAAGCTAAAAAATAAATCTAAAAACAAAACAACTTGGACAATTCCACACCATGGAACTTAGGTAATTGAACCTACACAACATCATGACAATTTTTTAGTCATTTTTTTTCACCAAATGTACAGAACATTCAGATCCCAAGTTTGCACATATCCATGGGGATGATTGAAAAATAAGCCATTAACACCTAGATCTCTAGATCTCTCAGCATGAATTACATTCAGTATAGAAGCCCACATTTACAAGCATGAACTATATTTTGTGACAAAAATTGAAGAAATCAATATGGAAAACTGATTTGAGAAAGTGAATATCGGTAATGAAAATTAGACTTCAAATTAAATGTTGTAAATGAATGGTTTATAGATCAAAGTAATTTTCACAAATAGATAAATTTTAGAAGGGATTAAAATATTTGTTGTTATGAAACATCAAGTTTTGTAATTAATAATTAATGAAAAATGACCGTGTTTATGATTAACTCAACATCTCTGATAAAAATAACTTTAGGAGACGACATGGTCAGGGTTTCCAACTGCAAATATTTATTTTATCTCCTTAAATTTTGAGCCAACAGTTTCGTAGAAAGATGGAGTTATTTCACATTACAGTCAACTACATTGAATAATAACAGATGCACAACAATGAAAAATAACAAATGGAGTATACTATAAAATTTTTAAATGTAGACAATTTTCTCTAATTTTTACCTCTGAGTGGTTTTGATCATTTAAGTTGCTTCTAACTTTGGACATGAGACTAGGTGATCTCTTCATACCCATGACACTGAGTGATCTCTTTGTACCAATTTATTGTGTCAAGTAGTAGCATGATATTATTTAATACTGCAAACACTTATGAATTAAAATTCCCATACTAACACCATCGTCAACATTAGGAATGTCGTCCAAATGCATGGTTGGTTTGATGTCATATTGATGGATGGGTGTAACATGTACCAAAAAGGGAGATCTCATTTCCTTGGAACACTTTCAAACCATAATCATATAAAAATTATGCTATGAATAGACAACATAAATGTAAAACCCTAATTTTATGGATCTACCACATTTTTTAACTTCATTTACCGAGCTATGGATTATCCTGAATATGAATGAGACAGTATTGATCAATTTGCAACAGAACCTATCTTCATCTATATGATAACTCAACAGACTGAAAAAAACACCGAAATTGCCGACAAGTCCCTGTCGGAAGACGTTTTTGATGCGCATGCTAAAGGCCAATGATGTCCAACTGAAACAATCAGGTCTAACTGGAAAATTGAAACATTAAGGCACGCTGGTCTTTGAATTAAAATGCACGCCTATTCATGAGCACCATGTTCAATTTCATATTTTTTAAATTTAAATTCACTTAAAAACCTTCGCACTCCAAAAAATAGTTGTTGGAATTTACTCTCAACTGCAACCTGAAACAACAGGATGGAAAACATAAATTTTTAATTTAATCGCTCTAAAGAGAAGGACACAAAAACAGAAAATTTCGTTTTGGTTTTGCACTCAACCTGTGCATTGATTTTTTGTCTTTAAACCCCTGCAAAACCCATTCTCCTTACAGTGCCATAGCCCGTCCATATCTGAGAATCGTGGTTTAAACCACGCTACCTCTGTGCAATAAACCATTCGCCCAACCACTTTAATAACGTGCCATTTGTTTTTAAATTAAAAAAATACACACAAATTTTGTGTACCTCTCTAGTCCATGTCACACCAATCGCAACCAATTGCCGTCTTATCACACCGTTTTTTGACTACATCAGCAGGCCTTCGCGATCGCGCGATAGCGCGACCCCACCATCTGCCAGCTCATTCCTCATTGACCAATAGTGCACCATCACAATTTTTGAATTCCCAGTCAGTCTGCGCTCCATTCAATGTGATAAACCATCGCAAAGGTCTTCACATTCCTTTATCACACCATCCAGAGCTGACGTCACCCGGCGCAAAGTTCGATGCGATAAACATATCGCGACAATTTTGCAATGTTTTGTGTTTAACATTTTAATACACCGCGGTGATATAATTCTATTTCATAAAGTTTAGACTTAGGTTTATAAGTTTTTAATATGCGCCAGGAGATGTTTTCATAAATTTTTTAACTTAGGATCATTTTTTTTAATATGTATTGTAAACAAATATATGTTTACAATACAGATAGTGAATGTATGTAGTGTTGCAAATTCTGTGTGTGATAAGAGAGTAGACAGTGAGCGTAATAGACTGCATGTAGTACCTTAGTAGGATTACTGTATGGAAGAAAAAACCAGAACAACAGTTCTGATGATTTTGTAACAGTAGAAAAGATTGAATGAAAAACAATGTTTTGCTTCCCACTGTGTCTATATTTGTTTTTATGCTCAATCTGCAAGTTTTGAAAATAAAATCTTTGTGTTGATAGAGGAAATTTTATTCCACACAGTGTCTTAGGATTGATCATAAAATCCAACATGGTATCAGAGCTAGTTGAGGCTCTCAGCATTTGCTGAAGAAGTTGAAGGAAGAAGAAGATTGTTGAAGCATTTCTCTAGTGGAGTGAAGGTGTGAGCAAGCCAGTGAGAAAGTTTGATTTAAAATACATAGTCAAGTTTTTTATAGTTCTTCACAGTAAATAATGGCAGGAACTATGATTATTGCGCAATCACAATGAGAGCCCTGTTTGCATTTCAAGACTTATGTGAACTAGTTGAAGAAGGATTTGAATAACTAGCTAATGAAAATGAGTTTAATGACTTAACAGAGGTAGAAAAATATTTTATGAGGAGTAATAAGAAGAAGGACTCAAAATTCCTTTTATATCTCTATCAAGAAGTGCATGAAAGCATATTTCCAAGAATTGCAGCTGCAAATAAGTCCAAGGCGTCATGGGATACCCTCCAGATAGCCTACCAAGGTATGGAGAAAGTAAATAAAACAAAGATTCAAGTAATGAGAAGAGAGTTTGAAGTTATTTGCATGAAATAGTCTGATAGCTTAGACTAATTCTTCACACAATTGATTGGGTTGGTTACCCAAATGAGATACCAAGGAGAGATAGTAGAAGAGAGAAAAATAGTGGAGAAAATATTGAGAAGCTTACCCTTAAGATTCAATGTGATAGTCACTACTATTAAAGAGACAAAGGATCTCTCAAGATTTATAGTTGATGAGCTTCATGCACCTTTGATGACACATGAAGAAAGGTTGAACATAACAACAAACTCATCTTTGGAGCATGCCATCAAGACCAAAATGTCCTTTGGAGGAGGAAGACATCAAGATAGATAAAACTATAGAGGAAAAGGTAGAGGCAGAAGGCAGAACAGAGGAGGAAGAAACAACTCTGCAAGTACAAGTGGAAGGGGAAGCAACCAAAGTTAGAATCAAAGCCAAGGCAGCAACCAGCAAGGTAGACAAAATCAAGCACATGGACAAAGGTATGATAAACCCCAAGTCCAATGTCATTACTCTAAGAATTATGGGCACTATGTCAATTAATGTACAAATAAACAAAGTGACATGGGTAATATTCCTAGTGCTAACTCTACTCAAGAAACTCAGAGTCAAGAAATTTTTTTTTAGCATGTGATATGGCTAAAGAAAAGAATGAAGATATATGGTTTCTAGATTCAGAATGTAGCAACCATATGACTGGAAACATCTCTATGTTTTCCATGTTGGATGAAAATGTGAAGTCTCAAGTAACATTGAGGACAGATAGTAAAGTCTCTGTCATGGGGAAAGGCAGAGTAAGTGTTTTGGCAAGGAAAGGAGAAAGGAAATCCATATCAGAAGTATGCTATGTACTTGGTATGAAGTGTAACCTTTTGAGCATTGGAAAACTCATTCAAAAGGGCTACAATTTATTCTTTGAATATGACATATGTACTATCATGGATAAACCACCAAGCAAGAAATTCATTTCACAAGTGAAGATGGCAAGCAATAGAATGTTTCCTTTCAAGAAGAGAGAATATTTGAAAAAAGGAGGTGCAATGATAGATGTTACACAAGAGACATTCCAAAAGGAAGAAAAAGATGAAAAATAGATATGGCATTTGAGATTTTGACATCTCAACTTTTGAGGCCTAAATTTTTTGCACATAAAAGGTATGGTAAAGGGACTACCATTGATTGAAAAACTAGAAAGCCTTTGTGAGGGCTGCATCTTGGAAAAACAACACAGAGAAAGCTTTCCATCTGGAAAGAGCATAAGGGAAAAAGCACCCTCAGGAATAGTCCATTCTCATTTTTGTGGACCAATGAAAACACCATCATTAGAAGGAAGCCACTATATTCTCACCATTATTGATGATTACATAAGAAAAACGTGGGTGTATTTCTTAAAGTTGAAGAGTGAAGTATTTGAAAAGTTCTGCCACTTTAAAGCTCTTGTTGAGAATCAAAGTGGGCAGCATATAAAATTTCTCAGAACTAACAAAGGAGGAGGATATATCTACAAATATTTTATGCATTTTTGCAGATAAAATGGGATTCATAAGCAATTTACAGCAAGGTACACACCACAAGAAAATGGAGATGCTGAAAGGAAAAATAGAACCATCATCGATATGGTAAGAATCAGGTTGAAGGAAAAAAATTTGCCAAATGAATATTGGTATGAAGATGTACATTGTGTAGCATATGTGCTGAATAGATGCCCAAAAAAAAGTGTGATGAAGATAGTTCCAGAAGAATCATGGAGTGGCATAAAACAATTTGGGACCCACATGAGAGTATTTGGATGTGTGGCTTATGCACATATTCTTGATCAACTAAGGATGAAGTTGGACAGTAAGGGGGGCAAGTGTATATTTGTTGGATATAGTGATGAATCAAAAGCATACAGATTGTATAACCCATCCACCAAGAAATTTATTATAAGAAGAGATGTACAGTTCATTGAAGAAGATGCTTGGGATGGAAGCATTCAGAAAACAGTGAATGTAAAAACTTGTTTGTCTCAAGAGGATGATGAGGAATAAATGGAAGGAATAAATCCATCGTTAGGAGCACCACTTCCACCAACAGAAGCACAACAAGGAACAACTCAAGAAAGTATGAGAACACCCTTAAGAAGTGATGAAAGTACTTTTCCAAGCACAACACAAGGAGCATATTTGAGTGCTTCTACAAGAAAAAATTCAACAAGTGAAAGGAGAACCAGATTCAGAATCTTGAATGAAATCTATGAGAAAGAGGCAAATAATAAAGGTATGAACTCTTTATTTTCATTGCATTGTCATTAGAAGATCCTATTCATTTCGAATAAGCAGTAAAAGATAAGAAATAGATAGATGTGATGGATGAAGAAATGAATGCAATAGAGAAAAACAATACATGGGAATTAGTTGATCTCCCAAAAGGCAAGGAAGTGATTGGAGTAAGATGGGTTTACAAGACCAAAAGAAATGTTTAAGGTAATATTGAAAGGAACAAGGCTAGACTTGTTGTCAAAGGCTATAAGCAGCAACAAGGAAGAGATTATGAAGAAACATTTTCATCAGTTGCAAGAATGGAAACAGTGAAAGCATTGTTGTCCATAGAAGCACAACACAAATGTAAATTTTACCAAATGGATGTGAAATAAACATTCCTAAATGGAGTAATGATGGAAGAGGTTTATGTTGAACAACCTCTAAGCTATGAGAAAGAAGACCAAGAGCACAAACTATGCTAGTTGAATAAAGCTCTATATGGGCTGAAACAAGCACCAAGAGCATGGTACAATAGAATAGATTCCTAACTACTGGAAAATGGGTTTGATAAATGTGAAGGAGAACAAAATTATACATCAAATATAAGGATGGTAAGATGTTCATTATTGTATTATATGTAAATGATGTGATATTCACAGGTAATGATGCTTACCTTATTGAAAATTTTAAAACAGTGATGAAAGAAGAATTTGAGATGACTGATATGGGATTCCTGACATACTTCTTAGGAATAGAATTAGAGAAAAAAGAAAATTAAATTTTTATTTCTTATGAAAAATATGTAAATGAAATTTTGGAAAGGTTTAACATGCAGGATTGCAAGGAAGCAACAACTCCTACAATGTCAGGATTGAAGTTGAGAAAGGAAGACAACAACAAGGATGTATATCCAATTTGTACAAAAGCATAGTTCGAAACCTTATTTATTTGACTGTAACTAGGGCAGATACTATGCATGTGGTAAGTTTAATTTCTAGATTTATGGAGAGCCCAAATGAGGCACATTGGCAAGCAGCGAAGATAATTCTCAGGTATGTGAAAGGAACAAAGAGGTATAGTATTCTCTACACCTCTTCAGAAAATTTTGAGTTAATTAGATATATTGATAGTGATTGGACTAGAAGTATAGATGACAGAAAAATTACCTCTGGATATGTTTTTCATTTGGGATTAGGAGCTATCTCATGGGCTTTTAAGAAACAACCAATTGGGGCTTTATCAATAGTAGAGGCAGAGTATGTGGCAGCTACAACTAAAACATGTCAAGTAGTATGGATGACAAGAATGCTAAGATATTTGTACCATTAACAGGTAAAAGGCACAACAATTTATTGTGATAATAGCTCAGCAATAACCTTATCCAAGAATTCAGTGTTTCATAAAAGAACAAAACACATTGATGCAAAGTATCATTATATCAGAGAATTGGTGAACAATGGAGAAGTTGTTTTACAACATTGTAGAACAGAAGAACAATTTGAAGATATTTTGACAAAACCATTGTGGCAGAAAAGTATTAATTATCTGAAAAAATGTATGGGAATGAAAGATAGTAGTAGTTGTGATTAAGGGGCAGTGTTGGAATTTACTCCCAACTGAAACCTAAAAGCATAGGATGGAAAACATAAATTTTTGATTTAATCTCTCTGAATATAATGACACATCAACAAAAAATTTTGTTTTGGTTTTGCACTCAATCTGTGCATTGATTTTTTGTCTTTAAACCCCTGCAACATTCATTTTCCTTACAATGTCGTAGCCCCTCCAAATTTGAGAATTGTGGTTTAAACCATGCTACCTCCATGCCATAAACCATTCACCAAACTTCTTTAATGCCACACAATTCGTTTTTAAATTCAAACAGTCCACGTAAATTTTGTGGACTATGCCAGTCTGCGTCACAACAACCGTAGCTGTCACACCTCCCCTTCAATTTCCCACAATTTTTTTTTATTTTTTATTTCCAGTATCCTATAAGAATAATTTACACAAAATTGATATACCATCACACTTAGATTTCTAGCTGTTTAATACACATTTCATTCCCACATACTTACTATACCCCAGTCAATATATACTAGCTTCCATCTCAATTGCAAGTTTAGTTACATCCCTGTACTACTCTTTTTATTTTCATTTTCACACTCCATTTTATTATTTTCAGTACATTTAAATCAACCCTTAAGTTCTATTTGTAAGGGTGTTATGAGTACTTCTGAGAGCCTAACATTCATCTTGAGTTTATGGTACAATCGTTTTTCATACACTTGGGCCTACAATGACCCCCACCCTCTTGTGCTAATTCATATCGATATGTATGATCATCTACTCTTAGTTATATATTAGTCGTTTGACTTCTTAAAACTTCAACATGTATATACGTATTACACATACCTACTTAACTTTAATTTTTATATAATAACCCAATATTGTACCTCTCCCTAATATAATAGGGTACCATCCAACTCGGTATGTGTAATATCACTGTATTGTTCTTAACAATATAACTACATTCGGTAAGGGGTTTTTCTCTTTGGACTTTGCAGCCCTACCATATCGTTCTAACTGAATTCTATGGCGGTGCTTGACACTTATTCTTATGCATCGTTCATGAAATCAACTCGACGTGCTACCACCTCATTTCTAGTTTCGATGCCATTCAATTTGATTTGAGGATTTCCTACCTTGTCTTCATGGCTCGATTTCACACGTCGACACTTTGTAGTACGCTAGGGTTTTGTTATCAATTCTGGTTTACTTTGCTCTTGTTCTATGCTACTGGCCAAAGCTGCCAACGTGATATGGAGTACTTCGCCCTTTATTGCTCGTATCAATTCCAGTTGGATGGTACGCTGCATTAAAATTGAACATTAAGACTTAACCTTTTTGGATTCTTGTGAAATTACGAGACTTACTACCTTTCAGTGCTCAGAATTGGGCATCTCCAGCCATGTGTATGGTGGTGATTGTCTGGGATTAGGGTTCAAAGGCGTATAAAACTTTTGCGTTCAACATATGACTTCATTTTCGCCTATCGTATTGAGGGTTTTCCACAGAGCTGCTCCAGAGTTCGTTTTATCATTTTGTTCTCCTACTACGCCAGAGGAATCGTTCATATGTGTCACTCCTCACACCTCCTAGAGCTATGTGAGAACTATGACGTCGCACTCTTCAACCCAGGTAATGACTTTTAATGGATATCGTTCATCCAGTTCGACCTTCCAATCCTCCTATCTCTGCGTTTTAATTATATCAGTATGTATATAAGTTCAGAGTTGGAGTTTAACGATTAGGATAGATTAAAACTTAGTCAACCATTTTTTTTATACAGCTCTCCTTTGCTTTCACTCCAATTATCGTGCTTTTCGGATGGTGTATATGAAATTTTAGTTTGCCTTAATGTCATGCTCACTCTCGCTTCAGTGAGTTACATTAAGCGTTGATGACCTGGGAGTTCACGCCTATTTGACTCCCTCAACGTGGTTTGGAGACGTTGCAAGGTTCTTCCGAGAAGGTATTTCCATCTCATTGCTTTCCGGTGACATAACATTTCCATTGCTATTTCTTCTACATTTATAAATTTCGATTTTTCTCAAGTGTTAATAGCCTGGCGTATTTGTTGGTTCTAGTGTCTCCGTTGCCCAAGCTCCCTGAATACATTGTCAGGTAAGCTGTAAATTTTTGTTTTCGTTTTTGTGGTTTAACCTCCTGTTCAGGTTGTAATTATTATTCTTGTTTATTTTCCCTCACGTACTCTATCTCTTATTCGTTGCAGGTATATGACGACTATCACACTCTCTGCTAACCATTTGGCTTATATGCGTTTAGCTCGACTATTAATCTCACTTCCCTCTTACTCACAGGTTGGTGCCTCGTACAAATTCCTCAGAGGGAACGATAATTTAGTTTACCCTATTTAAATTCCTTATCTCCCACTAGAGAATTTTGGATATCAGGGTTATAAGTTTGTAATAATTTTTGAGTAATAACTTTGGTTGACTTCTCCTCCGAGGGGAGAGAATCTATTTGTTTTCAATTCTGGAACCGACTTCACTATCATATAGATTTATATGTGTACATGTATGTATATAACTCAGTTCTCTATCTGCTTTTCAGTGTGAATTTCGATGGAAACGTTATGTATAGTAATGGTAGTTCCTTATCAATTAAAATCTATACGAGTCGTGTTTCAAAATTTTTGTTTATAATATTTAATTGCTAGAACTCTTCTTCTAGTATAGTATCGTCTGCTAAATTTGTTACCGATGTATAGAGTTTCTTGTTCAAAGAGAATATAGCTTCTGTTGTTGTTAATCTAATATAACTGAATGTATTCTATGGTTTTATTCTCTTGGCATAATATTTCCAGTTTCTTTCATCAGTCTATTAAGCCGACCCTTCAGTCCGGTTCACAATTTGTGTTAATGGGTAGTTTGAATAATCTCGAGTAATATATTTTGTATGTAAACAGAATTGCACAGTAGTTCTATGCATGTAACTGAGGAACTATCTTGTTACATATATCAATCAGGTCTAACTTATTTTTTTCATCATGACTTGATTCTCATTCATTTATGTACCACTCTGTAGAAAGTTTATTGCATGTCCTGGTAGTGTCTATATATACCGGGATAGATATAATGATATAATTCACCCATTTTGGTCGTGATAACTATAAGTGTGATCTGAGAATTCTCTTATAGTAAATCTTAGATATTCGTCTCATTTTTAATTTACTGTGGACACTTACACAGTGATTTCTCATGACATTTTGACTGATAAAAATGGATGATTACATACTGAAATGTGTTTCAGTTCTACTTCCAATGTGCATGGTTGACATATTTACTATATCCCTTATGTCAGGTTCAGCCAATTTCTTTCTAACTCAACTTACAACTCATCTGATTCTACTTTTAGCCATTGTAACATGCATCTCATGCTACTTTTCACTATGTATACATGCTAGAATTAATTACTAAACCAGAAGCAGATTAAAGTTAAATCATTAAATTTCTTTTCGGAAATATGTATTCTCAGATTTAAACCAGTTATGGTTTAGAGATTCTGATGAATTCTTTCCCATACATGTGATTCCTACAACTGTACAGGAATTGAAGGCTAAATCTGCTGAAGTTTCTTTTAAATGTATGGAATAGTATCACACACAGCAAGCATATACAATACTCTCCATGCAACCTAAAAATTTACATCTACAATTCATAACATAAGATTAAAACTGAACTGTGCATACCACTTAATTAGATGACCAATCCACCCAACCTTAGAATTCGTTTATCTTCAGAATTCACCCCCGAGCTGAGATCCCTCCTAGTACAGATCAACCTCTAATATGTATAAGAGCAGCTTATTTAAGTTGTTATTCCCCAAAGCGTGTTTCTAATTTTGCGTCCAGAATATCACGATGCTTTTCTTCATGTTTGCCTAGGCTTCCGTATTTAGGGATTTTTTTTTTAAAGTTGTTTTATGCTTTTCCCCCAGCTTTTCCAGCTTTCTTTACCTCTTCCCAACTATTTTCCTCATCATTGGGGAATTTAGATTTTTCCTCAAAAATCTAAATTAGAAATAATTTCTTTCAAGGATTTTTGAAAGATTGTGGGGAAGTATTTGCCTTCATCCATCCTCATGGATTTAGCAAGTGATCTCAAATTCCTTCTTTTGGTCAATCTGCACAAAAATCCTTTTCTTCATTTCCTCCAAATTAAATATTTAATTACATTCACAAAATACTTGTCCTTTGGGGTCCACTCCCCTTAGGATTAGAGTTTAAATGTCTAGTTTTAAAAACACAACATAAACTGGGGGTGTTACATATTCCCCCTCTGAAAATAAACACCGTCCTCGGTGTTGTTATTTAACTAATAGAGTTCATTTTTCAAACAAAAATGGATATCTTTCCATCATTTCGGCTTCTCTTTCCCAGGTAGCTTCTCCTTTGGTGCTTCTTTGCACCTTTACTCTCTTTCTCTCTTGTTCGATTTCTCGAATTCAATTTCTTCTAGCTCCAATATTTGAAGGCGACACGGCGAGAAACTCATACTGGTTCCACCTGTACAACATTCCAATCAACTATGTGAGAAGCATCATGTACATATCTCTTTAATAACGAAACATCAAACACATCATGAACTCTAACATGGGGTGGTAAGGCCAGCTTGTAAGCTACTGGTCCCACCCTTTCTAATACTTCAAAAGGAGCACAATATCTAGGAGCTAGTTTTGCACAACTTCCAGCATAAAGTGTACTCTTTTTTGGTTTAATGCGCAAATACACATGCTCTCCCACTTTAAATTCTCGGTGCACCAGTTTCTTATCAGCATAGTTTTTCTGGCGATCTTGTGTTGTCTTGATGTTTCTTTGTATCTGTTTAACAATTCTTTCCATTTCCTGTAAGGCATCTGGTCGCAACATTAGTTTATCTTCTGGCTAGCTCCAGCTCAAAGGAGTACGACATTTTCTTCCATACAGTGCCTCAAACGGACTCATTTTGATGGAGGATTGGTAGCTGTTGTTATAGGAAAATTCAGCTAAGTGCAAATAATCTTCCCACTTTGCTGGCCTATCCATCACATACATTCTCAGCATGTCCTTCGGGTGATTAGTTATACTCCATTTGACCATGCGGCGAGGGTGTGATAGTACTGGGGTGAACTTGGTACCCATCCCTCCGTGGCACTTTCAAAAAGGCCCCATTTTGTAACTTAGCATCTCGGTCGGACACAATCACCTTTGGCCCTCATGAAGTCTTACTACCTCCTTCAAAAACACATTCGCTACTTGAGTTGTCCCAGAGGTAGATTTCACTGGTATAAAATGTGCAGCTTTTGTTAAAGTGTCCACTACCACCATTACTGAATCATGTTGATGTTTGGTTTTGGGTAATCCTGTTATGAAATCCATGGAAACGGTGTCCCACTTCCATTCTGCAATCGGTAAAGGGTTTAAAAGACCCGCCGGATGCTGATGCTCAACTTTGACTAGTTGACATTCCATGCATCTACTTAAATATTCTGCTACATCTCTCTTCATTCCTGGCCAGAATAACTTATTTTTCAGGGCTGTTAGCATTTTCTGATATCCTGGATGTCCTGCATATGGCTGTTTGTGATATTCATCCAAAATTTCTCTTTTTAAAGTTTCTACATTTGGAATATACAGTCTGTTTTTATAACAAACCAATCCTTTATAGTTTTGAGTGAAATAAACCATCTCCTTCTTCCAGATTTTCACTTGTATATTCTCATAATTGGGATCCTGGTCTGCTACCTGTTTCACTAACTCTTCTAAATCAAACTGGGCACTACTTCCACTGTTGCCTATAATTTGAAAAGCATTTCTACTTAAA
This sequence comes from Pinus albicaulis, assembly GCA_034641835.2. Taxonomy (NCBI): domain Eukaryota; kingdom Viridiplantae; phylum Streptophyta; class Pinopsida; order Pinales; family Pinaceae; genus Pinus; species Pinus albicaulis. The sequence goes on from CM076570.1 coordinate 816,718,214, forward strand.
GCTTCAGCAATTTTATTTTCTTTCCCCCTGATATGTTTTATATCCATGTCAAATTCACTTAGAAAGGACAGCCATCTGGCCTGTCTAGCATTCAGATCAGTTTAAGAAAAGACATATTTAAGACTAATATGATCGGTCATCAATGTAAATTTTTTTCCAAGGAGATAATGTCGCCACATTTTCAACGCAAGAATAACAGCAGCTAACTCCAAATCATAGGCACTATAGTTTTGTTCATGTATCTTCAATTTCGTAGATTCATATGCAATAACTGAATATTCCTGCAAAAGAACTCCTCCCAACCCCCTCGCTACACGTACGCATCCCGCACCACAAATTCTATACTGGATCTTGCAATTTTAAAATTATAGGAGGCTGCAGTAGTGAGTTTCAACTTCAATTGTTCTCAAGAAAAGCTGTTTTGCTTTTTTCGGTCGACTCAGATTTATTTTAACTGCCAGGGGGGGAACCGTAGGATATGCTATGGCAGAAAATCTCTCTGCGTCTTATTAACTGTGGTTACCCATGAATGATCTTCTTGCTGAAACATCGGTTAGTGAGAGCCATTCTTTAATAGCTTTTATCTTGTAGGATCCATGACCCTTGTTCGGAAAATAATATGCCCCAAGTATTGATTCTTGTCACTGTAAAATTCACATTTACTAAACTTGGCATATAGTGGTTTTTCACTAAAAGTTCTTGATACCATCCTCAAGTGCTCTTGATGTTCCTCCTCATTTCTTGAGTAGACTAAAATATCATCTATGAACACAAGGAAAAAATTATCCAAGTACCTATTTAACACACTGTTCATTAAGCACATAAATGTGGCAGGGGCATTTGTGAAGCCAAAAGGTAGGACTACAAATTCGTAGTGACCATACCTGGTTCGAAACGCTGTTTTCCTGATGTATTATTCTTTAATTCTAAGCTGGTGATAACCCGTCCTTAGGTCAATTTTCGAAAAAACTGAAGCCCCTCTAACCTGGTCGAACAGATCATCAATTCAGGGTAAGGGGTATCTGTTTTTAATGGTCAGCTTATTCAGTTGACGATAATCAATGCACATCCTAAACATTCCATCTTTCTTTTTCACAAAAAGCATCGGGGCTCCCCAAGGAGACACACTCAGTCTGATGTAACCTTTGTCCAACAACTATTGCAATGGCATTTTCAATTCTATGAGTTCAGGGGGACTCATTCGATAAGGGGCTCGAGAGACAGGTGTTGCTCCCGGCACCAGATCGATTGAGAAGTCAATTTCTCTTTTGGGGGGAAGATGAGGGATTTCTTCTGGAAAAAACTTCTTTAAACTCCCTTACTACTGGCAATGCATCCAGCAGATTTTCTTCAGTTTTCTGTTCCATTCCTTCTACATGTACTGCATAAACTTGGTATCCTTTTCTAGCTGTTCGTTTTAACTGCAGGGCTTATATTTGTCTTACAGAGACAGGTTTTTGTTTTCCTTTAAGAAAAAAATGTTTCCCTTCCTCATCCATAAAATGCAAGGTCTTATCCCAGCAGTTTATCAGGGCTTTCTTCTTTTCCATCCAGTCCATTCCTATCAGCAAGTCATATGAACCTAAAGGCAGAATGTTCAGGTTTACTTGTGTTTGAAAATCATTTAATTTCATTGCGGTTATGGGCAATTTATGTGTTACTTTCCTCTTGGTTCCCGTAGCTAGTTGAACCAACCATGACTGCTGAAATTTTTCAGGTTTAAGATTACATTTTTCTACAATTTTTGGACTAATGTAACTCAAAGAAGCACCTGGATCAGTCAAAACAGTGACAGATTGGCCAGAAATCTTACCCTCCATTTCGACCATGGTAGCTTGATTGTGTTCTTGTCGATTTTCCAAGGCTGCACTGATGGTAGGTATATTTCTTGCTATATCATTTACTGTTGTAGCTTCTCGATCTCTCATGATCATCTAAATGTTTTGATGAGGACAATCCCTCAGGAGATGGGGTTCTCCACAACCCCAACATTTCAAGGGTTCCTTCATTTTGATTGTCCCTTCCTTTTTACTGTCTCCCTCTATTTGTTTTGAAGCCACTTGAGATTGAGCAGTTTGACTTTCTTTGGGTTTATTGAATTTTTTCCGCTGATGATCTCTACCAAAATTCTTCAAATAGGCTAGTTTTTGTTTCTTCCCTTTGAATTCACTCTTATTGACCCAGTTTTTTCCATGTTCAGTTTTGATTTTGAACTGTTGGTAGCACAATCTTGCTTTTCTAATAGCTTTGTCCATTGTTTTTGGGTTATCAAACTCGATCTTCTCTTTGTATACAACAGGCAAACAGTTCAGAAACCTTTGTAGCTTTGCCTTTTCTTCCCTTATGTAGGGTACACATCTCAACAGATTGGTAAACTTAGTAACAAACTCATCAATAGTGAGTTGTCCCAGTCTAAGTTCGTGAAATTCCTTGGCTTTATCATCATAGTAGCGTTCATTCAGGTAGCAGTTTTTGAACTTAACTTGGAAATCCTCCCAAGTAACTGTCATTTCATCGATTGCATGGACCATTTTCGTCTCCTCCCACCACAAGGTAGCCTTACCTTGTAGTTGGTAGACAACTAATCTGGCCTTTAGATTGCTTTCATATTCATAAACCTAGAAGTACTTAATCATGTTCAACAACCAGACTTTAGCATCTTCCTCCTTCTCCCCATCATAGGAGGGAGGCTTGTTCTTTCAGAATTCCCCCTGTAATTCCTTTTTCAGTTTATACTGATACCTAACAGGATCATCATCCTCAGACTCATCAGTCTTCCTCTTTCCAGAACCCTCGCCTTCTTGGCTGTTCTGCGAAGTTAATTCTCTGATGAGCTTTTCCTGCTCCTCACTGGCTAATGACAATTTGTCATTCTGGCTTTTTATCTCAGCCAATTCTTGTTGCAACCTCTGCAACATAGCCATCATGGGTGCATTAGGATCTGGTGCACTATCCTCATCACGCAGATCAACATAAATTTCGTTTCCCTCTGCGATTTCAGCACCACTGTATAGTACACAACATAGATCAGTGGAAATAAAAAAAAAACATAATTTTTTTTTTCTACAGAAATCAATTTATACAGAGAACACACAGTCACAGTGAGCACAATGTCACTAGCCTAGTTTTATAACTTGGGCTCTGATACCATTTCTCACACCTCCCCTCCACTTTCCCACACAAATTTATTTATTTATTTATTTATTTATTTTTTTTTC